>JAOQGH010000015.1:1888178-1907891 GCA_025769975.1 Gallinago jamesoni | reverse complement strand
AGGCATCACTCCTTCTTCAGAAGCATCAACGAGCAAAATGGACAGGAAAAACTAGAGAAATGAAGTCCCAGGGACTGGATGATTATGCCAGTGCCTTTGAATATATCAGAGGAAAGGTAGGACATAGATCCCTGGTCCATGTTGAGTATTCCAGGTGTTTAACTATGGTGTTTCAGCTGTTGTGACCTCCTTTCCTTGCACAGAAGCATAAAAGAGCCCAAACATAACTGAGGGTGAAATCCATGGTGCCCATTTCATGTAAGTAGATGTCGAACTAGTAGAAAACAGCTGCATTGTACTTGCACAGTTGTATTTTTCTTTCAGTTCTCTCTTCCACCTGTCATCAAAACACAATATCAATTTTTGTATATACATTACAAGCTGAAAAACTGCCATAACCTCAGCAGATCAGAATAAAAATCTGTTATGTAGAAAAAATAAATGAGGAAGCCTTAGGGCAGCTTCTCTCACAAAAAGCACGGTAAGGGTTGTATATTTTCTTGGACTATTGAATTTGGACTATTAAAGAAAGCACGTTAATGATTTATGCAAGGTTTTTGGAAGAGGGACTGCCACTGAGATGTATATTTTGCATAATACCCGCACCAAAGAGTGGTCGGTGCTACTGTAATCACCATCGGTGATAATGGAGAGTTTCACTCCATGGAAAATACTGAAATTTCAGGAGGAAACTTCATTTGCTGTTGGAACAAGTTGAAATATGTAACAATATGAACCCCAAAATGTACTTCCATTAGATTTGTATGGGTGTGTGAAAGAAAAAGGGATCGGGGAAAGAACCTATGTAATTTATTTTCCAAGTAAATGCCGTATTCTTCCTGAGTTTCTCAGAGACCTGTTCCTGGGGGTTATATGGAGCAGCAAGGAATCCAGCAACCTTGTTTGAGAACTATTTTAGTTTTTCATCCTGGCAACTTTTGCTTCACGACGTGCAGATCTTTTTTGGTTTAGCGTGTTTGGCATTTTGGAGGAGCCAACCCTGAATTGTAGTGTTTTAATTAAGACAACATGCACCTAGGGTGAAGATCTAGTAATGGATGAACAGTTACTTTTAAACTTCATGCTTCTTCTCTTCCCAAAAGTATCTATGTCAACTCTATATATGTAGAATATATAGTTCTATATATGACTATATGAATATATAGTTATGAACTTCCCTTACTATCTTTTTAAGGGCTGATTGCTTATCCCATTGGCCTGTTTCTCATGCATTTTTCCAATGTGATCATGTGAAATCAAACATTCACTTGTCCACATATCATGAAGCTCCATCTCTGTGTGTGTCTTGGCCTTGATTCTGTGCTGTATATACCCAATGAGCTGATTAAAACGTGATAAACACCAAAACTCACAGGTAATATTTGGAAGGGGCTCAAGGGAGGGACACTTTCTGCTTTGGTTCAAGTATCACTAATTCTAGTGAATGAGAAGTAAACGCTGCAACGTGGCATAAACAACTGAAAAAGCACTGATTTTGTATATGTGGGAAGGATTCATTCATCTATTTAACTGCACATGTTTGTATCTCCCCTGTTCTTGTTACCCAAGGATTGTTCTTGCTCACTGGGAGGTGTGGAGGATGCCATCCCCCTCTCCTTTCCTGTTGTCACGTACTCTGCAAGTTGGGGTAAAGTGTCCTACGACTTAACAGCCATCCCCGTGCGTTGGAAATTCCCTGTTTCAGCTCTTCTGTCAGCTCTTCAGGGCAGAGTTTCACATCACAAAGTGTAAATTTTTTCTTACGGTGTTTTCTGTGATGAGATAATTTGCTTGTTGACGTGTTAGGCCATTTAGTTAATGAGAGGGCAAGCCCTCTGATGATGCATTTCGCCACAAACTGATTGGAAATAAAGTTGCTAAAGCAGTGGGGCAAAATATTAAACCTGTAATTATGGTGGTGACACCAATGGCAAGATGTGGATTTCTTCACTTAATATGATTTCTAGTTTTTTTCTAAAGTCCAGCTTTGATACATTGCACTATTGTGGGTTATCTATTTCCACAGCCTGATTTCATCTTATCTTTGCATATGCAGCAATATGTATGGTGTTTCTTTTCATGTTATTTATTCCTTTTTTGCTATATTAAGGTTTGGCAGCAAGTAGTCCAATTACTTGGTTAGGCTCTTAGTTTTAGAGTTTCTAATTCTTGCTGATAACATCTTGAGATCTTGGATATTCCTTTTTTTTTCGCCACAAGTAAAAATGACACTCGGTAGAGAATTCTTTTCCTTCAGCTGTTCTGTTAGAAACCAGCCCCATTCTTCCTGCCTTTTAGTAACTAAAAATAAGAAACTTAATAAGGAAATTAAAAATCAATGCTGATTAGTTCTGATAATTTTAACTCATATCACAGATTCTTTTGCTGTTTTGCTATTTGGTTGACTTTGGCATGTGTGTCTTTGAATTTTAATTTAGTCAAACATATGCCTGTTGATTAAATTGCAAATGTGTGGCACCTCTTCTTTGAAGATAACAGTGTCAGTTGTTGCTTAGTGTTCCAATAACCTTTTCTGTCTGTTGTGATTGAAATGGAAAGGGCACACCGTGGAGAGACCGAGGGGTCTGCTGAAAGTCAGATACTGTGTCTGGAGGGAAAGCTGATGGTCAGTGGGAAGAATCATGATCTTCTTGTAGGCAGTACCACGGTGCTTCATCTGTGTTTGATCCATTAGAGAGAGGGCTCCCCTCTTCTTCTCCTCCTCCTCCTCTGATGACCCTCCTGGTCTTCTGAACACCTTTCTGCTCTTCCCGTGGCCTCAAAGGTACAATCGTTTCCCTCTGCCCACAGGTACCCTGCCCCCTAAATGCACTCAAAACACTCCTCAGTTTGCTACTGATTTGCTCAGTCTTTTTTTCTCTTACATTAGCTAACATGTCAGCTATTTTTTTTAATATTTTTATTTAGCACATTTGTGATTCAAGGAGCTTTTTTCTCAAATGTCATTTAGATAATGCATATCAACATTTAACTTCTTCCTTTTCTTCTTCTGCTGTATGAATTGCTACATTACAGTGACTAAGATTCCCTGTAGTTTGATTTTATCCTGTCACAGTATGCAAATCCATGTTTTCCTTTGAGGTCATGCCAATCTGTCTTTTCTGGATTTCTTTTTTTTAATATGAAGCAATAAATAACCAGAACACATGCTACGACCTCACCTCAGTTCAGTTACCGTCCAGCATATAAGCAAACTACAGCAACTGATGTGTCCAAAGATGCTTAACATACGGGTTTATTTTCTACTGATTTGTAAGTATTTCATACGTATTCATTGAGTTTCTAGCTGGGGAGTTTAATAAAAAGCTGGTCCTTGAGTTCAGCATTTTCTGAAGAGCCAACCCAGCCATTTTCGGTATTTGAAAGAGTTTGGAAGTCATGAGCCCCCCTAAATAAATCCAGGATTCGGGCTCCTTTTAAATCACCGTCTGACAGCAGCCCTAACTTCAGAATCTCAAATGCTTACTAGTTAAAAAAAAATAATATTGTGGTTTGGAAGAACATTACTGTTATTTTAAACAGTTCTGGCAAACACAGATTGGCTTTTAGCAACAGCATATTCAGGATAATCAGGATGATTACATGAATATCCAGTGTTTTCTATCTGAATATTAAATAGCCTCAAATTCAGCAAAGGATTGCATTATTGCATTATTGGGAAACTGTTTTTTTAACTGTTTTTTTTTCTTCACTTCCTATTTGAAGTGCAGTAGAAAAAAATAAAGTGGGCTAGGAGGTGTCTGAAGGCAGAAACGTATCCCTGTCCTTCAATTTTGTGGCAAATAATTGGGCCCTGAAGGAGCTGGCAGTCGAGCTGTTCTCTGGGCTGTAGTGTCTGTACGTTGGCTCTGTTTCTTAGGGCTGCCTCCAGCAACGCGTCTTGGCAGGAGCCCGAAGGACTGAAGAATGTTCCGACTTGCAAGGGGTCAAGTTGACATGATCCAGAGCCCCACTCAATGGAGATACCCACAAGGGAGAAGGCTCCAAAGATTTGAGTAAATTCTGTTTTACTCTTAGGAAGGTAAATTTCCTGACGGGTTTTTATCGTTCCCTCTTGTTCAGCGTTGGCTACTTGTCACTCTTATTAGCCTTTAAACCTTTTGGACAAGCTATTTCCGCTCTGCTCGTATGTGAATAACTCTTATTATGCTCGTATGCCATACACACCCTAGTATAATGTGTCTATGTTGGGTTTTTTTGGTTGACTAAGGCTTTGCTGATGAAAATTTAGCTGGAATAGAGGGAACGGGTCCAGCAAAGGGCCACAAAGGTGATCAGAGGGATGGAGCACCTCTGCTGTGAGGACAGGCTGAGAGAGCTGGGGGTGTTCAGCCTGGAGAAGAGGAGGCTCCGGGGAGACCTCATAGCAGCCTATCAATATCTGAAGGGGCTCCAGGAGAGCTGGGGTGCAGTGACGGGACAAGGGGTGATGGTTTTAAATTGGAAGAGAGGAGATTTAGATTAGATATTAGAAAGAAATTCTTTGGTGTGAGGGTGGTGAGAGCCTGGCCCAGTTGCCCTGAGAAGCTGTGGCTGCCCCATCCCTGGAGGGGTTGAAGGGCAGGTTGGAGGGGGCTTGGAGCAACCTGGTGTGGTGGGAGGTGTCCCTGCCCAGGGCAGGGGGGTTGGAACTTGATCATCTCTAAGGTCCCTTCCAACTCTAACCATTCTGTGATTCTATGAAATATTTCTACTTGCTAATTTAGGGCTTAATAATATGTCTCACTCATGACAGTGATGCTGATGCTCAGGAGACCAGAGGGGCTGGATAATCCTTGTGGAGGTCAAAGTAGGAGTGAAAAACTGAGGAGATACTCACTGCTTCCAGGGGTGATGGATGATACTTGGCTACTTCGGGCTGAATTATTTAGGGGTGGTAATGTTTGCATTCTATTCCTTGGCCTTAAACTCTTCTGCTCTAAAATTCAGTTTCCCCAGTTGTAAAACAGTAGTAATCATTTTTCTACTGATAGATCATAGTAATCGAGTCCCTCCCCAGTGCAGCACTTGTGGATCCTGGTGGAGGGACGTGCGGATGCTCGGTACAAATGGATTACACTTTGCTGGATACTCAGGAGAATCCAGTTTTCTTACTGCTCAATTTGTGTTTGAAAATGGCACTGGGAGTAGACAAACATCTAGACGTAGCCAAAAGTAGAAAATCCTTGGTCCTGTGGAGTCATGCATTTTCCTCAGTGAGACTCAACCCAGCGTGAGGATCCACTGGATAGATTCAAAATGTAGGCCTGCTTTAATGCCGAGAGATATAATAAATGGTGAATGTTATTACACATTTAGGTACTTTTACAAGCCTCTTTTTGTGCAGTTCTTCCATATTTCCAAATAACAACACCCAATTAAGCACTTGAATCAGTGCTGCCCTCAGCAGAGATGTAATTAAGCAGGTGTTTAAATCCCTTGTTAAATTAGTCTCTTATATTTTTCTTTCCTAAGCTACCATTACTATTCTTGTCCAGAAAAATAATGGGAAAAGAGATGAACCCTGAAACCCCAGCTTTGGGCTTGTAAGGGTCAAACTATATCAGCCGTGCAGAGTAGATCTATGGAATCTAATCAAATTTAGGTGAAACAAAGCAGATTTAAATAGAGGCTGCTGGATAACGGCACTGAATGGCAAAACATCGCTTCTCCAGGAAGGAAAAAAAGTTAAATGGAATAAAAACCCACTTCCAAAAGGGCATTATGTGGCACTTTTCCCAACTAATGGCTTGAATGCTGTAATTCAGAATGCTCACAAAATGCATACATGGCCTGGCCATAAAGAGAATAGGGAAACAAAGAGGTTGCTAATTCAATTACAAATGTTATAGATCAAGCTCTTTACTATTCATCCAAATGGAAATTTACACTAAATAACATTATCATGAATTGGCTCAGCAACTTAATGGACTAAGACTCTCACATCTGACAGATTGCCTGGTCTCCACTAGGTCTTGAAAATTCTCTCTCTTTAACCAAGCCCCCATGTACTCTTGTTATGAAATAAATGAAATAAAGTCATGTCACCATTTTCATTATGTTCACTTGGCTGATAGATGCATTAAATAGTTTCTGTGAAAAGTTTGATCCTGTCATGTTTATGACCAGAACAGGAGATGTTTTGGTGTCTCCTGCTTTGGGAAGTGACTAGGACTAGCTCTTGGGAGGCAGCTGGGACTCCTTAGCCCTGAGAAGAGAAAGCTTAGGGGGCTCCTATCAGCATGTAACCTGAGGGGAGGGAGTGGAAATGATGGAGCCAGACTCTTCTGAGTGGTTTCCAGGCACAGGACAAGAGGTACTGGCTTAAAGTTGAAATAGGGGAAATTCCATTTAACCATAAGAAAAAAACCCTCTTTATTGTGAGAGTGGCCCAACAGTGGAGCGTGTTTTCCAGAGAGGCTGTGGAGTCTCCATCCTTGGAGATACTCAGTTCCTTACTGGACACAGTCAAGTCTCTGCTCATCCTGCCTTGAGCTGGGGTTTGGGCTTGGACCATTTCCAGAGCTCACTTCCAAACCACAACTATTCTGTGATTCTGAGATGTATGAACCTAATCCATATTGAAAGGACATGAAGATAAGTGTCGTAGACTTTTAAATGGCTTTTAAAAATGAGACTTGGTCTCGTTAATCAGGTACAATCCTGAGTGGAGGATTAATGCAGTACCCTGAAAAAAATTGTTCAAGTTCTGTGCACTCTTCAAAAAGCTTAAACGTAAAGGTATGGTTCTGGTGCTTGATATGAAACACTTCAAAACTTTTTTAGTATGCTTTTAAAGCCCCCCAAATACTTCAATTTGTACAATTATTACTTAACACTTAAAATAGCCTTAATTCTTTTTATTAAATTTTGAATCCTAGATGAAGTAGCAAAATAACACATTTCTGCTTAGTTCCGTGATTATTAAATACAGCCTGTGAAATACTATTGATGAAGAGTTCATTGCTTTAAAAGGTTACTTTCCTAAAAATAAAAAAGGAACCAAGCAATGTTTGCTGTGCCAAGGCTCATTTCTTCTGCCTACCAGGGACAATAAACACGCTATTTGAAAGGTCATTGGTTCTTTTGTATGCTAATAAACAATTAGTATGGCTGGGGGGGGGAAGATGTGGCATCAGCTTCTTTAGAATGTATTTCTGAGCAAATTAGCCATTCCTGACAAGTTTAGAATACTGAGGCTAACATCTCTGGGATGATTTCTTAGCCAACATTTCAGTCTCTGAAAATATTGCTATTTAATCAGCTCTGGCTAACAATTATTTTTCTCCTAGACAAGCACCTTCTGGGACTTCAGTTCCCCCCTGAGATTATTTTTTTTTTTTATTGTAACATTTTATAGCTGATAAGGAAAAAGGATTTAGAAAAAGAAAATAACTGACTTTTCCTTCCAGGCAGTTATGATGTTGTATGCATATGAAATCTATGTGCCCAGAATGTAAATTTGATGTTACTCCAGTCAGTTCATTGCAGTGGTAGCGGTGGAGTTTCACACATTCCTGTTATTACAATCCTTCCCCCTTCCCCGCCGCCCCCTCCCACCCGCGCTGCTGCCGCACAAAAACTGACCATCTGGGCAACATTTAGAAAGCAAACTAACTGTGATTGTGGATGGAAGCACCTCGCTTGCTTGAATGCCAGATACCACAGTTTGAATAGTACCCACAAAAGACTTGCTCTTCCTATTTCTGAATTGCTCAGGAACATCTGCAGGCTAGCAATCAATTTTTTTATTTTCCTAATCATTGGAAAACACATTTTAAACTTCTTGCAATTACTTTCACCTCTCCTGTTTCTTTACTTGGCTTTCATATCAGTTCTGCCTGCCATTTTTTTGGATGCCAAGGGATAGTCTCATATTAAGTTTCCAAAATACAGGAACATTGAGTTTTGGGGTATTTTTTCAAACAGCAGAAAAGCTGCTGCCACTTGAATAAGTGCGACTGAGTCTCATGGCCGGGCAAGTCGAGCGGGTTGCTCTGAGCAGGGTGGCTGCCTACCATCAGGATTCTTGCTGGAATTGGAAGCCCATGGAAATCTGCAGCTCCTCTTGCTCCCAATAACATCTAAATGATGTTGTCCTTCTTGTTCTGTCCCCAGGCTTACTCCAGCATCCCACAGCATCCGTCCTTCCCAGCTCCCCAGTCTCAGGAGGATCATCCAGCACAACCTTTTCTCCCAGGCTTAGGAAATGCATGGATCTGAACGTGGGGGCAAAGAGGGTATGTACACAGTATGGTGGTGGTTTTGTTTTTGGTTTGGTTTGGTTTGGTTTTTTTCTGGCTGTGAGGTGAGTTTTGTATGTCCTCGTCCCTAATGGAGGAACAAGCTGGCCATGCCCTAGTGCTGGCCAGAGTGGGGTGACTTCTACTTTGCTTGAGAAATCTCAGACAAATGATGAAAAGTTGGTAAACCTGCCCGGTGAAATGATAGGGCAGAAAACCAGCACTTGTTGAGGGGAATGGGCACATTGGCATGTTCCAGTTGCATCGTGGTGGGAATACTCTCGTGTTCCAGAGAAAGGCCTCAGTGAGCAATGGCTTTGTTGAAATACAGCATTGACCCCAGTCAAGGGGAGGAATACTCCAGCCTAGCACATCATATTCTGCAATTACTACAACCACAAACACTGCTCAAGACAAACACTGGAAGTAATGATCATTATCTTTTGAATAGTCACGAATCTCCTTCATTATGCAGCTCCTTCAGTCAACAAAAATGTTTAGGTACTTGAGTTAAGTAGACTTCACCTTTTGTTTGTGCGGGATGCTTGTATAGCATCAAAATAGCATCTGAAATTCCTTTAGAAAATACCTTTAGCTGCTTCTGTTACATTGAAGCTTTCAGTTTACAATTGCACATTGATGGTACGGGGGTCTAACTTCTGTTGCTTTTCTTTGTTTATTTTTAATTAACTTTTTTATGGTTTTCAGAACACAAAGCAATCAAATTATAGCAGTTAGAGAATATTAGTGAACAGAGATACAATCCTCCATAAACAGTAAACAAGGGAACCTTTCTTAGGCAGGGTTTGCACCACTCGCTGTCATACATGAAAGCACATTACATGGCACATGGGGCATGACTGATGGCCACGGGCCACCAAAAGAGAGAAATGGCTGGGGGGAGAGTCCCTCATTAAACAGCATTTTGTAAATGAATTAATTTGGTAAATGTGATACGCCAGAGGTACAAACAAATTGTTCTAAATGCCAAAACGTTGCCAAATCCTCATAACAAAATTCAAATTTAGATTTCATTTATAAATAGGTTTTAAAGGATTAATATATAAGTGACCATGCTATTGATTTTCCATCCTAGGGATGTTTTTGAGATTGCTAAAAGTTGGAGGGTGTGGGAGGGCAGAGAGAAGCACACAGAGGTTTGACCACTTTCCATCCCTGAAACAGCCCGTTGATCCAGGCGCTTCTCGGGCAGTAGAAGACTCAGCTTCAAGCCTTTATTCAACGTGATTCTGGCTGTTTAGCTTCTACACTCTATCTATGCTTATTAGCTACCTTAATAAATTGTTATTTATCGGTTTGAAGACTAGAAGAGACCATTCAATCATTTTGACTTACCCTTTTACAAAGTAGGTCACAGAATTGCCATATTGATGTCAATTGATTGCTGTAATTAAGGGATTGAATCAGTGAAGACATTGCTTACAACCCTGGGTTATAGTCACAACTAATAACTTTTTGAGATGGACTACTACCGATGCTGCCACTATGGTAATAAAATCTGTTTATCATTGGTAAACTAGTCCTGGAATCTCTATTTAATGAATAATAATTCTTAAAGCAAATTCAGAGATGGTCAAAGGTGGCCTCTAATTTATATTACTCTATGTGCAGCTTAAGATAGCCTTGGCCTTATTCCGAATGAATTATTCCCAAATCTAACTCAAATCAGTAAATGCTCATTACCTGAGGAGGCTCCAAGGGCTAGGCAGAAGGTGCTTTGTGCTCTGCAACCACTAAAGTGTGAACCGAACATCTAGAAATAGAGCTGGAAAATAGAAATTTTCATCCCAAAGTTTTAAAATTTTATTCAAGGGAGACACTTCAGAATTTTCTGTGGCGCAGAATAGTTTGCAGTGTGTTAATTGATCTTTTCCTGTGTTTTTAAATGTAATTTTGAAATGCAGTAGTTAGGATGAAAGTTTTGAATTGGCCAGAAGCAACTTGAATTGTTGGACAGATTTTTCTGTTGAAAAGTCAAGTTAAAAACTTTTTCTGCTGCTCTGGCTGGAGACAGCCTGTGCAAATGGATTTCCACTGTTCCCTTATATATTACTTCAGCATTTTTGATGCTGGTGAGGGTCAGGTGTGCATGGGAATGCGATGCTGGAGAACGTGTCCCAACCATGGACATCTGAGGGAAACGTTTGGGTGTTGAGAGGTCAGTTCCCACTCAGTGCTTGCTTTAATTCTGGGTTCCTTGGCTGAGAATGACAAGAGTTGCTTGAAGTGGCGAGATGTTCTGGGGCTTTTTTTATGTATGTCAACTGGGAAATGGCCTGAACCTACCGTGTCTGATATAGGACATCTCTCTTCTTCTTAACTTTCTGCCTGACCCAGATTTGAACTGATGAGCTAGTATTTAAAACACTCTGTAATAATGACCAGCCTCCACATTATCTAGAAATCATAATTGAAAGACAACTACTTTGGGTGCTTTCTCACAAGCCTTTTTTAATGGGGATTTGTCTCCTGATCGTGTGTCTGTAGAATTTAGTTGAAAACCAAATGCTGTGGAAAATTTGCATTACACCCCTGAGTTTCATTGAGCATAGAGCACTTTTCGGTTCAAGAGCGAGCTGCAAAGCTTAAACCAGGCAAAGAATTCATTATTTTAATGATAATAATTTACACTTGCATGGGAGCTTTCATCCAAGAAAATATCATGTTAGAATGTTCTATTCGTAGTCTCTCAAAGATGGAGTAATTTCACCTTGATAAGTATGTGTATTAAATTTGCCTTTGCTTTTTGGGAAGATAAAAATGAAGATTATTATGATTATGCAGGTGAGCATTTATTATAGAAATATTTTGCATTTATATTGTAGTTTTCTTGAAATGCGAGTGTGGTTTTGAAACACTTGTTTAAACCCATCAGTGCCCCTGTTATGTAAAATTACTCTTCTGCTCTTGACCTGGGGAAACTGAGGTAGTAACATCCTGGGTCTGTTCTGGTTTTGGGGTTTTTTTATCTATTTGAAGTAAATGGCAGCAGTAAGTTGTTTGGAAATTGGGTCCTGTTACCGAGATCAAATCGTGTGGTTCATCTCAGTTGTGTCCTCAAATCTAAAAGCTTTTCTCTTGGAAGGGACTTCTTGTCTGCTTAAAATGAAGCCTCTGCAGCAGCGATGAGTGGAATGCAGAGGGAATGCCTGGTGCTGTGTGGAGCTGGGGAACAAAAATGGGGTGAATGGATGGAACTGGGCAGCTTTCACTCTTAGGCTCTGATCCAGCACACCTCATCAGTGGATTTTTCCATTTTTTTCCATTATTTCAATCAAGCTCTTAAGATCTTCTGTTCTAAGCAACGCAGCACATCTCTTTTCTTCCCCTAAATGGCAAATAGAGACAATTTTGCCTCTTTTGATGTGTAATAAATTCCCCATACAGAAGCTGTGTTTTCTTTCAGTTATTGTCTTTTTGGAGGCTCTGCATAAATATACAAAAGCCTATTTCTAATTTTATCTTTTTTTTTTTCTCATGCAATTCTCTATGCACTATTTACTTGTTAAAAAAATGAAATTGCTTGCTTTTTTTCCTTTTCCTTTCTCAAAAAGCTGTGGGGAACCTTTCCTTTAAACATGTGTGAGCAGCGTAAGGCAGACCAATAACACAAAGTCAAAGCCATTTCATAGAAAGTGTTTCAGAAATGCTAATTAATCTAAATGAGCTTAGAAAGCATTTTACAGAGAAAATATCCAAAATCCAGGGCAGATTGCAAGACACATTCCCTTAATGATATATTCCTGTGGTGTTTCGTTGCTGGATTTGTGTATCAGTTTTAACTACTAGTCTTGATTATGTCATAAAAATTTCATAGATTATTATTGGTGGTGTTTTGCACAGCCAGTAATCTACTTTATTAACTGGTGATTGAGAGTGACAAATTTTGATCAAACTTAAACTTTTTAATGTATTCCAATTAGTGGATGGATATGTCATTATTATATCTCAATTTGTCATTCTCACAAGGGTTTGACTGCTTTAAGAAAACCCAGCACTGGCTCTGCAAAGCTCAGGAAACACTCTAATGTCACCACTAAAGATAAAACTGTTAAAGCAATTAATCATTTCAATGACATTCTATTTGGCAAAGAAAGAGTCTTTTCATTATTTATTTTCATGTGCACATTCAGTAAATACATTTAACCTCCTCCTCCAAATGATAATGTTGGACTACCTATAGGAGTTCATTCAGCCCAATAATATTTAATGGCTTGGCTGAATAGATTTGATTTTGCTACATCTGGAGAAACAGGGAGTAGTTTTTGTTTGTATTTTCATGAGCAACTGAGGTGCAGCAGTGATTAAAAGCAATATTTATTTATTAAAGAGCGTGGTCACCACTCAGCAGTATGTAGCCACTGGCCTAGGGAATCAGTTCTCCAGTAGACAATTTTGGATTGTCTAATTCAGTGGGATTCCGTTTCTTGACGAGAATGATAAATATTCCACAGATTCTCCAAGGGTATTCCAAAGCACATTTTACCCAGGAAATCCCAGTTTTGTACTCTTACACATTTTTTTCAGAACAGTGTTTGGCCCTCTCTGGAAGAGCCATTTTTACATCTGAACATTTAAACCACTGTCAGAGGAAGATGGCAATTGCCACCTCAGAATTCTGCTGCCAAGTGGCTCGGGAGGAGAGCCTGAACGGTTCAAGGATTATATTGTATATCTTTGAAGGCAATCAGCATCTCTCGGAGTAGCCAGGCTGTTGAATTCCAGCAAATATCCCCAGTAATATTAATCCAGAGACCAAGTTTCAAGAGGGAGTTAAAACAAATATGTGGACATTAACATTAACTAAAGCTCTTCATTACTTGCAAGGTAAGTTTATTTCTCCCTATCCCTACTTCCTTCCTTGCATTCTTTCCACCAGTGCCCTTATTAATGAACTGTGAAAGCTGACATTTCCAATAAGGAACAATTAAATCTGAAACTAAATTAAATGAAGTCATTCATTTACAAAATAATAGCTAACTAGCATGAGGATGGTGAAAAATGATTGCAAGTCACGGGGAAAAAAAAAAAAAAGAGTAAATTAAGTCTGACTATGTTAATGTTCTTTAAATACTTTTGCTGCTCAGAAAATTAAATGGGAAACATCTTATTAGATATCTTACATGGAAGGTAGCACTGTGTATATTCAGCATGACAAGTATTACAGGACAGAAATCCTTCATAGATGTCGGAGTAAGCGTATACTTAAATTCTGAACTTTCAACACCCTTTTCTGGCAAAGGCACTACAGCAGGTCTGGGGCAAGGCATGGGAGGTGATAAGTGCACTTAACATCATAATAATGGTGAAAGGCAGGAGTGGTGGCCCTTCCAGCCTTCACAATGTTTCAGTAAAGCTCTAAGTTTTTGTTTTTTTTTTTTTTTAAACCAGGTAATAGACGTTGTCTTTGGATGTTTGAGTTAAATGTAGTTAATCACATTGCAGTATTTTCTCAACCTCAGAAAAGGGAATTTGCCGGGTACTTCTCTGTTTCAATAGTGTGGAAAGTGCTGGTGGAATAAGGACAGAAGCAAGAAGTCACCTTGGGGGAGTCAATTCAGCAAATACTGTGGATGATCCTCCAGCCAGTCCACTTCTTCAGCCTTTTTTTTCTCTCTGTTATACTCTATAAGGATAGAATTCACTTGAAACGTCAGTGTTCAAGGCTTCAGTACGTCTGACTCATTTTCAGGGTTCTGACGGCTTTACACGGATGTAGAATTTTTTTTTCTTATTTGAGAAACTTCAGCAAAAGAGATAAATTTTTGAGTGAGTAATCCACAGCTTGATACTAGGTTATTTCACGTCAAATCCAGCCGCTCACGCTTGCTGCTCTTGCGGTTGGATTTCTCAGGCTCTCCATCCACAAACACCCGGCGTGCTGATCCCTGTAAAACCAAACCCAAACAAGGAATGCAAACGCTGCAGGAACACAATGGGGAAAA
This sequence comes from Gallinago jamesoni, assembly GCA_025769975.1. Taxonomy (NCBI): domain Eukaryota; kingdom Metazoa; phylum Chordata; class Aves; order Charadriiformes; family Scolopacidae; genus Gallinago; species Gallinago jamesoni. Next base: position 1,893,682 of record JAOQGH010000015.1, on the reverse strand, counting down.
AGTCCTCTTTAAGGAAATGCTGATTTGCTGTGACCAGTGCCAGCTTAAGGTTTGCCGTGCTACTTAATGCATTTTTATTTAAAAATGCTTTTTTTTTTATATCTGTGAATCTCTGAAGGCTCAGGTTTTGCAATCAGTTATTCTTAGGGGGGATTTTTAGAATCTCTTCCATAAGAATTTGAGTTTTACTTGAATTAATCGAAAAAACTCTAACCTTCTTGCATACATTCTCCAAAACCCTGTGTGTTTTTTCTGAGTGGTGTGGGTGGTTGGTTGGGGTTTTTTCTTGTTTTTGTTTTGTTTTCCCTAGGCAGAGGAATGTTTGAAAAGGAGAATTGGAAAGAGATTTGGACCCAGCTTGAAAAAAGCATTGATTTCCTCAGTTATACTTAAGGCCCTTTCCTTTTGTAAAACAAATAACCTGAATAAACATGTCAGGGAAGATTAAAACCTCATTAAAAAGTGTAAACAGAGTGCAAAGGAGGAGGGGAAAAAAAAGCCTGGCTGAATTGAATAATGGTAATAATAAAATCACTAAACAATATTGCTAGTTAAAAGTCCTGTTAAAGTGAATGTACCGCTGAGATGGGAAGCAGAGCTGCTGTTATCTAACGCTCGGGATGGAGATTTCTTTTCAATAATTTGATAACATTTTAATGAATAAATTAATAACATTATCCAGGAAATGGAGTTCATAGATAAAGCCAATTCCTCGCCGGTTCCCAAATCTAATCAGAGCAGCTCTGTTCGGGGATGGTCAGCAGTGATGCATGTGTTCAGCAATATTTCTCCCTCCCTACCTAGAAGGAGACACGACTGCTGAGGCTACCGCTATGGCACTGCATGCATAAGAGCTTTATTTCCCAATATTAATGCAAATTATGGCTTTAAGGCTGGCAATTATGCATTTTTATTTTACTGAGGTGAGCAGGATTATTGCATATATGCTTTAAAAGTGCTAAAGAAAACAACTCTATCTTCTTTTTAAGTGACGTACTTTTAAAGACAAATTCACAGGAAAGGAGAAATATTACTTGTTATAGAGGAAGCACTTCAGCAGATTTTGAGGACAGGACGAAGTTGTGTTAAAGTGTTGCCGTGGCATAAGATCCATTCTCAAGATTTTTAATTTAAGCGTGTAAGGGAGCAGAGGGAAGAAGTTAATGAAGGACAGGGCAAAATGAGAGCGGAGAAGCAATAGGGCAGGATCAGGAGAAGGAACTACTTTTTTGATGTTAAGGTAAGATTTAATACAAGAGGAGGACTGGAATCTGACTTAGTGCAAGTACCTTGTGGTTATCACCTTTGTTTCACTTTGACAGTAAATACTGTAATTGTCTGCCTGGCCTTTCAGTCAAGATCAAGCACAGGAATTTTAATAATAAGACCTTTATTCAAGGCTCCAGAGATACCTGAGATAGTGATGAATGAGCTTGTGTGCCTTCACAGCAGAGTTCTACGTACGTGAGGGTGCGAGCTTGAGTGCCAGAAAGAGCGTAGCTGTTAATAGTTCACTTGTACTTGCTTGAGCTAATTAACTCTGCTTTGTCCTTTTAGCTTATGAAGGCATTGTGTGATTCACACAATCTCTTGATGCCACAACATCATTTCTAAGGCAGCACCCCAATAGCACTCATTATTTCAACAGCCCACCTGACATCTGCAGAAAACCCCTCTGTATCCTTTCGTAATAGCAGGATGTAATCCTCATCCTCTCCAGAATGTTTGTCAGATAGCTCCTCTTTGTCTAATTCCATCCCCATGCTGTCAGACTGTGTCCTGCTTTTTCCGTTCATCAGGTCTCCCTTACTAATGCTTTACAGACCTAACCCAAGCCATGCGTCCAGTGGTGTTACTGAAATAGCCAGGCAGAAAAGATGAGTCTTGCCATGGGACAACCAGAGGGAGGACAACTGGTTGCTCCAGTGCAGGAGCAACCTGGCGCTGTGGATGCAGTCGAAGTGACTGATGGCTCTTGAGTGGTTTGTTCTTTATAGAATCACAGAACGGTCTGGGTTGGAAGGGACCTTAAAGATCATCGAGCTCCAACCCCCTGCTCTGGGATGGACACCTCCCGCCAGCCCAGGTTGCTCCAAGCCCCTTCCAACCTGCCTATGAACCCCTCCAGGGATGGGGCAGCCACAGCTTCTCTGGGCAAGCTGTGAATGCTTTCCCTCGTGCAGTTCCCTCAATTCCTTCATACACCATTGTGATTCTTAAGCTGGAATACTAAATACAGAACATTACTTCAGCCAATGCTGAAATTTATGTAATATTTCTGCCCTGATTGAGGAGGGTGTTTTGCACTTACTCTCAGTGCTTGGGAAAGCTACTTGGAGTCTGTTTAGAACACCTCACAAAGGTGCATAGCTGCATTTCATACAAAACTCCATAAGGTTTCCTGCCGATTACAAAGATAACGTGCTTGAAGAGAAGTCAAACCCAGGTTTAGGCATGCCTCTTCCAGAGTTTCATCTACTCAGTCGTGTTTCCCAAACCTTTTACATACAGTGCCCCCAATCCACCTGACAGAGCAATCCACTGCAAAATGCAGTTGCCTTGTATAATGTGACATAGCTCCTCACTGGGAGTATTGTGTTCTTATTCCAGAACTTAGAAAAGTTTGCTTTTTGTTCCTTCAGATGTGTTTAGTGTGAAAGGATGTCTGAAGTCTCTCTTTCCTAGCCGGGAGAACTGTACTCGCCTAATCATATTGTCAAGTGTAGCAAGTTCCCTGCCTCAGGGTGAAGGTTCTGTTTATAAATAAAATATATTTATTTTCCAGCCCTGGTTAAGTATATTAACGTAAATGCTGTTGTTGTACTTGTGCCCTGTAGATATGACTAGTTCTCTAGGGAGAGAGAGAAGCACATCTGATAATTTGTTTTTCACTAATGACAGCAGTAGATTCACCTTGATCTGCTTAACAGTATTCATTTCCTGCTAATAAATCACTGTATTTAAGTTTATTCCAGTAGTTTATATAGATTGCAAGCTGCTCAGATTTGATTAGCAAGATGTCCCACATACGATCCTGCAAATGGATCAGCCTGTATTTGAATGATTTTCAGTCTCCTCTAGGTTAAATTTTATTAAAATGATTACTCTGCGGTAAGTGCATTTAAGGAAAAGCTCAAAGTCTTGCCTGCGTTTGCAAAGGTATTGCAAAGCAGAAAGTTAGTTGACTTTTTTTCTTTCTGGGGCTGGCTGGGTAACTGTAAATTATTTTTTAGGCCAGCGCAGGCTGCTCTGATTTACTTCACCTGCCAGAGGCTGCCAGGTGATTCTGATAATTGCCAGGGACTGTGGGGAGAGAGCTGGTGGGAGAGCAGAGGAGCCCTCTTCCCTTCACCGCCTTCAGCTGCACCTCGGGGCTACAGAAAATGCTTTATTCTGCTTTTCTGTATTTGCTGATTGAGCCTGAAGAAAGAGAATCAAGCAGGGCCTTTACCAGAGCGGCGGAGCCCGACCGGTGTCTCCTCATGGCTCTGAGGGGCCGGGGGCTGCGGCCTCTGAGGGGAAAGGAGACAGGTTGGGGCTCGGCCTTGTGTGGGGGCCATTCTGGAAGAGGAAAACGCTTCTCGTGTTGCGGTGAACGTCCCGAGGGAGAGGCAACAGGCCGGAGCGTGCATGTATGTGTGTCCTTTGGTAACTTTGATACTGCTAAGAGAAAGGATAACTTTTGTAAGATAGTGAAAAAAATCTGCAACAAAGGTGGAGGAGAAACCCTCTCTGAGCAAAAAGTACAAGGCTGAGTGTGGCAATTTGGGCTGGGAAAGGTTTTGAGTGGTAACTTTCTCCATATAGCGGAGGAAATTTGTGTTTTGGAAACGGGACAAAATGGCTGCTGAGAGGCAAGGCTGAAGGCTCCCTTGCTGACAGTGAATTCATCCCTCCCTTTGGAGTTTGGAAGCCTTATACCAGCCAAGAGCTCACCCAGAGCTCAGTTTGGGAAAAACACGAGTATTTTTTTCTTTTTTTTTCTTCTGAAAACAGTAAATACCAGCACTGTGAAAGGCAATGAAAGTGGCTATTTTTCATACAGGCCCTGCGCAGCAAAATAGTAGCTCTTCTCTGTCCTGTTGCTGCCTTGGACTTGTCTTGTCCTTCTGTTAAATGTTTCTGTTTGCGTAACTGAAAATTCTGGTCAACGTTACTGGTTTCTTAGGACTCTTGACCTAGACTTAAATGCTTTTGATGTTAAAGATTTTATACGTGATTGTGGGGAAGTTTATTTTCATTTTAAAATACATCCTTAGTCCTGGTGCGAAGGAAACACCAAACGTTTATTAGAAGTTCTTTCCTGGAACAGAAGGCAAAGGAATACTTAACGCTTTGTGTAAGTAATAGGGTAGAAACCAGTGTTAAGCTTGTGAGAAAGTTCAGGATACAATGCTGGTGGGTAAATGAGATGGACAGGAGGTACTGTCAACACAAACTATTTTGGAGGAAGCCATTCCATGCCTTGTTGCCACTATATATAAAATGGGAGTGAAACAGTGGATGCTAAGAATCATCCCCTGTACTAAAAACGAGTAAAATATTTAGAAAAGGAGCAAAAACCCTGTTCTGATCTTTCATAAGGAGATGCCAGAGCTAATTAGGAAAGAAAGGGATTGGACCAATTAGAGATGCTTGCACAAACTGAGTAATTCATATTACCGAAGTCACAGTAATGTTCCAGTTCATGCTGGGGATATGTGATGATAAAAACCCTACAAAAAGTAGCAATTCACTGATGGGAAATTTTTTTCAGCTCATCTTTGTAATGTGGAGAAGGAGGATGGTTTTGAGCCTGAGAGGATGTAGGATGATGCTACTTGATAAGGTAAGACCCTCTTTACGGAGAAGAAAGCAAATGAGTTTATGCCTTCCAGAGTCTAGAAATTAGGTGGCATTTCATATTGCTTTTTTAAAATAGATAGGGTCTGCAGTACCCAAGGAGAAATACTTTATTTGACTTCAATTAACAGAGCTCATTCGATTTTATGAAGGAATGAGATACCAGATTTTGCAGTTATGAGGTTTATTTATACACACTTAAAATAATTTTTGCATGTTAATGCATTTTTGCATGTTAATGCGATTTTGAGACTTTTGTGAGAGAAGTGCTATGCAATGTCTGAAGAATAATTCTGCTGTTAATAATAATAAAGCATATCTGAAGCAGCTCAAAATTGAGAATGACCTACTAGAAAGGCTTGGTGTTTTCATGGGGGTTGGCAAGATTTGGCTTACAGACTTTGTCTGGATTGATAAGAATAGCAAGTCTTCAGCGCTGACTTTTACTTATCTTCTTGCGTCAACTTAACAGAGATGTATTTTATAGTTGCAAAGCTGGAAATTGTGGCTAAAATTGAGATAGTACTGAGCAGACCATGTAATAACTGCAACTGATTCTGCTTGTCTTTTCCTTAGAATTAGAAAGAATACAAAGTACAAACCAGTGCATTTACTAATTTTACACAATTGTGTGTTATACAAGAAAAGAGAAAAAAAATTAA
>JAOQGH010000015.1:1860920-1878621 GCA_025769975.1 Gallinago jamesoni | reverse complement strand
TTCTAATCACCATTAATTCAACATTACTCAGAGCTCCAAATTATTTGAGTCCATCTCCTTTTGTCTGAAAAGTGGGGGTTGGTTTGTTGTTCCCATCTGCGCCATGTGTGATCAGAGGGGCTGCAAGGACCAGGACATGGGGTCTGTCCTCTGTTGTGGCACTGCCTGGGATGTCTTGTGGGCAAATTCAGGACATCCCTCTGGGGCTTGGTTGTTTCTTTTATAAAATTATGTAAATGATATGGATTATCTTTCAGTAAAAAGTTTTTGAAATGAAAATGAAAAATGCCATGGAAGTTGTAGTAATGCTATTACATTTAAGATACAGTTACGCTCTTAGCACGATTCAGATACTTCATGTATTTGTGTGTTTTCATGAAGTTTTGTCTTAGTCTGATGATGCCATGAGATGTTCCACAGCCAACCGATGGAACATCTGAGGAACTGTTTTTTTGTTGGTGGAAGCTCTTATTTCCTGAAAGTTTAGGAGGGGGGAGTACAAGGGAAAGCAGAAAAATATTTTGCTCTGTAGTTGGTTGAAATTGTATATGTAGCAGCTAGCGTTCATTTTAGAACATGCTTTTGTGCTGTTTCCGTTCATAATGCTAAGCAAGAACCTATGTAACATGAGTTTAACATTTCTGTAGGAAAAGAAAACCATGACCAGGTATGTCCAAAGAGTGTTCCTCAACCATATGCTAAGTGTTCCCTCGTTATTCTCATTCTGCTTAATGAATAAGAATAATACATTTTAAATAATACCTGTAACAATAGAATATGAGGGAGAACAGGAACACTTTTCTAATTAGGGGTTTTGAATGACATTGGAAAAGTGTTCTGGGTTCGATCATCTTTCCTTGCTCTGGGTTGAATTAGCACAGATTTAATGCCAGTGATAATTTTATGCAGTTGTGCGATCAGTAGTTTAACGCGTCTGGCAGCGAGACGGGGATTTTTCTTTCTCTGACAGCACTGAATAAACCCCTGTAATCCTTTTCCTTTAGCTCTCCCACCCATCCAAACTTCAGCTTAATGAAAGGCCAAAGAAATCAGGAGTCTGCTGAGCATCCAGGACTCAAGCAGAGGCAGAATGAGCAGAATGAGATGCTCTCTTAGCATATTTTGTGGTTCAGAATCATAAAGAAGACTAATGGCTGGATTGGAGGGCTAAGTTCACGTTTCCATCTCTTGAGTGGTGCAGAAAGCTCCCGTCACTGCAAAGTGTATATATTGACTGAGTACCCTAACAGCCTGCTACAGCAAAACTGGAAGTAAAACAAGATAATCTGGACCAGTTGTGATTCTGGTGTTTTATTTTAAATATATTCATACCACTACATTATGGCTGGACCACAACCTATGAACCCCCCCCGAAGATGCTGTTTAATTTTAAGGAGAAGGGGATAGGATGTATTAAAACTGTCTTTGAAGGGAAGCTGTTTACAGTATGAGTCCACAGGTTTTAGTGATTGTACAAAACCTAAGAACTGTGCCGTATAATTTTTGAGTACGGTCTTACTGGCATGGTATTTGTTTGCTCGTTATACACCTCTAAAGCTTGGTGTTACCTCTCTCGAGTGTCAGAGGATCTGTATGTATCAGTCAGTTGGTGTGAAGGTCCAGATAAGGCATTACTGCTGGTTCAGGTCATGATCCCATTAAATAACAATAGAGGAGAACCCGCCATCTCTGGTCAAATCTCAATTTGCCTTTGAACCTAAACTATTTTCTGAATAAAGAGATGTCACAGAAGGACTTGAGGTCTCTTAGAGTTCAGAGCCCTGCATGTGTGCCACAGACCTTGTGTCAAACCAGAGTGTGCTCGCTCTGCCATTGTTCCCAGCCCAAATGAACTCAGTGTTGTCGTTCCTTTGCAAAGGCGAGTGCAGATATACCTTTCCACTTAGTTTTCCCTGAAATTATGAGAAATTGGGCAGGTAGGACCAGATTTTTGCTTGTGTTTAGGAAGGTGATTGTTCCTTCAAGAGCCTGGTGGTTTGACTACTGTAAAAAGACAAGTGTGTCTTCCCAGAAGGACCTCTCAAGCCAAGCAGTAATATATACCTGGCTTTGATTTTAGACCCCTCTGAGGAAGATTTGCTCTGAAGGTCCAGTCTCAGCTGAGTTATTAATCTAATGAAAAATTGCCCATAAGTGCCATTTTTACATGATTGTCCAATATTTCCCCAAATTATTGTCATTGCTAACTGTATCTGTTTCTTTTCTGACCTTAAATTCTTGTCCTCAGAAGAGTTTCATGACATCATGTTTCACAGCTTGCTTCTGTTTTCTCAAAACGTATTATTCTTTATCTGAAAAGTTTAATAAAATATTTCATGTCATCCATGGCTTCTTAGAGCCTAAAGAGCTATCTTTTTCCTCCAAATTTAGCACTTGAATAACACCGAAACGCTGCATGTGTTAGGAGCACTAGGGCAGCCTTGCCCCTGAGGAGTAGTGTGTGTGCTTGTTCAGTCACCGTAAGGACTGGGAAGATGTTTCTACAGAAAATTTTAGACCTTTAATGTCTGTGATTTTATCTAGGGACTTGGGATACCGTGCTTATCTTGACCATATAAACAAGTTTAATGCTACTGTCTTGATCTCTTAACAGTCAATTAATGTGATTTCACTGTATTCCTCAAGTTATGACCTAATGATAACGCTGACCAAACCCAGAAAAAGGTGTATCAGAAATGAGTCAGGTTTCAGCAAGCTAATTCTGGAACTGTTCTTTGTTAATGGTGAATGTGAATCAGAGTGATTGGGGTGAGGGGGGAGTTTTGGGATGGGATAGCCATGAGGGTTTGTATTCAAATAGGGTTAAATAGTTTATTTTCTGTTTGATCTGTAGGAAACATGCTATGGTGCATGTCAAGAGTAACCAGCTGCTGCTGCAAGTTCACAGAACCACAATACAATGTGCAGGTGGCATTAAGACTTGTAAAGCATAGCAAACACGTAACTAAGACCATGAGATCAGCCTATCAAAATCCCTATCTTCAGATAGTGAATTCTCAGCTTACTAATGATGTGCTGTAAAGGAATAATTAAACCTCAGTAGGTTCATTCTGGTACTTTCAATCTCAGTAAAAAGCAGAGTACGGGGAGCTCTCCAAAACTCAGGAAAGTTGTGAATTCCTGTGTGAAGAGGGGTAGATAGAGACTTCAGATATGCACAATAAAGCTTGAACACACACACACACACACACACACAGTTTAAATAAAATAGTGCATTTTAATAAAGCATTCAAGAATAAAGGCCGTTTGGGAAGCACGTTGAAGCTGCTGTTAGCTGCCAGCTCCAAAGCAGCACAGAAGACATGCTTTGATTAATACATCACACTTCAGATGTTTCTCATTGCTTGTTTAGCCTTATTCTTAAGTAGCAAAAGAGCCTGTTCACACAAGGGTTTGTTTATTTACGGGGATTATAGTTGTTAACTGACAGTTTAAAAGGAATTAAATAGGTCTCCAATGCTGATAGTCTAGCATTACAGAGAGCATTAAATGCTGACCTTGGATTTGGTTAAGGGCCTTTTTTTTCCCTTCCTATCCACTAGCCTGGAGAAGGAATGGAAGTTTAAATATGCCAGAGTTGATAATCATTATGTGATTAGATGGATGATTAAAATAAAATTTCCACTGCAAATGAGTATAGGTGTTTTAAGGGGTGATTGTAGATCTCTGCAATCCCAGGGAGATTTGTCACGGATGCTCCTGTGGAGCAGCAGGAGGAAAGCTCTTGTACCCGAGGTGTTTACAGGAACTTCTTCTGGACTTTATATTCAGCACCCAAAAATATTGACAGAAGCTCTTCCATTCATCTAAAAAGAAGTGGAATGAGCGGATAACTTTAGTAGGAAGGGTCTTTAAAATAATCCTGGTAGAAAAACTTTCATGTGAAAAGAATCAAAAAAGAGTCTCGTAAGGGATGTGTTTGAGGTCACGGCATAACATAAAATACCCCACTGAGCAGGGCAAAGTTGGGGAAGAACATTGGACCCCGGGGTTGCTGAGGGGAAGAAAGGCAGCTGCTGTTAGCCAAGCGTCTCTGAAAATTTGGCTTTGACAAGAGCAGCACAGGTCATAGAAAAGCAGCTAAAATGGAAAATGACTTGTTTAATGTAAGAAAGCGGTTAAAAATGTGCCGGTCAATATTTTGGGGTTGGTTTTTTTTTTGATGGAACGGTTTTACAGGGCAAAAATTTTTGATAGTGAAGTACCCCAGAATATGTTAGTGTTGCTTTTTCGATGCAAAAGTTACAGAAGTTCAAAACCTCGTATTTAAAATAAAATGTGATATATTGTACAGTGTTTTAATATAATAGGATTTATCAGTAGAAAGGAACTGATGCTTCCACTGGATTTTTTGATGCAAGTTGAAATACTTGAATTTTTTTTTCCCAGTGTTTTTTTAAGTTTCAACATTTTGTCCTAATTAGGATGAAAATCCATTTTGACATGACTGTAAATGAAAATCATATTTGACCATTACTTCCAACTATCTTCCTGTAGTACCTTCTTCCTGCAATACAGCTGTGTGAAAAGGTCATGTTGGAAACGTCTTCTCTGATGAAACAATACGTGAAGGAGAACTCCTCAGGGGAGCGGATGACATTAATGGGAAATGTAAAATGCTACATTAATATGTGGGAGTTTTAGGGGTGTGGGGGTGTTTCTTGTTTTGTTTTTTAGGTACACAGGACAGCAAAGTACCCCTTAAAGCAAGTTCTTGAAAGTATGATTTTAGCCTAAAAAAAAAAATAAGGGAGAGGAGAGGAAATGTTAGCTCAAGATAAATAGGGAATTTTCACAACTCAAATTAAAAAAAAAAAGTAAGACAAGTTTGGAAATCTCAATTTATGGTCTCCGTTCCTCTTGGCTACAAACTATCATCTCAGTTCCACTACATCTTCCTGCTTGCACGTGTTGTGTATTTGAGGAATCTCGTTATGAAATTCCATGGTGTATTTTTGGATCCCGGTTCTATTTATGTGTAGTGAAAAATTCCCCCCGCCCCCATCACCCAGTCTAAAAATCTGGATTTTTCAAGCTAAAGCATTTACCATAGCAATGGATTTTATTATTTTTTTTTTCTTAAACAAAAAAGTAGTGGGGTACTGACAGTGGGAGCTAATACAAATAAGTCTAGAAAAATTTGTATAAGGAGCATTGTGGTGCATTATTATTGTTGTCATCTCCTAATTACAGGGCTGCTTTAGGTGCCTTGAAGTTCCAGTTAGGACAGAGAATTCGCTTGTGCTTGGCACTGTACCTACGTGGACTATCTTATAAGGACAGTCTGTCCTTGGAAATGATGTCTGTGTTTTTCACGTGCAAACACAAAATGGTCAGACACCAACTGGGAGGCTTTGCGGTGGCCCAAGTCTGGTAGTGACTGATCTACAGGAATGTAACTGTGTTGGTATAGATTAATTTATTTCCAAAAATACAATGACAGAGAATTGGATCTGCTCTTTCCCCTGCTTGTTCTTGTTTCCTCATTGACTTATCCTTAGCCAATCAAGTTCTCATTGTATGTTTTATGTGAATTAGCAAGATGAACTCAGTAAAGGTGGGGTGTCAGCCCTGGGCTTTGACACATTTGTGGTTCTCTTGTCCCTTGTGAGGGGTTAGATGGGAAGACGCATGCGTTGGTTGACACTTTAGATGCAATACTATTCTAGATATTAAACTCAATGGTATTTGCCAACCGTAGTACCTTCATCGTGTCTTCCACCAGAAAGGAAAGATATTCTTGAAAGATTTTTTCCCCCCCAATTTGTAGCTCCAGGTGCTGTATGACCAAGGTGGGAATCTTTTAATGTTTCTCTGTGTTTTCAACATTTCTGATGGAGAAGAAAGCACTGTATGCTGCAACAGCCTAAAAATAAAAAAAAACATTCTGAAAGCCTTTCTGAATTAATAATTTCTCTTTTTCTCTCAAATTATCGTGGTATATTTTAGTATTTTTATGTGGGCTTGACTATAATATTTGGATGCACAAGGCTGACTGTTCTGTACTGAACAATTCAAACGGTATTAATTTCTATATGATTAAGGCTTATGACACCTCTGTTCTATTCCTGGTTCAGCCGCTGTCTTGCTGTGTGACGGCACTCAAAGCAGCAGTCCTGTAGATAAAATTATAATAATCATGGAATCATTTAGGTCGGAAAAGACCTTTAAGACTTTTTTTTTTTTCTTCTTACACTGTTCCACTGGTTTCCCCTGTAGCATTGCTACAAACTGCATTAGTGAGCTTGAAGTGGCCTATGGTATAGAATCCTGTATTTTAAGAGCAATTAAGATGTTAAAAAATTGATAATGGACTCTCTTCCCACTGGTATACCTTGAACTTTGTCTCCTGTCTGCCAGTCTTGGGCCTGTTGTCTATCAAATAGCTGTAAGGAATTAATTAGACAGCCAAGGCCATTTTAGCTGGGAAGGACTTTTCCTGGCATATATGGGAAGAAAAGCCTGTAATGTTCTTAAACCTTCAAAAACGATGCATTCTTGAAGAAAGGGAGGAAAAACCCCTACCTGTGTGTGTATATATGTATATACATGCTTTTCTAGAGACCTTTAAGTGGAAGGATTCTATGAAGTAACATGCAATTTGTATAGTACAACACCATCTAATTATTTTTAAGTTGACGAGACTGACCTTTCTCATATTAAAAATATCACTTTCTCAAGACCTAAAATAAGCCACAAATGAAACCTGCACTCTAACTTATTCTAGAGCAGAGAAATTCATCCTTTTAATCCTTCCATCATACTTTCTTGCATCTGGTAAAGCACAGTGAGGGAAAATTACCACCATTTCAGGGGACTGTAAATTGTATGGTTACCATACAAATATAAAGCTGTTAAATTCCTTTCTTCCCCTGCTCCAATATAATCCTTCAGGATCATTTGGTTTGTTTTCCTCACCTGCCCAGAGGGAGATGTGCAAGTCCGACAGGAGAAATGTATTCCCATTGCCAGGCTGTCAACACAAGGGCCTGATTTTTAGCACTGTCACATAACTCCAGGATGTTCCCAGACAAGCCTTTCTCTACACATTTGTTGATTAATAATACTGCAGTATATTACAAATTAAATATATGGGAATGAATATGAGATACAAAGGCCTAATGTTCTCTGGCTGAGCAAAGCAGAACAGCAAATAATGGCTGAATATTTGTTTGCTAGGTAAAGGAAAATTTTGGATTTCTTAGAGGGCAGAAGAAAAGGAATGGCAGCTGAAAAAAAGCAGCAGTTTAGCTGCAGTTTGACAGCATGAATCAAACAGATCTGTGGTTGGGTTTTTTTCTGTGTTTAAAGGGCTTTTTTAAGTCATTGTATTTAAATTTTCCCTGGAACAGGTGCTTCCAAAGAAAAGGTATTTTTTTTTCATTTTGAAATTTGTAAATGAAATATGTTAGCAATTTAAAAAGCCTTTCCAAGCCTTTTTAAGCTGACAACACTTGCCCAAAGTTCTCATTTGACAAGTATGAGAGATTAAATGTTTGTGAAACAGATTTTTTTTGCTTATTTAAAAAACCCAACTTTTCTTCTTAATAGATAATTCTCAAATCTGCTAACAGATCTAATGGTGTTTGATGAACTTAACACTAGTCCATTCTTCTGTCAGAAACCTGAATCCTGAAAGGTCATAAGCAGTGAGAAGCCCCAAAATAAGCTGTTGTCCTTTCCCCGGGTACATGGATGGTTCATCGCTCAAAGGACCATCCACGCAATTGTTCAGTGGAGGAAATTCTAATAGAGTATGACCTGGCTGGCAAGAAAGATTAAATTGATATCACTCAAGTTCCACGTGAGTTTGGGAAGACGCTGTTAAACTCTCCTACATTGAGCGTTTGGAATTGCTTAAAACTGGTTGACATTCAGCATTCACTGACCGATAAATATTGTAGTTCAGGTGACTGAACAGTGAGGTTGTCATCCAAATGATGGGGTTAGGTTTCATTAAATGAAAGTTCTTTGTCAATTAGTCATCTTTAACATGTGTTTTGAAAGTAATAAGTTATTCTATTGAGTACATAAAGTTAATGCTGAAACCATTAGAAATAAATTTCAAGAGAATGTCTTCCTCCCTTATCTCCTGCATAAGGTGAAGTGCTAATTTCAGTAAATCCTAGTCTTAGATGGCTCTCTTTCTTGGAGAGCCTTATGTGAATGCAGATGTTTTTCTGTCTCTCTAAATTATTATGGTAGCATTGTAGCACGTCACTTGGGTTATCCCTTCAGTTTTCCCAATGCATTATTGCCCAAACGATGCCAATGTGTGTTCAGGAACTGCTTTGCTGCTTGTTTTGACACGGGGAAGGCTTTATTGCAGAGGGACATGCTTTACTATGTTGGGGTTATTGCTAGTTTAATAACAGTTTTTAAAAGCTAATTTTTATAGATACGTTTTTCCAAGTCATTCCATTCTTAGTGCAATCAGTAACGATGTCTCTATTCGGAGCTTTTAAAATACTCAAATAGAAGTCTCAAGCTTCCAGGAGTAACAAGGGATGTTTCTTTAGCATTAAAATTCCCACTTATTTAAATTTGGCCAATTGAGCTGATCCAGCACAAGGATTCTGGGCTTTAGTAGTGAAAGAAATCTGCAAACACATAAGATGTGCTTAAGAGAGTAATCTAATGGAAATAGAAACCCACTTTTTGTAGGACACAGTTCCAGCTCCAGCATCTACCTTGCATGACAGCAAAGAAAGGGAAAGAAATGTCATCTCCTGAGTATCCTATCTTTTTTTGACATCGGGTGTCTCTGTGTAATACTACCTGGCATGGAGAAAGAACTTTAAGTAAGAAATTACTTGCATTTACCCTAAAAGATAAATGAAATGCATCGTTACTGCAGGATTTGTAGTAAGCTGTTGTCTTTTCTACTTTCCCTTTACATCTCCCACCCTCACGTGTGTTTCTTTTCAATTTGTGGCAACTCTTCTGGTGCCTGGAAAGCTATGCTCCTTTATTTGGGAATTAAATATTGTATATGTGTTTTAATAGTTTAATAAGCAAAGAAAGTTGATCCTCGTTTGTAGGGGGTTTTAGGTGGCCATGACAATACAGGTAACAATAAAACATTTATTGTTTGAGACATAAGATGCAGTGTCCCCTATGTCTGTATGTTAAACTGTAGTGGAAATTGTTGTGCATAATAATGAAAGATCGATTAAAGTTGATCTTAATTCTAATTATTTTGCTAAAGCAACATGGAACCTTTCCTGATGAGCCAAACTAGCTCTGGCTCTCAGTGTTCAGAATGAGTTTCTCTGTGACTTTGTTATTCTTGCTGTGTATTTGAACTAAACAGAGATCTCACTTTCTAGCCTTGGTATGATATAAAGGGTTTATCGTTTCTACAGTGCTGCTTCTGTATGAAAATCTCATTATGGATTTCAAAAAGAATGCCAGCAGTATGATTTTCAGGAAGTGTAATTACATTTGGAGCTGAAAGGTAGCTGTCGTGCAACATCTGACCTTCCTAATAGGCTGGGCAGAACATGTAATGGATACTTAGGCTTTAATGGTCTTGGGGGACTGAGTAAAGGTGATCTTTAAATAGGAATCCTATTTAGTAATTGTACCAAGGTTGTATTTATATAGGCAAATTTATAATGGGGAACCAGTGATGTCCCCCCCATATAAAGATTTGTAATAAAAAAAGGACTACTGAAATCTGTGGCGTGACGGATGCTGGGTTTTGCCAGAGTGGCTTCAGAGGGAAACCCAGGCCTGAGAGAACGAGCACCTGAGGTTTGAACCACAAACCCCAGTGAAATCAAAGGGCTTAAAATAAAGGTTTGTGGGGTGAGAAATCAGGCCTGACTGTATCAAATCTTTGTCACTTTGTCCTTGCAAGTAGAAACTTATAGTTTGAACAAAGCCATGTTTAATGTTTATGTGGGTTCATTATTTCAATATTATTTTCAGAGCTGGTATCTATATTTAAGTTCTCAGTGTTAAGCACAGAGTGATGATTAACTGTTCATCGCAAGCGAAATATATCACAGGTTATAATGCATTTTCAAAAAACAAACTAGTATTTTTATATCTAGCAATCTGGATTCACAGTTTTTAGTCAAATCTAGCGAGCTTTTCTTTTTGGAATTTTTATTGTTAGGCATTTTGTTCTTTAGGGAACATAAGAATGCACATCGGTATGCAAATACTAATATTGCAATTATCAAATTCATCAGGTGAATGAATTCACCTTTGATTACAGGAGTCAGCAAGTAAATATCTCAGGCGAGGGGCGTCTCAGCTGTCTTTGGACAAGACTGTGGCAAGAGGGTGGTGCAGAGGGGGTGCAGACAATACCCCAGTTCTTTCTCATGTGTAACAATCCTTTCTTTTGTAATTCCTGTGATTTCCAGCAGGTTTATTAATGTCTGTTATATTTTTAATGGCTAATGTTTGTCACTGGGAGACTATCCTCGCAAGGGTCTTTTAATAGACAGAGGGGAATGCTGCTACCTGCATTGAGCAGTTAGATTATAAGGGGAAGCTGAGGAGATGATGGAGCTAATGTTAGCCATTGTGAAATCCACTTGTGTTTGCGTGCTCTTTATGTGCAGAAGGGTGGTTATAGGACTATTGTGCTCTATATGGATCTAGTTGAGGGTTGTCACATCTCTGTATTATGGAACTGAAGGCCAAGAACATCACAAATGTCTATGTAAAAGCTCTATGCTGGGTAGTGCTCTGTATACTCTGACTGTATAAATAACTGTAAGCTGAACAGGCTGGGTTTGTTACCTTTTCTGCTGAAGCAACGAATAATGTTCAGTATTACTTATTTAAAACTTCTCTGGAATGTTAACAGCCAGCAACAATCAGAGTCTTGAGCTTGACTAATATCAGCAAACTTTGCGTGTATGGAAAGTACAAGCACTTGGAGATGTATTGTGTGCCACATGACGGAGAGAATACTTGACATGTATTTTATTTCTAAAATGTCACTAGCTGGAAATTAATCAGACCTGTAATGCATGTTTGAATTAATTTATATTGCTGTTGGAAGCAATATCTCAAGAGCCTCAGACAGATGTGTGAATGCTGTAAGCAGGCAGTGTTCTCAATGGATTAGAAAATCCTTCAAAACACCACCCCCACTTCTCCCAATTCCTCTCTGCCTTTGCCTGCCTGACCTTTTGGTACAAACTGAAGGTTTTAACATAAGGAAAGAAAAACACCTCACCGTACCCAAACGTGTACCTTCTGTTACCCTCTGGACCCTCTCTAGCTTAGCAACATTTGGAGTTTTTCCTGGGAATGCCTCTGGTGACCCCTACGTGTTTGTGCAGCCTCCGTGACCTCCTGTTGCAGCTTTACCTTAAGTAGATCTGGAGTGTAATTGCGTTTTCTGCCTGGTGAAAGCCTGAGATGGTCCCATCTGTTAATAGCACATAATACTAGGGTTTGCCATTTGCTGAAGCCCTGGAGTTCATACTTTTCAGGACTTTAAGCAGAGCAGCTGAATTGGGCACGATCATGTACAGAGCAAGATTCCAGCAAATCGCTCCTTTGGAGCCTTTCCAGCGTGGCAGGGTCAGTCTGCGCGTGATTTCCCTCTGCTTCTCAAAGGTGAGGGTGGAGGAAGAGCTCCCCTCCTGGGGACTGTGTTTTTTAAATCATCAAGAAGTCATATGTGCATGCTTTAATTTGTAGCCTTGCTTAAATTATCTGGAGTCCTTCAAAAGGCAAAAAAAAAATCAATTTGACTTTGGCAGCTGCCTCTACAATGCCTGCCAATCACCATAGTATCTTGGCTATTTTTAAGTCTCCTGAAATCAGTCTGCATTAAGGCAATAGCTGGGCTTGGATTTAAGCCCAGGACTCTATCAATATAAAATGATTTGTTGCAAGTTTAAAGATGCTTCATCCCTATTCTCTCTCTTTTCATTTACATTTTAAGCTTTCATCAAAATGCGGATCAACAGAACTAATAGAGCCTTTTTTTCTCTATCCTACTTCATGCTTTCTATGAAGAATACCTGAGACTGTATGTTCTTAACCTCTGTCTGACGTGAGGCTCTTCTGCCTTCTTTTCCAATAAGAAGGACCAGTTTGTTCACTGAAGGAGCCTGCTGTGAGTCTTGCAACCTTGTCCACTCAAATATTTTCCACTACAATTCTGAGGAATATGAAATACATGTATAAGAGAGTGATCGGAACAAAAAGGAGATGATCCTTCATGCAATAGGTAATGCTTACCTATACCTAAGGGGAATAGTTGTGGGTTTGTGGTTTTTTTCCTCCAATAATCAACTTTCTCATCATTAATTTTGCGATATGTTTCCATCTTTCAAGCTTGCACGCAGTCTTTGTGTCCGTCCACACAGACTTTGTTGTTCAGTGAGACTTCCCCTTAGGGGAAGCCCATACCCAACATTACAGTCTGTGCTGTGGAGAATCGTAGACAATTAAGTGCTCTAAATCACTTTCAGTAGAATGGTGGTGTTAGATCCAAGCTTGTTTTAATAATAATAATAAAAATCAAGATAATGTTCATTGCTTCAGCTTCTTTTTAGTACAAGCATAATTTCCCTGTAGTTTTTTCCAAGATTTCAAGGGATTTCGATGGCAGCCATCATCATAAAGGAGAAAGGAGGCATTTGTATTCTGTGACACAAAGCCAATGACTGTCAATCTCAGTGGCATAATCTTTATACGCTATTAGAAAGTATTAGCTCTCTTACTCACAGCCCTCAAAGCAACGGTGTTGTGAGAACTGTTAACAGAAAAGGGTATTCAATTAATGGTGGACCATCCCTTTACAGATGCATTTAAAAAGTATTTCCATGACTAAAATTATGGTCTTTTTGTAGTTAGAGACAATGTTCCCCATGAATGCGGGTGATTCAAAAGAAATCTTTCTCCTTAATACCCCTCCTGCCCCAGATTTGTAATGGCCAGTTCCCTTGGCCTGAGCGGTCCCACTGCTTTTCATCCTTCTGTTTTCGTGGAGCTGACCTGGGAATAGCGCGCTCTACGGAGGTTATCCAACATCAGTAGGTTGCTTCGTCATTAGTTTTTGCCATCAGCAGAACGTGGAAGTGGTTTTAAAAATGAATTACTGTTGGCATCCCTGGTTTATAAAGAGACAACTGCGTAAAAGTGCAGTAACTTTCCTGAGGCCAGGTGTAGGTAGGACTTAGGCTGCGGTGACAGCTCTGCTGGAGCCCACCAAAGGGGTATGTTGTGTTCCTTAGAAAGAACTAACTTCTTTAGAAGAACTAAATATCCCAAAATGATTCTGTGATCTGACTCTGGGCTAGTTAATACAGCTTGGGTTTAGTTTATACTCACTGGTGAGCCCTTACTCTGGCTCCCTTAATTTTCCTCTGAATAACCTGGTGCAAACACCTGATGGTGTTTTTTCATAGTGCCAAAAATGCTGAGAAGCCTGTGGGGGGTTTTGGTGGGTGCAAAAGCTGCAGTCTAAACTTTAAACAAAATAAAACCTGTTACTCAATCTGTGGCAAAAAGATCGTACAGTATTTTTCTTGAAGTTGCAGTTTGGCTGGAAATACTACTTAAAAACAGCGCTACTTTATGTGTTCTTGCTGAATCTGATTTCATATATGTATACATAACTTAAAGCAGAACTGTTCAATGCTCTCTGTGGGTGAGGAAGTGTCTAAAAAAAACCCCAAAATCGGTTTTCTTTCCTGTTCTGTCTCAATACACGCACTAGATATTATATAAGTAAAAATTCTTGTTTGTTGTTCAGCTCTTTCTTACCTTCAAGCCATGCTACAGGAGCATTAAGACCTCTGGAAAAGAAATAGCTAGTTCTTATTCATCATTTAATTTTTTTAAATTTCATAATTTCACAAGATGCCTAATTTGTATAATTTCTCTACTTTTTATATGAATACCTCATCAGGCTGTATCACTATTTTCACTTGTGGCTTAGCATTTTGAGCTCTTCAGTTTATCAGCAGTAGGAGGAAAATCTTCCTGGAGACTTTCCATCAAATCCATTTGTTGATGAAGGAGGGAACATCTTTTCTAATGCTTTAAAACGGGAGCCATAAATTTTGAAGTGAACTTCCAGTGCCCTTATTAATAGATAAGTAATTTTTTTACCATCCCCCTGACCTGAGTAGGTAAAAAGGGGACACGTTGGGAAGGTGAATGCTGCGAGTGGGGAACATCAGTGTGATTTAGAGAAAGTGTTTTTGCTTTGCTCCTTGGTACTTTTGTGCGGGGCGGGGAAATGAGAGGTGAAAAAAGAAAGACATTAAAACTCTCTGCTTTGGGTACAGCGCAGTTGTTCACTGGTTGGAAAAGGAAAGGTGCTGGTTCCCTGTCTTGGGGTTCTGGAGGTTAAATTCTGGGCAGCCTGTGTCAGGCTTTGGGATGCTGGCACAGCAGGTCCATGGGTACAGCGTGACTCTGCCACTGCACAGTGTCATTTGCACAGAAGATGATGCATGTGGTGCCCCTGCTACCCTGAAAACTCCTTCTTTGGTCCCACGGTGTTTCTCTAAAATACAGATCGTCCAAAAGCCTGAGGCTTGCTCCAAGACCAAGACATTTCTTTGGAATTCAATATATTATATATAGAAGAGTGTAATTATATTGTTTCAGCAGGCACTGTGAAGGAGATCACCTGGTATATCCTGGTTGATATCTAGCTCTTCATACAGGGCTGTAACTCTGCTGCTGTCATTCTCTGTAGTTGTGCGAAGCCTGTTTAGAAATGTTGACTTCTCCCAGCAGAGGTGCCGTTTCACAGGAGGGTGAAATAGCTGAAATAACTATTGTAAAATGTTTTGCAGGGAGAAAAAAGATCGCATTTTTCAAGCTCCCTGGGAGTGGCTGCTTTGAAAACAGCATTTTTCTGTTCCGCTCGTATTTGACTTTTTAAAAAAATAGCCTTGAATTAATAAGATGTAAATAGAAGGGGAAGGAAAAACAAGTACCCACCAATCTTTGTCATAAAAATAACCAAAAGAATCAGTGTGATCATAAAAGTGTCCAATTATGATGTTGTGCTCCAGAACTAATAAAAAAGATAAAACAGAATATAACCTTGAAATGAAATAAATGTATTCAAATGTCAGGCCTTAGCATAAGAAGAAACAGTCACTTGGGCTTTGTTCCAGACAATTAAATGTCGGGTTCTAATTGTTAGGAGTATATCTTAAGAGCCAAATCTCCAAATCCAGCTTTTCCTCTAACCCCAGGCTGCTCCCACTGACAACCGTTGGGCATCCTTTCATTTATCCTGGGGTTATTTACTAACAATATAGATCATTCTATGCGTTGCTGTCCTTTATATTGGGGGAAGTTGGTCCTAAGAAGAAGAACTGTTGGGGTTCAAGGACTTTTTCCTTTGTCTTGCTGTGTGTCTTATTAATACTCAGTATTATGAGGCAGCTGGAGCTCCACTTGGTACTCGATGCTGGGACCTCTTGCATGGTACTGGAATGGCCCCGCTGGTCGCAGCCTGCAATACCTGCAAGACTTTGGGTCTGCAAGTGTTGTCTATCTTTGGAGAAAGAAGTGTTACTGATTGTTTTCCACCCAACATTTGCCAGATGCTGAAGTAATGTTTTTAAAAAGATTTCTTTTTAGTCAATGTTAAGTTTAGTAGAGCATTTACTATATAAATACCTGCAAACTCTGGTCTTGATATTTAAGACTGGTTTGGGTTTTTTCTAAGATTGATTGCACTTCTGTGGACAGTCAGGGCAAACAGTCTAAAGAGGCTTCACCCGCTCCTTAACTGTGGAGTTACTCCTTTAATAAGCACTACTGCGTTCAGCTTTTCCTTTCCTCTCTATGCGTATAGAGGGCAAAAAGTCAAGTTCATCCATTGTATCTGTAAGAATAAAGTTTAAATTGAAACTCTCTCTAGGACTTCCATATAATTCTGAAGTTTTATCTGTAATCAAACAATTAGTTTTAAATGCTGCTTACGGGGATCATTGGTTTCTTAGAGATGCTTTAGGTATGTGATTCTGGTAAGCAGATAGTTTATATTAATATCTCAATGTCATTGTGGTGCTTGGTTAGAAAGAAACTATTTACTAAAAGTGGATGCAACTTCTAATGATCTCCTCAATACTTAGTTACCAAATCACTCTAATTACGCTTAGATAACTAATCTCATTAGCCTGTCATACACCATAATCAGTATAACTGGTGAATTTTGAAGTATCTTAATAAAATATGAAAGAAACTTTTGTCTCCCCGCAGTGTGCGTTCAACGTTAGTTTTTTCTAGACGTAGGGAATTAACACAAAGGGAAGAATGAGAATTAAAGCAGACAGTGACTGACTTCTGTTTTCAAGTACTGTGGAGCATAAATGAATTTAGGTGGGTTTCTGGACTGCAGGCTGTTATTTTTTTTATTATTCACCTGAATCTGAGCTAGAGAAATGAAGGTACGTTATCTGGGAAAGACAAGAAAACTTGGATTGGGACAGTGCAAATGAAGATAGATGGAAAGCAGTACAGAACTTGCTGTATTGATTTTAGGATCATTTGAATTTCGTATGTATAATAAGATGGAAGATGTGAATGGGAAGGACCAAAAAAGGGGATCTAGAAGATGATAATATTTAAATGCAGAGCAATAACGTCTTAAGGAGCAATTGAATCTTAATGTCTGGCA
The DNA here is from genome assembly GCA_025769975.1 of Gallinago jamesoni. Taxonomy (NCBI): domain Eukaryota; kingdom Metazoa; phylum Chordata; class Aves; order Charadriiformes; family Scolopacidae; genus Gallinago; species Gallinago jamesoni. The sequence continues at coordinate 1,861,970 of JAOQGH010000015.1, read as the reverse complement.
TTGCTTTTTGTTTGAAAGATGAAGTCTGTGCCTAACCTAAGAGCAAATCTCACTGAAATTACAATCCTTCTTACCCATTTCTGTTCCTGTTAAGCTTTACCAGCACTAAGGAGGAAGATTATGAATTCCTCAGGACTGTGAGGAACTTAGATTTAATAAAATGCACAAAGAAGATTAAATAAAATAAGTTTTCAAGATTTATAAGGCAGTGATTATTCTATTCTGGCCTTGGAGATTAATTACCTGAGTCATCGTGACTGCAGGGCACACATGAAACCTTTGAACTAACTTGTTTCTGAATGCATTAATGCGAATTTCAGTAGTTGTGTCCATACGTGTTTTGCTGACTATTCCGCTTAATTTCATTTTCTTGATGCTTTCACATTTCTTTGTGAAGCTGCATATTTTTCAGTTAAGCTTATACCTTTTACTGATAACAATTTGTTACTTTACTAACCGTCAGTAGCAGCCTATGTTTAAACGTGTGTGTTTTGCTCAGAGTTATTGCATATCCCAGTTGACACATGTTATGTTCTGTCAGTCTGGTATTTCCACAGTCTAAAAGGATGACTGTGGAAATGAAGTTTTCATGTATTGCCAGTTAAGGCAAATAATCCTCTGTCTGGTGCTGTATTTTAAACTTGCAACTAAAAAGATGGAAAGTTAGGTGCAGCCCTGCTCAAGGTGCACCTGGTGCTCATAGAATCGTCTAGGTTGGAAGGGACCTTTAAGGTCATCTGGTCCAACCATCAACCAAACTCTGATGAAAACCATCACTAGACCATGTCTCTAAGCTCTATGTCAGCCCGGCTTTTGAATACTTTCAGGATGGTGCCTCAACCACTGCCCTGGGCAGCCCATTCCAAGGCTTAATAACCCTTTCAGGGTAAAAGTTCTTCGTCGTATCCAATCTGAACCACCCCTGGTACAACTTGAGGCCATTTCCTCTTATCCCATCGCCAGTTCCTTGGGGGAAGAGACCGACCCCCCCTGGCTACACCCTCCTTTCAGGGAGTTGGAGAGAGCGAGAAGGTCTCCCCTCAGCCTCCT
>JAOQGH010000015.1:1841318-1860875 GCA_025769975.1 Gallinago jamesoni | reverse complement strand
GGAGAGAGCGAGAAGGTCTCCCCTCAGCCTCCTTTTCTCCAGGCTGAACACCCCCAGCTCCCTCAGCCGCTCCTCATAAGACTTGTGCTCCAGACCCCTCACCAGCCCCGTTGACCTTCTCTGGACCCGCTCCAACCCCTCAATGTCTTTTTTGTGGTGAGGGGCCCAAAACTGGACCCAACCCTCGAGGTGGGACCTCCCCAGTGCCCAGTCCAGAGGGACGATCGCCTTCCAAGTCCTACTCACCATGGTTGGGCAGAGGCTTCTGTGTGTGCAGGGCTGGAATCTTCCTGTAGCTTTGCCAGAATCAGTTTGGGATTAAACATATTTACTTATTACACCAGTATCTTTTGTCTTACTATATTACAACATTATCATAACTTCTTCAATTAATGGCTGTTCTGTGCAAGAGATAGGTTTTTCTGTGAATTCCCAGTGCTTTCAATGACAGAGCTTTGCTTTTGGTTTAAGCCTTGGGCTCTACCGTAATATAAATATTTAATAGCAGTGTTAAAAGGACGGTGCAAAGGTGAGCAAAAGGGTAGATGCTTTGGAAAACTGAAGTAGAAGGTCAGGGAGAAGGTGAAAGGAATGTAGCTCTTACTTTAAATTATTTTTTTTTCAAATTTTAAAAGTTTGATGTAGTTGTTATTACCTGCTATGGTCACAGCAGCCCAAATGCTGTGGTTTTTCTAATTAAAGCGCCTGCTGCATACGGCAGCTCAGGTTTTGATGAACTTCAAACTCAGCTGTTTCTTCCTCAGCGCTGTACATAAAATAAACCTCGTGTGTATTGATACAGTTGTGTCTCTTTTTGTGTTTGCGGTGGCAATAGCAGGCTTTTTTTTTCTCTTTGAAGTTAGCAACAGCTTGCAGATCCTGTACTTCTTGTTTACCAGATCAAATTGTTATCAGTAGTGGTAACGGCAGGTCCGCTGGTACCTGTAGCCGCTGGTACCTGTAGCTGCTGGTCACTGCCATGAAAGCTTTTCCAAGATCCAAAGCGATGTCTGTGTACCATAAATACATCACTGTGGTAAAAATGGCTGGAATTGGGAAAGCTTCAGCTTCCTAAGCCTTGGAAAATTTCCGTCTATAAAATCACTGTACTTTCACTGTCTTTTAAGGCTTGTTTCTCTTCAGCTGGAGGTGGAGTTAATTTTTCTGTTAAATAAATTATTCCCTAAAATACGTTTTTAGAGGAATGAAAATGTTCATCAACTTCAGGCATGCTCACTAAAGACAGTCAAACAAAAATGAATTAAACTGTACTGGCTGTTGATGGTTGGAATATACAAGCATCGCTTCTTAAAATGGGGTAAAACGAAGAGAGAGTATTCTAGATGTCAAAGTGGCAATAATGATAAAATAGGAAAATACACGAATACTTTCCCCTCGATTTTCCATTCTGTATTTTTATTCTAAACAAGAGATCTGGTTTGCAAATAAGAACTTGCAGAATATTCTTTTTCTGAACCTCCCTGTTTTTCAAGGATTGTTCTTTAATATTCCTGCGCTTTTTGTTGTATTCGTTACGCCTGGTGACACTGCCATTGGAAGTGCTTTAGGGTATGCTCTGTTATTCTGTTGCATAATTGCCCAGTGTGGTTTCGTTTCCAGTTCTTAGTCAGACCCTTTAGACCTTCTCAATATACATGCTGCATTTAGAAGAAATCTATTAAAAATAGCAAGTCAAAGATTATAAAAAAATCAATTATACAGCCAGTAAAGGCCTGGGGAAGTTTCTGTGTTGGTGTGCCAGATAGCCTTAAAAATGTCCACAGCTTTTAGTTATTTAGAATTCATCCCCTCATTGTTGGTGAGTATTAAATCTCACCTGTGGAAAAGAAAATAAGGTTCAATTAGCTGTTGCTAGTGCTTAATAATGGGGTAAATTTATAGTATGAATCTCTCCAGTAGTGTAGAGGTCAACTTTCCTGTTTTGTGTAAGACCCCTGGAAATGAGAATTGGTTTTGGGGTGTCCCTGTCTTTTACCTAGTCCTTCTGCCAGCCTGACGCAAAGGAGGGGTAGGTGGCTTCCTGTGGTGGCCCAGCCTTTATGATCATACACTCCCAAGTCTACAAAAAGAACCAAAAAACGGACTCAGACTCAGTACTGAACTTGCAATTTCCCACTTGTCTTGAGTCTACTATAAGCCAAACGTGAGCTCTTCCATTTGATGTGAGACTGGAATATTCTGCTTTTTCTGATAGTCAAGTGTTCTGTGGGGACATGCTAATGATCTTCCAGCTGTTAGTTGCGTATCACAGTACTTCCCATTAGCATCACGGGGGTGCTGGATAGTCTGAGGATTCACTGAAGCAATGAAAAGAGAGTGTGAAACGAGTTAAAAATGCCAGGTCTTGATTTTAGCTGCCCAAAAGGTACCGTATAATTCACATGCCGTTTCCGAAGCTTAGTTCTGTATTTGTATCAGCAACAAGCCGAACGCTGAAAGTATGTATTAAGAATTTTGATTTTAGTCCATTTCTGAGGGATATTGATAGTTAAACAGTAGTAAAGATCCTCTTTAATAGCTAATTACAGTCCACTTAAAGAGCTCACAATACAGTGAGGCCACTGGTATTTTCCACGCTCTTGTTCTCATTCTGCCACTCTGTAACTGTCAGCCTCATTAGTATTTAAATCAGGTCATAAGCATTTTGGTTTAAATAAGCTTTATTTCTGATCAATGTAATGCTATGATTTTATGTCTTTTTTTAGAGTCTTTAGCTTAAAGTAGACGAGCTTATGATAAATACTGCAGATGTGTCAGAAGTTGATTAAATTAGTAGTAGAAATGGACGGTAGTTGAACAGGAGGAAAAATTCACAGATGAGCAAATTCTGGATTTTTCAGCTCTCTTCTCAAGCTTTGCTAATGGATTCACTCTGCTGTCAAAAAAAAATAGAAATATTAAAAGTCTTTTTTTAAACTGAGGATTAGCAGGGAGAAAAAAAGAAAGGTGTTTTTTTTTCTCTTAGTGTAAGCAGTGAGTGCTCTGTGAGCAATTTCCCCTGTCTTCTAATATAATATATTTTTGATGTTAATTAGAAAAAAAGGTGTAAGAGAAAAATTAAACTCAAAATTCCTCTCCATATCCCCCCAAAGAATAAAAAATAAAATAAAAACCCCATGAAACCCAAAAGCCTTTGAGACCCTTTCTTAATAAGACTACTTAAAAATGCATGTGGCTTATTTTAGCAATGGGTGAGGTGAAATTATGATTTAGAAGTGCATAAATTGCTTTGCTTTAAATACTTAAACTTTGCTCGAAATGGCTTTTTGAAGTTCAAAATAAATTTGGTTGCCCATCTGCTATCAAATCCCCATGTTTCTTGAGAGCACTGAGATCAGAAAATACAAGTACCTGTTTATAGCCAACCTCCTCTTCAAAATTAGTAGGGTTTTTTGCAGAATGTCTGATCTGTGGCTACATTTCCATCATCCTGTGCAGAAATGGAAGATGACTTAGAGGAGGTCGCCAGAGCAGAACTATGTACCCTAAGAATGAATTTGAACTTAGAAGCTCCACTAAAAGGAATGTGTCACCTACAGGAATAGGAAATTATTATCCAAAAAAGATTTACAATAAGCAAGTGCCCAGCAATTAAATATTATGATCGTGAATTATTCCACTGTACTGGCTTTAAATAACAAAATGAGGATTTTGGAAAAGAGGACAGATGTTAAATCATCATCTCAGTTGTTTGTATTTGAGATACTTTAGGACAAATTCTGTTCTATCAATATAAATCTAGAAAACCTCTCTAAATGTAGCAGAGTCAATCAGTCTGATGCCTTCTGATGGAAGAGAAGAATTTGAACCACTTTTGTCCTTGTTCTGTCTGAGTTGTAAATGGTTTTCCTGAAAAGGCCTTTTCCTTGAAGAAAATTGTTCTGTCTTTCAATTATTGCTGCGGTGATGTCGGCTCCATAAGCAAGGCCATGTGCACACATACTCATTACCCTAAAATACTTACTGTTTAGTGTCACCTTCTCAGCCATGATGGTTTTCAAACAAGGGACAGGGTGTAGGAGCTGAGATGAACCGAAATAACTCAGTCATCCTGCACAGGAACCTCTTGAGCAGCATCTGATGACCAAAAAGGTGGGTGAACATTGACGTGACTCTGAGCTTCACAGAGACCACTGGAGTCACTTAATTTGTAACTTAAGCCAGTCTTAAATCTAATTTCAATTGAATAGTCAAATCTATAATATGGAAGGATCTGTTCCCATCCTGTTCTACAGAGGCTCTGAAAATAGACCTTCTGAAGATTCTTCAGCCTTGAAAAGAGAACACTCTGAGGGGGCACCTGGTGGATGTGTATGAAATCATAACAGGGAATGACACTTCACAGTCTCTCGTGAGCTACGGCTCGTCAAAGGAAACTGCGAAGTGGGAGGTTCAAAACAAACGAAGGTGCCATGAGATGCTATGGATGCCAAAATAAAGGAATGGGAAGAAATCTTTGGAAGAAAAAGCCATTAGATTAGAACAGATATAATTCCTGTTCAGAAAGTGCTTGAAATGCAAATCACTGCAGAATATAGGAATAAATATATCATATTCTTATGTTTTATACATATATACAGAAATCTATATATATAATATATATAAAATAATTTTTTGAAATATACTCTTCTGTAGGTGATTGTTAGCGAGCACGAGGTGAAGCTCTGCTACCAAACTAGATGTATATTTGTTTTATCCAGTGCAGCCACTTCTATTTAGAACCTGAGCTAATTAATACCTGTGCATAGGTCCTTGCTTCTTGTTTGGCAGCAGCAAACCCCAAAGCCTTTGAATTCGGTGTGCTACAGTGACATTCCCTGGCTACAGCTCACAAGCACTTAGGGTTCTTGTCTTTCAGAAATCTCTTCAGAATTTCCACAGAAATTCTGCATCTGCATGGAGACTAATATGAATTATTATCATGTGTGTTTATATGATATATAAAAATATGTCCTTTGAATGCACACGTAGCATAGAGAAAATATTGTATATGTAATATAATATATAAAATATTTTCAGCAGGTTTTGTAGGCTTGATAAAAGTTAATTTATGTGTGATGGAAAAGGCTTTTTATGTGTAATTCTAAGTATTTCCCTTTCTTAGTCCATGCTAAATGTAGGAGCAAGTATCTTATTTGGCATTCGGCAAACAGTTCAAGTATCTAAATTGGGTGAGAAGTCTAAAACCCTAGAGAAACACCTACATGCACATGTAAATAGGTTATAAAACTGTCAAAGGCAAAATATAACCAGTTGCAAGGTAGCTTCATAAATAAATCTAATGGGCTGGATGAGGTGGTTGCTTAGAGCCTCCAAAGAGGCCTGTCCCCTCAAATACTACATACAAACGTTAAAAAATAAAAAATTGAGGAAAGAATAAAAGAGAAGGAGAAGGGAAAAAAGAAACCCTTTCACATTGTGAAGCATCCCACTCACCACAGTGGGAGGAGTTACAGAGTTAGATATTTATTTAAAAGAAGAAAGGTTTCAGAACCTGTTCTGAAATTATGTGTATCTTCCCTTAATGAAAATGAATGACTTGCATTTTGTGTAGATGTGCATAAATCACTTCATATATCAAACTCCACACTGAACAGTCTTGTAAAGTACGAAAACATATAAGTTATTACCCAAACAGTGGGTTCTATACGCCTGGCTCTGTGGCAGGAACAGAAGCCCATCAATCACTGCACAAGCTCTAGGACAGTGGTCGAGGTTTGCTCAGTGAAGCAGACCCAGGAAAGCAGCTCTTGTTCACGTAGTTGCTTGGTTAAATCTCTACCTTTGGCAGCAGGAGTAGGTCAGAAATGGATTTATTCCAGTGTGATTCTACTTACCAGTATTTTACTGATTCATACCTGTAATCTGGTTCCATCTCCAGTCAGGTTGTTACTCAAGAGCACACGCTGTGCTCATAATTTGCATTTTATTAGCAGTGAAGCTCTGTAATAGACGGCCCTTGACTGGGTTGTTACAGCCCAGTTTGAGTTTTAGGAGATTCTTATAATAGAAAAATGTTTTCAACTCTTCAGATTCAAGAGAAATTACAAGTACGGCTTATATTTATAACAGGATTTCTTGCACTCATGCACATGTACATAGCCATATTTATTTTTACGAGAGTTTTATGCAGGAAAAGAAATTTGATAAATCACAAGAAGTCTAAAGAAGCTGCTGGTAGTGTAGATCCTAAGTGTCACAGGCAAATCTTGTGTTTGGAGACAGGTTCTGAGGTAGTGCCTCCGTTTGGTGACTGAGCCAGGCAGAAGGGGTCACCATCATAAAAGGCTATTCTTCGATAGTCTGTTATGGTGGAAGAACAACTGAAAAAATCTACAGTTTGAGATGTTTGCTTATCAGTTAATGGTGGTTCAAAACTTGTTTTAATCCTTGTTTATAATAAAATTGCATTAGGAGAAACAGGTTCTTAAATATCAGTTGCTATGGAATTTTTGTACGAAACAAACAGATTGAAGTGATTGAGAGTGCAGCTAATACATGCCTGACATAGGATCAAACGTGCAGCAAACTGAATCTAATGTGTTCCTGTATTAGAAAAAAATATAGACAGGAATAAAAATCGCTTTAGCTGCTCTTTGTACAGAACTCATCACCAATCTAGCAGAATATTACATTTCCATAATTTTTTGTTGTTTGGAGTTTTATTCTATAAAGCTGATTTCAAAAATACTGCTTATTATTCACCTGTTATTTGTAAACATTTTATAGTACAGAATGTGAATATTACCAAAAAAGATGATCCTTGGACCTTAATTGCGTCTGTGAAGAAACAGCAGATGAAGCTGAAGTGAGGTGGAGAAGGGGAAAGATGGCAGTTCTTGCTGTCCTGAGCAACTTAGGCTTAGTTGAATTAAAAGCAGTAGAAAAAGAGAGAAGCTCATACAGGAATAGAGGACGGAAACGAATAAGAATGTATCATTGATTCTGAGGTTTTGTTTTTCAAAAATCAAGTGATTTAATAACTTGGGGAGATGTTTGCACAAAGTGTTTACACGTGGGTTGGTTTACGTTAGGCAGAAAATAATTTTGGCCCAATCCTTCAAAAGTTCCTGTTGAATAAGTTCGGGGGTTTTATCCCTTGGAATAACTCAGCTGGTCGATAGGAGACTCTTCCGACATAAGCAGTGCTTATGAGATTGTTAGACTTAATTAGTTTATAAATCTGTCTCCAGTAGCTGCATATGAAAATTTAATATGCCAACCTCCGAATGACATGGTGTGTTTTTACTTTGCTATGAGACAATATTCTAGAATAAACCAAAGATGGAAGCCGTAAAGATTAAAAACCTTTAAAAATAGTACAGATGTTCCAGAGTTACTTTTGCAGCTCTAACAAGAAAGGAGTGACACCAAGATACTAATGATGACAGCCAGGTTTTGAATCCCTACCTTGATGAACTTCTAAGCTTTATTAATAGTTATTCTTCCCTCCCCATCCCCTAATACTGGCTATTGGATAAAGATTGCAATATAATTATATGTTCTGTTGGTTTTTCACTCCCCCATCCTCTAATTCTTCATCTTTGATATTTGCAAAAGTAAAGAGTTTTTGGATAAAGACTCTTTTTTTCCTTTCTATTTCTGAGCTGTGCCAATGAATACCATATGCCCCTCAGTTTGATGGGGACATTTAGCTATATATATATTCTTTTGTGTGTGTGTTTGGGAAGAGAATTCTTTTTTGCAATAGTGTGCTTCAGTTGTAAGGACTACCTATGGGTGAGCTTGCTCCTCAGTAATGTTTTTTTTTAAATATTTATTAAACTGAACACGTCAATACAGTAATTGTTGCTGCTACTCAGAAGGGAAGCTCACCCGATGTCTGGGAAGCCATCACAAGAATATAAATAGAATAATATCCTGTTCATGGAGCTCTGAGTAGTACATGCTTCATGTCTCATAGGTGATAAGAGCTTAAACATTAATTCATCTGAGAGCATTATGTGATAGAAAAGGTACACAGAGTTAATTAAGCCTTGGAGGCGTGCAGGATTGATCCTAAGTTGCAATAAATTGGCTTGGCTTCATTGACTTTAAAGGAATCATCCTTATTTACACCAGGGGAGGATTAAACCTTTCTGTTTTAAGATGTCTCAGATTTGAATATCTTAAATTAACGAGTACAACTTCTTTATTAAAAGACAGATATTAATCATTGAATATATAATAGGATGTGTTTCAAAGGGTGGATATTAAATAGTTTTAAGGTGATAGATATAACAGTAACGCATTTACGAATTCACAAAGGTTTGTAATGATTTCATTTTTTTTCCTAACTGTCTCTTGGACGGTACCTGTTCTCCATCCAAACCAGCTGAGACAGCATGGCCCATGTCGGAATACATTTGACCCCCCTGATCACCGTTGAGAAACAGTTCATTACTTTCTTCAGTGAAGTGTTTCTTCCCTATGCTGAATCAAAATTAATTTTCTCAAGTTATGCGGTAAAACAGGGCAACCTTCTATTTCATCTCTTCCCTCACCAGTCAACTCAGGGCTTTGCCCAGCAGGTTCCGAGGACGTTTGACCCCCTCTACTGATCAGGCTGAGCTGGAGCTTGAACCCTAAAGCCAGCAAATAATATAAAAAATAGACGTGTTGAGCTTAGTTTTGAGTCTGTTTTGTTTATGTGGCAAATGCTCTGAAAAGTAGGTTATTGTTGATAGGAGCATTCTCTCTCACGTTTTGACCAGAAATTTTCAGGTGTGAATAAACTTTCACGGCGGCTGTTTCTTGCAATGGGTGCATTCCTCTGGGAAGTTGCAGCTTCAGCAAATCAATATTTTGTGACAAAGATTTGCACTGGAAAATTCACAGGTTCCAGATGGTAGTTACTAACCAAGGGATTTCCTTGTAGGATTGTGTGTCTGCCTCGCACAGGGCAGTGATGTGGATAGGGAGCTTTTAAATGTTAAGGATGGTTTTTTTGAGGTATTCGGATGAAATCTTTTCTGGTTTACCTGACACCCCAAGCTCCCTGCATCCTGTCCCGCCCTGCTTTAACTCCATCAAATTTCCTTGAGCTGTGACCTAGACTAGTGTTTCACTTGAAACCTCCTCTCAGCAGCTGAATTTGGTTCTTTTGTGTGTTCTATATGTGTATGAATGCACATGGGTGTGTGTATAGTCATATATATAATTGTGTATACCTATATCTAACTCCATATATAAGAGCATATTTTACATTTGTTTTTTGCATCTTCCTTTCTTCTTTCTTTTTTTCGGAGGTACTTTATGTGAACCTAGTTTCTCATGTCCAAATAATTCCTTTTAGTTTAAAGAAAATGTTTTTTTTATGAGCAGGATATACTAAGGGATTCAGACTATTGATTCCTTTCAAATAGCCTGAGACGCTAGCAGCTTTATCCTTTTTGTTCATTTTTTATGGGTAATGAAAAACAGTTTAATATCATTATGCTCATCAGATAAGGCTTAAAAACTCACTAAGGTTCAAAAGAAAGTCCTAAATAGATTGTGAGGCTTAGCTCTATGGATGTCTCTGTCTCAGGAGACCCATGTATTTTCCAGACTTCTAAATCCTGACACATACACCCCTTCCCCCAGTGTTTATTTAATACTATCAGAGAATTCTTATGGGCTGTGTTTTACTGTGTCAAGGGAGAATTTGGTTGGGGGAAGAACATTAGAGGGTTGGTTATTCTGTGCTATTTTCTACTCCTGTAGATACTGACCATGCCGCCTCCTAAATAATGTAGCTATGATTTAGTTCCTCTTACGTGTCTTCTCTGCTTCCCGGGTGGTTGTTTTACTCTATGGTAAGCAGACGTAGCTTTTAAAGTGTAACTGCAGCTTGCTGTCTCCCAGAAGGTGTGGAGAATTCATTGTTTGAGCAGATATTTGACCCTGGCTTAGGGAAGGACTGGTTTTGAGGGGAAACCTGCATTCTCCAGGAACATCCTTGTTATTCTTCTCTGTATGTATAAAATACTGTACTTTTTCAGCACATAACTCGTTCAGTTAGTGCTATGAATGTTAGTCATTGCTGATGTTCAATCTGCCTGGTCATGGTGAAGTGTTAGATCAATAAAAATTTTCTTCTGACTCTTCCTTGTGAACTCTCGCTCGGAGGAGGACAGGGGGGCCACCTGGGTATAAACGCCACCCCGTGCATAACCTCAAAAAGTTTATTGCATATTTTTATGCATTCTGATATTTTATTTATCTAATGAGCTCCTTTAAAATAGAGAGATTACAGTTTACAACCATGTAAAGGTATTGCATATTAATAATCTATTTTGGGGAATTACTTGAGTTTTTGGCAATGTAAGTTACTAATGTGCATAATGTTACTGGCGTTTTCTAAACTGCCAGGAAAGGAAGTTCCTCACAGTTGAATGAAAGACAAGATGTGAAATATTATCCATGGTTCCCAGATAGCTGGAATAAATTCCGGATTGTTTGCAGGTTTTATTGTCTAAGATTAAGACGTATTGATGGTATGTGCAGGTCTTCAGCGTTTCCCAAAGCAGAGGGAGTTGCCTGCCTTATAGCAAGTGCAAATGTCAGCACTTTAATGAACCATTATGGCACAACATCAGGGAAATGGAAAAGAGTGTCCCAGAGGCATCTCAACTTGTTTCTATTGTCATTTGATTGTCATTTTTTAAATATGTCACATGCATCACTGTGTGGTAGCATCGTTACATAGTCAATGGAGTATATACTACGATGAGGGAAAATTCAGGGTTGGCTTTCATATTTCAAATTATTAATGGTGCTTAAGAAAGGGTGCCAAGTTGCAGGAGGAACCTGTCTCCTGACAAAATGTTCATTTGAGCTGTGCAGTAGATAATGGTGGTGCAACTTCCCCTGCTTCTCTAGAACATAAGCCACAATCACTGCAAGGAAAAGATGAGGAATTATTTACCATCCCCATTCCCAATGTGAACTAACCACTGGTATTTATCTTGAGGGAAAGTATGCAGATTGTATGATTGCAAAATCATAGAAAATGGAACTAGTGGGATGTGAAATCATTCAGCCCACCTCCTTGCCCTGAGGCAGGAGGGATGTGCATGTGCTATTCCTAACGCTTCCTTTCTGTCTGTTCCTGAAAACCTCCAGGAACTCCTTGCTTTCCTGGCATTTAATTCAGGTGCTATTTCAGTACCAGTGTCATAACAATTAAAAGTTTTTCCGAGTTCCTACTTTACATCTCCCTTACTTCCATATAGCCCCATTACTACTTATGTTATTCCACCGTGGACGTAGAGAATAGATTCTCTTTCTCCTTGCAGAAATCTTTTTCATATTTACAGGTGATTGTTATGTCTTGTTTCAGTCATCTTCCCCCTCAATTAATAACTACTACTAAATCCAGTGTTTTCTTGTTGTCAGGGTCCAGACATACTCATGGTTCCCTCTGTGTTTCTGTCATTTCATCTCTTCACTGAAATGTGGTGCTGGAAATTGAATACTGTGTTTTGTGTTGTTTATTATCATGGTCTTTTAGAACTCTGATCTGGGCAGATGCAAATTTGTGATGATTTTTTGTGACACACAAAGCTAAATACAGAAGTAAGGATACAAAGATGCAGATTTTTTTTGATAAGAAAACATCTTAAGTGGCTGATGCCACTGGAGTGTCGCTCTGGGGAGAGAAAAGAGAATTTCACTGTAGATTTGCTCCATGATATTTCAGGTTTGTGCAAGGCTGAAACGTTCCTATTCTGCCTTGTTTTCTGAAGAGTGCTTCCTCTTCACAAATTCCTGCTCAATGGTGGTGTGAGGTGGTGGGGCACAGGAGAGGACCGATGGGGAATGCACAAAGGGCAGTTGGCTCCTGCTTTGACCCTGCTTGGGAACAAGGTTGGCCAGTAAAATGCTGTAAAATGGAACAGTAGGGAGAGACACCGGGAGCATTTCTGGGGAGAAAGGTGTTTTGGAAGGCAGCTTTGCAGTGTGAATAGCAAGTGTGTACAGTTCTAGTACAGTGGAACTCAGAAAAAATACCTTGTGAACAGAACAGTATCTGTAAATCTACATCATGCTCATAAAGAAGCCATATCCTTGTCCTTGTTCCCTACAGGTGTTTCATACAGTGTTTGCTGCTTCTGTTTTCAGCCCACAAATAATACGTCAAGTTTGCTCTGCCCTTTATTCCTTATAAATTTGCGTGAGTTTGAAAAAATGAGAGATTACACATGGAAGACTCATTAGAGAAGAAAAAGCTTCTATATGTTTATTAGTCGGAAAGCTGGTTGGCAATTACATGTTTAACTACTACTTCTTTTCTTTCCACTTCAACCTATAGTGGTCATCTGTTGGTAGTAATTAACCTTTTCACCCGTACTCCAAATGGAAAGATTACCAGTAGTCATTAGATGAAAAGTGTTTGTAAATGCATGGACTGATCTCACAGGCTGACTTTTGGATGCCTTACATTTACACATTAGTAGAATGAATGACACAAAAACCTCTTGCACATGGACAAGGCCTTCGGAAAATATGAGCTAAATGAAACATTTCAACGTGAAAATGTTTGATATGGAGTTATTGTCAAGGACTCCTGCATTGATTACAGACTTGAGCTCCAGGTAAGAGGAGACTGGTCTCATTTCTGCGTGTGATATTTCACAGAATCACAGAATCTTCGTGGTTGGAAGGGGTCTTGGAGATCATTGAGTCCAACCACAAAAAAAATCCACCAACAAACCCACCACAAACAGATGCAAACCAACAATCTCGGGCACTAGAGTATGCCCCAAAGTGCCATATCTTCACATTTCTTAAATACCTCCAGGGATGGAGGGGCGTGTGTCCCTCAGCCACAGTATGAGACATAAAAGACTGCATGTGTCTTCTGCCTGGAAAAGCTTACAGGCAAACATTAAATTCAGGTACAGTAAGGATCATCCAGCTTATTCCAGATTCTGGCAGTTTGAGAAGCTGACCTGAGGACTCTTGACCCCTAAGACTGAAGCACAAAGTATTTGTGCCATAGAATAATATTTGTGACTCACTCAAGAGTCTGTGCTACGCATGGTGTTTCATTTTAAGCCTGACTTGGGTAACTGTTCTGTGAGTTCACAGATTCCAGAATCAGAAGGGATGGGGGGGTTACAGTCCCATAGTCAGTCAGCTCTGGGATTCTCCGAATGAAACAAGTGCAAAAGGTCTTTTCAGGCTGGGGTTTGAAAGGCAGGTTGCCTCGAGAAGCTGTGGCTGCCCCATCCCTGGAGGGGTTCAAGGGCAGGTTGGAGGGGGCTTGGAGCAACGTGGTGTGGTGGGAGATGTCCCTGCCCAGGGCAGGGGCGTTGGAACTTGATGACCTTTAAGGTCCCTTCCAAGTCTAACCGTTCTATGATTCTATGAGTAGTCGTGATGAACGGTCAACTTGACTTAATCAGCAGTGGCAAGCAGTCTTTTAGCGAAGTGAATTTTCTTTGGAGGTTAATGTTTTCGATTGATATAGGTCTTTAAAAGCAACACACAGCTGACAAAAATTATCTCAAGAACTATTAAACAGAAAAAAAATACAGAATAGCTATTATTGTAATGAAATTTCATGAATCAGCCAGTGTACTAATTAAAATAGAGTTTTAATACCACAGATAAATCTGAGAAACAAGGAGCTCTTTAATGATAGAGCAAGAAGTAGTATTTTTTTTTTTTGACAGTGCTGTGTAGTTTAAGATAGATCATCTTCTATATAGTGCTATGGAAGGAATCAAGGTAGGAAATATCTAGAAGGGGGAAAAAAATAATCACTGAAATGGATGGGAGATTCATTTGCTCTGTGTGATAGTAAAGAGTATGCGGCATTAATAGCAAAGTGGGTTTTGTGTGCTGGTGGCAACAGTAATGGACTCTGATGTAAAGATTATAGTCAAAGTAGTGGGGATTGAGGTCATCTTAAGAACCCAGGAGTTTGTGGTGGTTTTCATTTGTCTGGCTCTTAAGTGTCTAAAATCTCGAGGCCGTGGCAGCCCAGCGTTCGGCGTGAGCTGGTTGAGCAGCAGCAGGCGGCTCACATCAGGCCCTAATGTGCAGATACTCTTGCTGGTTATTTAACGCAATGGTCTAGTGGCCACCTGTGGCTCAGAAGGTCCCTAAAACAGTAATTAGTTGAAATCACTAGGCTGTAGCAGGAAAAGTACATTTTCTGTGTGCCCTGTTCTCATATTCCCCTAATTACTTGGTTTTTTGCTTGCTGTTAGAGACAGGATGGGGGAAACTGTTGGAGACAGTGAGACAGAATGAGCTCTTCTCTTAGCAGGTTTAATAATTTTCAGTAGTTGTCGAAAAGTTCTTTCAGAGTTAGCTGGGAAAAAAATTAGTGAGAGGTCAGTCCTTATTTCCAAAAAAATAAATCTTTATAGTTAGGTAAAGAATGCATATAACCTTTCTGTACCTGTATCTTCAATATTTTATTCAGATTAACTGAATAAAATTGATTCAGATTGCTGAGCCAGATACTGCTTTTCATGTTTATTTTAATGTTTCCATAATAAGTCCAGCAATAAGCAACATCAGTAGCTTTCTTGGGGAGAAAAAAGCTGCTTGGGAGAAGCAGTGTAACCTCAGGCAAATCAGTTTGTGCCTCCTTTCTTTCCCCAAATGGACTTTCTGGTTTAGGTTTATTTTTTTGTGTGTTCAGGTTACATGACTTGGAGCCAGAGCTCCTTCAGGCCTGTAGGCACGTACCCACAGCACCTGCTGCAGAGACCCCCATCTCCGGTAAAGGCAATTACTGAGGGTCTGCCCTAACGAAACGAGTTCTTGCAGGTAGTGTGGGTTTGCAGCTTTTGCAGTGTAAGTGCTGGTGCTCCATCAGAATCACAATTTTTTTGACGTATTTGATGTTTCTGTCATCCTTTTCTTGGAAAAGGAGGGTGGAAGCTATGATGAACTGTTGTGATGAACGATACGCGTCATGCCTGTTGCCACGGAAGAACATTCAACAGTTTTTCCATTAATTTTTTCTGGGGGGAATATTACAAAAATCTCCACGGTAGCTAAGAAAGAGCTCAATCTCAGAAGGGGTTAAGACATCGGGTTACTTTTGCCTTTTGTTTCCCTGTTGGTTAAGGAATATGGAAATTCACAACATTTTCACTGTTTTGTAAGGACAAGCGGGCACAGGCAGGAAAGCTTTAACCAAAGACACAATCTGGAGACAAATCTCAAGTTGGCAGGTTGGGTTGGCAGGTTAAGTCTAGAAAACTACAAATGCAGGTAGCAAAATATATCTTTATTTTTCCCTGTTTTGTTTGCATGTATTGAATGTCAACATTTATTTTTTTTCTTTTCTTGGGATGTAACACAGTGTCTGAATTCTTACTTTCAAACTTATGTAAGGCATCTTGCTGGCTTTTTTTTTTCTCTGTGTATAAGACTCAGAGAGGTGGAATTTCTGCTTCTGTGTTATCCTTTTCGGCAATCGGTGTTGCCCTCGGGAGGAGCGTTTGTGTGTGCATCTGTGTGTACTTGATGGTCCTTTCGAATCTTCAGCCAGTCCTAATATGAAAATCAATGGGTCCCAAGGCGTGTTTGTCTTCAGCAATAGATCTGTTCCTTCTATAACCTCTGCACAAAATATCTTGACATGTGAGCACTCTTGTGGCGTATGGAAAAGCATTTACTTGTTATAATGCATTTTTTTGTAGCAGCAGTATTATTTTTTCATTCTCGTTCTTTTAACTTCATGTTTTCAATCAATTTTATATGGCTTTCTTTTTTAAATTGAAATTCTCAGTAGTTAACATAAAGCAAGATATGAACAAAGGGACCTTTCAAAAAACCTTTCTTGTAGGTTCATTGTTACTGAATGGAGACACGTTCTCCTGGCTCATCGATGCGTCCTCCAGGCAACCAGGGATCCAGGTCGTTCTAGTATCGTGGATTAGAAAGCTGATGAATGTATATGTCATCGGATTCATAGGGGATAACAAACCCTGGATAATTTGGGGGGTCATGGTTTAAACCTGAGAGGCAGTAAAAATCTATTTCAGCTCAAACTAGTACATTGGGGACTTCTTGGTAGATTTTAATAGACCACAACTCTCCCAGTAGTTTGACAAGCCACTTCTGAAATATTAAGAAGAAACACTATGTAAGACAGTTTATTCAGGTTTTCTGGTGTGCTGTAATTTGCCCTGGATCTTGTTTATGCTTGTATTTTCAGGCGTTCAGTGGGATCTTGGATAACTAAGTATAATTGAAACTTAATGGAAGCCGAGTGCCCAAGTCCCGTGGGCACCATTAGAGCTGGCAGTTCGAATTTCTAATGATTCGTAATGACTCAACCCCATGGACTTCGAGAAGGAGTGTGCTCAAGGACTCCACTGAGCTTTGGAAAAGGCCTTGGATTTGCAGTATCTTAAACTTCTATAGCAATATGTGTGCCCTTGTTATAACTGGGACCAGAATTTGATCATATTGAATACACGTAGGTCAATATGAAAGCCATTACGGCAGACTAATGCTAAATATAATTCGGGGTAGTCTATAACATGGACGTGTGTTACCCTTGGCCTTTATGAAGATACATGTTGTTTCCCTTTATGTGTGGGATTAACTGTGTCTGTGTAATTATTTCACTGCAGAGTGGCCACAGCTGTGTGGCTTTGACCATTATTGCTTTGTATTGTTGGCAAATCTTAAGACTTAAGCATGCTAATGAAAATTGCATTGTTGTTCTTTATCATTACTGGTTAATACTTGTGGTTTTACAAGTGAATTCTTCAGTACAATGAATTCTATGAGTAGATTTCTCCTGTTCATCTTTGTTTTCTTCCTAGACAGAAAGCAAATTCCCTAATGCTTCAGCTTTGGTGTGAAATGGGGAATGTGGCAAAAGATGTGTGCCTTTATCCATCAGTACTCCCCCATGGCCCCACTGCCATCCCTGTTCCTCAACTTCCATAGAGTTCCATAAAATAGGTGACACGTAAAAGTAGGAGATATGATGATACCACATCACGCCGCTTGTAACTGCAACCCCTGTTGAGGATGGATGTTGTGAATATGTCACAGAGGTGGATGAGGAGGGTTCAGACCCCCTCGCTTTGGGAGGGGACCTGTCGTGTCCTCCTGGGGACAGGCCTGGACTGAGTGTCTGCATGAGCAGCTCCCTACAGAGATGGAAGAGACAAGGCTTTGGTATTTTTCAGGGTTAGGAGTAAGTATAGGTGTTTTTTTTCTTTGCTTTTTTTATATTTTTTTTGATTAGTGAAATTGGTCTCATGAGCAACTATATGTGGGAGCTGAGATACAGTATTTTCTATTTCAGTGATGCCTTGATAAATCTTAGGAGCCATCTGGGATTTTTTTTGATTAAACAGTACTTAAGCAGAAAAGGTTGATTGATGAAAATCAAGAAGGGTTTGAATCAAAAACCATCCTCCCTTTTTTTTTTTAACATGAAGATTGAAATTCATTTTGTATAGTTCAATGGAGATTAATACGCAAGTTAAATAGGCAAAAAAAATTAGCTTTTCCAGAAATGAGCACACATTAGGAGAGAGAAATGAAGAGTTGCCTAAAGCTCCACAGACAGATCCAGGTCTTTGCTCTGCTTTGCCATTAAATACCACAGTAATAGAGGTATTACAGGAATGCGACCCGGAGAGTTTGCTAGAAATGGGAAAAATAATGTTGATGCTTAATCTTTCTGTCTGCAACTGTTGGACAATGGTCTCTTACAGTGACATTTGGCATAATAGTGGCATAAAATTTCAAGTGTTCCTGCTTCCAGGCAGCTGAGTCAGATTAATCTGAAAGCCGAATGCTGAATCATCTGTTGAAGATGGGGAATTTCAGAGAGATGGAGTCACAAGGCAGGTTTTTTTTTCCTCTACCAAACACTAAACGGTACTTTTTTCCCCATATTTGAAAGAGATTGGCCTGTATTAGTCATCACTGCTTTTTAATTTCTAATAAGAAATGCTGTGTATCAAAACAGCAAGACACAGTTATACCAGATCTTTGTTTTATTTCTCTTTTTTATTATCAAAGGGACTAATGGTACTTTTTAAAATATTCAAACTCGAGACAGCAAACAGTCAAAAACCTTGAGAACATATTGTAGTGACTGTAAAAAAAATTATATGTGGAATGGAGAGTAGGTGCTTTTGGTTTGCTTTAGCTGTTTCAGATTCTTCAGATTTGTTTCCATTATGGAATTGATATTTGCTCTCTTTAGAAGTATGGATCTTTTCTTCTCTGTAATCAGCATTTATTCTGATCCTTCACTCTAATGCCGGCAAATCCTGACATGATCTGAAAGCGTCCAAAAATAAATAAGACTAGAAAGATGGAAAAGGTCACATGCAATATGAGTTTGAATAGCGTGAGCCAATTTTACCTGAGGTCTAGTTGTGTGGCTAATGCTCGTCTTAACAGTTTCAGCACAGAAGGGCCTCATTTAATAAAATGACATTGAGATGATCTTGGAAAAGTAAAAATCAGACAAAAGTAGGAAATCAGATTTATGCATTGAATATGATATGAAATAGCTTATGTTTATTAGGAGACTTTGTTTAAGAGACATCCCCAAAACAGCCTGGAAAGCTGAACATTTTTAAATTATCACAAGAGCACTTTCATTATGTAACTGGGTCTCGGTTATTTGAACAATAGTTTAAGAAGGGTTTTGCTAAAACTTGTCAAATCCAATTTATCATGTTCATACACATGGACATTCAACGTCTTCCCTTTATTTCAGTCAAGTGCATTTTTACACTCTGGCTGAAACACGTGCTTAATCTGTTTGCTGGATATCCAGTAGAGCATGTAGCATATGGATGTGTCAAAGTGTGACTTTCAGTGTTTTCATAAAATAGTGCTAAATTCTGGTTCCTCTATTTAGTTGAGAAAATAGAAAGTTTTCTGCAGCTCAACAGTTGAATGTTTTCCTATAAAGATGACAAGCTTTTGAGTTTAGATTTTGGAAATCAATTTAAAATAATAATCTTTTTTACTGTAATGTTTATATGCTAAGCCCAATCTGAAAACAGTATATAATTGTAATTAAGACTAAATGTTTAGTTTTATTGACGTGAGGTAGTGTTGTTGCTAGGTTTTTACCTTCACTGTCTGGAGGAACATGCAGAAAATATCCTGGCCAGTGTGGACTGAGTGAGATGGGTCCTGGAAGGGGTAGTGGTCTGAGGTACCTGCAGGTGTCTCAGTGAAAGGTTCTGCTACTTTTGGCACCTGAAGCAGTTTGGGTGTCTCTGTGTCCACTTGCCCGTCCATCCCTGTATGTGAAGCCCTGGTGAGACCCCATCTGGAGCACTGTGTCCAGTTCTGGACTCCCAGTTCAAGAAGGACAGGGAACTGCTGGAGAGGGTACAGCAGAGGGCCACGAAGATGATGAGGGGCCTGGAGCATCTCTCTTACGAGGAAAGGCTGTGAGGGACTTGGGTCTTTTCAGTCTGGAGAAGAGCAGACTGAGGGGGGATCTAATCAATATCTCTAAATCCTTCAAGGGTGGGTGTCAGGAGGATGGGGCCAGGCTTTTTTCAGTGGTGCCCAGGGACAGGACAAGAG
>JAOQGH010000015.1:1828327-1841218 GCA_025769975.1 Gallinago jamesoni | reverse complement strand
TTCCATCTAAACATGAGGAGGAACTTCTTGACTTTGAGGGTGGCAGAGCCCTGGCAGAGGCTGCCCAGAGAGGTGGTTGAGTCTCTGTCTCTGGAGACATTCAAACTCCCCCTTGACACGTTCCTGTGGGACCTGCTCCGGGTGGCCCTGCTCTGTCAGGGGGTTGGACTGGATGATCTCCCAGAGGTTCCTTTCCAACCCCATATCATTCTGTGATTCTGTGACATGGATGGTCTGTTCCATGCTCAAACCCCACCCAACTGTTCCCATGTGTTTAGATGGTGGAATCTCACATTATGTGTTTACTTCTGCTTGTGTGCTTACGGGTTGGTTGGGGGCCTGCAACTGTATTCCAAACGCACTCCTGTTATTTTTGATTCTCAGTTGCAAATGAGATGAAAAATGCAAAAGTCATTTTTCTGCGTCTAGTGAAAGGACTGACAAGTCGGTGTTAGTCTTTTATGAACATTTAATTATTTTATGTACGGTCTTTATACCAGGCTGTTATAAAAGACCCTCAAGCTCCATAATGATAAATGCATTTGGATTCCATCATTGCCCATCTGATCGTTTTTGGACTTTTTTCACTTAGAGCCATCCCTCTAAGCTGGCTGTTGGGCTGTCCTGTGTAACCTTCCTCCTGTTACAGTACCTGCAGATCAAATAAACCCAAGGCTTTAACTTGGGTAATGTCTAATGCAAATGATCGTGGGCTCTTAGGTCTGTTCTGACACATACAGACTCTTCAAGATTTATTCTGCATTAGTTCTTTGCTTCTGAGTTGAGAAATGGCTTTGCAAAGGAATGAACTTGCTAATCTAATGAGATCACAATTTTACAATTAAGAAATTGACTAAATAACCATATTTTTCTTTGTCAAGAAGAAAATAAGTAACTGTTCAAACTCCACCACACATGAATTTGCTTAAAATAGAGACTATTAGATGTGACCCAGGAGAGAAATTATTAAATCCTGTGGTGATACGATTTTTTCAATCGTGTGTGTTTCAAGGGCTGGTGGCAGGATGAATCTCAGCAAGCTTGTTTTGTAATCCTTTTCATGGTGGACAAGGACGACTGCCACCTTCTTTTTGTCTCTGTGTGAGTTCAAAGATCACTGTCTTAGCTGACCTGCCAATGTTAAGCAAAGCTTGTTAGTTCTAACTTGTCATTAGAACAGTCATTGTCAGTTTTTCTTCTCCTGTGTAAAACTTGTTAACAAGATCTTTTTCTGTATTATGTGACAGAATTTTGTTGAAATGGGATTTCTCATATCTACCATCTTGATTATAAGCAGAGGCTGTTGTCCATACTGCTCAAAACTTCCTAAAAGAATACTTCTCACTGCTAATTGTACCTGAAGTAGAACCGATGCTTGAACACTTTCATATTTACTTACATAATACAGCTTAGGATGCTGGCTTTCATCCTAAGTCATGTCTTTTTAAGATGATCTAAGTCAGTCAAACCTCTGGGTTTTGAAACTGCAGTTTTGGTGGTGATGCTTCTATCAAAAATGTGAAGTATTAGGAGAAGGGTCTGACAGGTAGGAATCCTATTGTTGCTCACAGAAACCATGTGGAATTAGGTCTCATTAAAGCAATACAACGGTTCTTTTCTCTGGTCTGTGCTAGGAGTGTTCACAGAGTCAGTGCAGAAACACAAAACATCCCTGTTAAATATGGGTGCTGCTATGGAAGACTCTTAAGAAGAGAATTTCAGTTAAGAACAGCATTTATGGAAATAAGGTAATTAACTCACTGCCTTCTCAATGGGTCGAAACCACCTTATGATCTGTGTCCAGTAAGATGCTGGGCTGCTGGGCAGGGAGTGTGGTGACCTCTCAGTTAGGACCCTGAGATTTGGCACCTGTATTAGGAGAACGTTAGAATGGCTCCAAGTCTCAGTATCTGTGCCTCTCACTTCCCCTTCTGCAAAGTGGTAACATCTTCCCACCACTCAAAAGAATCTTATAATGGTAAATGTTATTTACACAGTGATGTACTCTTATAATTTTATTGCAAATCTATTTTTCCAGAAGTGCTAGTGTCTGGAGCGAAGCAGTTATGAGTGGTTTATCTTATTCTATCCTCTGAAGGACCTCTCTCCAAAGGACAGTTCTGCTTTATGTTTATGGACCAGTCCAACTTGCTTCCAAAGCTGAAGAATTGCAGTGTTCATAGTCCCTTAGTTTCTTAGATTATTCCCTCGAATGAACTTCCTGTTGCTGTAAAATTTAATTAATTTCCAGGAGTCATGATTTATGAGGTTAATAATGAAGATTAAAGGTCCTCAAAAATGCTTTCTTTTCCATCCCAAAGTATACTTCTTTCCAGAGAGGCTCCTTCTTTATTTAGAAGCAAGACTCCCAAAACATAGATGATTTGTCTTCATTTTGTCAGCAGCCTACAATAAAAACTGCTTGTAAGATCTTTACCAAGCTGGCTGCAGATTTTTAATGTGCCTTTAGCAACAGGTTTCTAAAAAACAAACTTGAAATAAGAACCGACGTCTACGGGCTGTGATGGAGGGAAGTCAGCCATAGCCTGTGGTTTGCCATTCCTAACACGCTGCAACCCAGTCCTTGTCTCACGCAATCCTTTACCCAAATAAACGACGTGTGGGATTTGAGAGCTTGGTCGGACCTGATGGAGAGCGCCAGGATTGCACCAGTTCCTCAAACTGGTGACTCCTCGATGAATTTAGTGAGTTGAATTTGGCTGTTTTCAGAGCTGTCTTCTTTCCATCAGCCAGTCCCTCTCCCCAGCCACCTCTGTGCTCTGTATGGAGTGATCCCAGTTTAAATGGCTAGCAGTTAGTGACACGCATACCACTAATTAGCAAAAGTTCCCTGTTACCTACAGTGCTGGGGGCTTGTCCTGTAGCATGTTAGAATGCAGAGTCCTTACACGCAATTCACATAACTCCTGGTCTGTTTCTGATCCAAAGTTTTAGATCTCTGTCTCTGAAACCTCCATGGGAATGACTTAAGGATTCTTTGGTTATGAGGGTAATAAGCCTTTGATACCAAAGGAGAATCTGGAATATAATAGCCTGAGAAAATTAGCTCAGTGATTAAAAATCAAGTACCTAATTTCTAGCACTTGAGGTCATTGATGCTGCAGTGCTGTATTGTTGTGATGTTATTTTGGTCTCATGCTGATTTTCAGAATGGGATCTTAACACAGTATTGGAGAGCCCTGCGAAAGATAACTAAGAAAAACGAACTTATTAGTAGCAAACATGATTTTGTAGCCAGCAGTCCGCACCAGCGAGTTGAAAATCAGTGGTGTAAAATCCCAGGCAGAGCGCATCAGTGGGTACGTATCTGAAGTGGTTCCTTGACTATCCTCCTGCAGGGCTTTACACTCAGATTAGTCATCTTGGGAGGGGGGGGATACTGTGTAAACCCAGAAAGTTCAAAATACTTGTATATGGCTGAGGGGAAGGAGTGTCTCTGCTTCTTTGGACATAGGTTGGTGGGGTAGGGAAGCAATCCATCTTCAAATCTTTGTTCTCTGAGAGGTGATTGTTATTTTGTTCCTGAAATTAATAGCTTCAGTAGTAATGAATGAAGGTCCGTGCCCTTCATTCTCTGGGGTACCAGGTGTAACAACTGCCTCCTGTCATCGCGGGGGCCCCTGAACTGGGGACATGGACATATAAAGAGGTCCTTGACTGAGAAGGGTGGCTCAGAACTCCCTCTCCTGTATGGTGACAGTCTGGAGAGCCTTAGCTTGCTGAGGTCAGTGTCAGTGTACACCCTAGTACCCATTACTGCCTCCATTTCCTCTCTTGATCGCTCTTCTATGACGAAGGATAATTAACACGCTGGACTGGGACTGATGAGCTCTGAGTTAGTTGCTTTCTTGGTTCAGGTGTGGATTTTCAGTACAGGAGTCTTAATTTTTCCCCTCCTGTGAACTCCCACAGTGTGCTCTCCTGTGTCACACCAGAGCTGAAGGGCTTTGCTCCTTTCAGACCCCCAGTTAGATCCAGGCTTTTTCCTTCCTTGCTCTGCCATAGGCTGCTAATGTGATCTCGAGCTTTAACTCTTAATATCTCCGTCCCTGAAAGAGGAGAAAGAAATGAAGGTATTAATCATCCAACAGTCTATTAAAAATATTGACTTGATAGAGCTGTGATAACCGTGAGGATGCAAAGACACAGACTGCACCATTTGTAAAGCAAACCCAGCTGAGTTCCTGCATTTCTAGGTTGCTGTTGTAGTTAGCCATTATTATCCCTCTCCTAATTATCTGCTGGAGTAGAAAGTAGGCAGAAACCGATTAGGACTTTCAACACTGCAGCAGATTGGTTGTTAGAAAGATAATTTCATTAATGTATCAGAAAGCTGCTTCCAGTTTAGACTGGATATTCCTAGATAAATTTATATCAAAACCACGTAGAATTCCATGATAGGGAAACTTTCATCTTCATGTTTCAAAATAGCTGTTTTCTGCCTCTCGGACAAGGGGAAATAACTTGTTTGCAATAGGGGGATTATGAGACACAGTTAAGAAATTACCATTTTAGGCTTCAAGCACGACAGCCAATTGATTTCAGTATGGTTTGGATGAATGGCATCATCTTCATTCTTCCTTCTTGTGGCAGAAGAAAAAGCCTTATTTTTAGCTTTGCTATTTCTGGCTTCGTTTTTTTTGAACCAGCATAAATGTACCTCCATCATTTGAATATAACGTGGTTTATAGGAGCTTTAACAGATCAACACTGTTAAAGGCTGGGGCAATATCATGTACACTGTTTGAGTCTTGCATTTGCAAGGCAGCATATGAAGAATTCTGTTGAATACAAATTGATTTAAATTTCCCAGAAGAAAAAAAATAAATGTCTAGGGCCAGTCACATCTGAAATAGGAGGACTGTAAAAATGGAGTTGAGTATCTTTTTGTACCTGTCTCCTCCCTATCAGTTTCATTCATCTCTTCAGCTAGGATTGTCAGTAACCTTGGCAACTCCATATTTGTTTTCTCTTTTCTCCTCTGTCAACTGAAAATGCCTTTTTTCCTTTTTTTGTGTGTGTGGAGATGTAAAAACTAGAGTCCCAACCAAATCACGTTAAAGGAGGAAGAGGGAGGACCGAGAGGAAAAGGCTTAGAATGCTTTTCTAATGCAGATTTTATATACCTATAAAAGAAAGCTTAGGAGTAGTTGAGACAGCTTAGATGTGGTTGTAATGTTTTAAACAGGGTTATTTTGTCAATATATCTTGCAGTGTGGGGATTATTTAATTCCATCTAAAATGCTGTTGACATAAATTCTTGTGCTAAAAAGCCTGACCAGCTGGGACACCGATCCTGGCTCCCAGAGCGTTCCTTCCATCCACGGCAAAACGGAGAGAGAAGTGAGTGATGAATCAGATGAGCTGAGACCTTCAGCGTGGTGGTCCTTCACTTCTCTCCTAACTGGACTACAGAGTCTTCCCAACTCATCCCTAAAGTGAAAAGTTCTGATGTTCTTCAAAATACATTTAAAGGCTTGAAATCTCAAAATTTGCCTGAGAAATTAAGTTGTCTTCTGTACAGTTGCTATGTCAGATAAAGGACTTCTGCGTGCTCTAGTGGCCAAGATTGTAGGGATTTTTTATGTGTGTATGGTTGGACTCGGTGATCTCAGAGGTCCTTTCCAACCATGAAGATTTTGTGATTCTGAGACTTCTAGCAGCACCACTCTGCTGACTGCAGATCCCAGCCCTTACTGACTACGCTAAACTAAGGTGAGAGAAGTGTCTTGTAAACCTGACCATAATACTGAGTTCTACCCAAACACCAGCTCAAGTATCTATATGAACTGCTTGTACCAAGTACTTCCATTAAGGTCATGCTTTTGACCTTGTTTTTAGCTACCGCATTTGTTTATTGAAAATGAGACAATAGATAATAAGTCTTTTTGCCTTGTAGCTAGTTGCAGTGCAGGGCCAGATTCTGAGGGAAAATAATAGCCATAAATTTTTAACTTAACTGGTATGACTTGCAAAGACAGGGTTTTTTGGGTTTTTTTTGAGCATTCTTCTGGATATACACTGAGTTTTATAGACCTCACACGATGATGTCTCATACAAAGACTGAGGGAACATGAGGAATTTATGTGCACATTTATTTTCCAGGATGTAGGTGTTGCATTGGATGACCAAGTTGCCATGTTCAGCTTCTTATTTGGTTAGCACAGATGCATTATAAACACCTAACATTTGCTTTTTAAACTAGGATGCTATAATTCTAAACTGAAAATCCTCTGCTGTGTTGTTTTGCAGTTATGATACGTTATTTACCTTTAAAAGTTGGACACTGTTGAAGGACTCTGATAGAAAGTCAAGTATGTTGATTAGGAAAAAGTAATTGAAATTTGTTTTATTGGGGCAGGGGAAGGAAGAGAAAATGACTTCTATGTATCTGATAATAGAAAACATTATGGTCATTTATTTTAGTTTCTGTAATTGAATTTCAAAGCCTTCAAGTTTAGGTGTGTGCACTGTGGATACATCCAATTCAGAAACTTTCTGTAATTCCCTTGTCCACTCTTGATCAATTTTAGTGATTGTATGGATTTGTCTTTCAAAAGTTGATTCCCAGACCGTAGTTGAAGAGCAATCTCTAAACTAGTTACAGTATTGACAAAAAGCTAACATAGGTCAGGTTTCTAATTGATGCTGACAGTGCCTGCAGAACAGAACTCCTTTGGAACACAAATAGAGCATCATTTCCTCCTTCCTGCGCAGGCTGGGCAGGGCAACAAGCATGTTCTTGAATTTGTGATTCATCATTTTCTTCTTAACCTCTTCCTAATCTGGGTATATTTACTGAAACTCAGGAAACTTAAAACCAATCAACAGGACTAAATTCGAAACATGAAAGGTTTGTCAATTTGGCATTTTAAATTCAAAGCAATGTGCAGAACTTCATTTGGCATTCATCTCCAGCTCTCGCATCCAGTGTTCAACTGGATTCTCCAGGTAAAACAGCATAGCACCACTATGGAGATGCAGTCAGGAGATGAAAAGCACTTTTGGGTCCTCATATCAAAGACTTACCTGGGTTTGTTTTATAACTTTGATGATGTCCCAGACAGGAGAAAGATGGGGAGGTGATAGTGGGACCGGTGTTGATGAAGGCACCTTGGAGGTATTTAAGAAACATGTAGTAGATGTGCATTTCAGGGCATGCTCTAGTGGCCGAGATTGTAGGGGTTTTTTGTGTGTGTATGGTTGGACTTGGTGATCTCACAGGTCCTTTCCAACCATGACGATTCTGTGATCTACTGAGGTAACTGTGTGCATTTGTGAGGACCTGAGCAGTCCTGGAGTTGGCAGAGTGTGGCTCTGCAGGGGGCATCTGCCTGCAGGTGAAGTCAGGAGACCTATTAGAAATGTTATCCTTCCATTTGACAGCTTTTTCGCTGATCATCTTTAAGTAGTTAGAAATGTTGAAACTGGCAAGGTCTGACTAGTTTTCTCTCTCTTAAAACAAACCAATTATCCATCCATGACAAGAATAGAAACAGAAGGTGGTAATTTCTTGCACTCTTTAATTGCCTCCCAAAGAGGATGAAGCAGTTACTTAAAAAGACTGTGTCTTCATCTGCAGTGTTGAAATAAAGTCTTTTGAGCATAACTTAAAAGGACAGATGAAGATTCTTGGTTTGTTAAGGAAAGCCAGATCTAAATTAGCTACTGACTTCAACAAAACTTGCCTATCATTAGGTATTCTCTCTGTCATGTGAAATAGTGCGAATAGCATGGGAATTAATGCATGGGTTCCAAAAAAGAAAAACAACATTTTGGCAGCTGGCATTTCAGAAGGCACTAAGAGGTTTTGCAACAAAAAAAAAGAACGGTTTGATAGTTGGTGAGAAGGCCTGGGTTGTGGATTACTCTGTAGGTACCCTACAGTCTGCCTGTGTGATCTCAGGTCAAGAATTTTGGATGTCCAGGAATTCAGTCCTCAGCTGTCCTTGTGAAAGTGTGCCGTTACTGGAGACCTATACTAGAGCCTGATTTCTTTAGGTTATCACTGTAGTCAGGGATATCTCCACGCACCTCTCCAGCAGGCAGCACAGGACAGAGGTACAACATCCCTATCCTGAGTGGTGCTTTGGGTAAGTTCATCTCACTCCACAGAGGTTAGAGGGGCCAAGGGGAGTTGTTCCCATTTAGGGTTGTTCAGACTGGGTGTTACCTCACTGTGGGAAGCAAATGAGTGGTCAAAACATGTTTCCCATGTGCTTACAGTAGTGCTCTCTCATGAAAAATAGCACAGGTACAGGTCCAACTGTACACAGATAAAGTGATACTGCAGATAACGCAGCACCCAGTAGTCTTGTGTTCAGAGCACAGACACAAGTTGCACAGACACAACTGTTGCATTATTCTGCTTATGAAGAGCTCGGATCTGAATTTCTCCCCTATCCACCCAGCCCTAGGCCAGCCTGAATACTCCCAGCTCCCGGGACCATTCCCCACAAGAGCCCAGTGACAGAAAATGCAGTAAGAGCGTGATTGCCATCTCTGAGAGCTCTCAGCAGCTGGGATGGTTTTACGGAAATATCTACGGTTAATAAAGTTTCTCCAAGCACTCCATACTTAGAAACTTCAGGTGTGCAGGTGGTATGTCTTAAAAATGTATAGAATTTTTGTTATGCTGGCTCCAAACAATCACTCGCATTCGTTTCCCACCTGTGCTTCTGTTTTCTCCTGGCTGAAGGGATGAAGATCCTATTTTTTCTGTGAATAAGTCTGACCTTCTGGGAACTGGCCTTTCACTTGATTAGATCTTGGTTAATGCTGGTTCCTGTTTGTGTAGCGTCTTCTTCCTTTGTCAAATCTACCGTATCTCCTGTGGCCACTATGTAGTTGTCTTTCTCTTTGTGTATGGCTGTGCCTTGAAAAATGTCAGGCTCGGGATGTTTTCAAAAATCTGTTGTATATATTGGGCAGGTGTTTTTAAACTTAAAAATTGCTTTCAACCAAAATAAAAATAAAAATTTAGGCTAGCTCTAATGAGAACCTGCAAAGAATAGTCTCTGGGAGCTGTTTCTTAGTGGATGTTTAGTCATGCCTCCTTTTTAATAATGTGGAACATACACTGGAAAAAATCCTGTGTTGGAAAGGCTGCAGAGAGAGCACACACCAGCGAGGGAGCGCGGGGAAGAAGCGTAAAGTAGACCAGTGCAAACATGTTTCGCTGGTATAATTGCATTTCTGCAAGGAATTTTTCCAGCATAGAAATGCCTAAAAAAAGAATTACCCCATCTCGCCAACACTGTTAAGGCAACCTCCTGCAGCTGCCAGTCAGGCTGATTGGATTTCTCAAATGAATAGGATGCGCACATACTGAAGAACTGTGTAGATCCCAAAACCTCCCTCATATAAGTCACCCAGTGGAGGTAATTTCTGTTCCTCATTAAGAGAAATCCCATACTATTTCTTTACTATTAAATTTGTCATATTTATTACCCATTAGAGTAGGATTTATTCAATTTTTCATCTTTTTCTGAGCAAGTTGCATGCGGTTTGCTTGAGAAGAACGGGTAGCAGAGACCATACACCCAGGAATTGCCAATTGACAAAGGGTGTTGGGCGTTGGGTGAATTTATTGCAGGTTGTATTTTCCTGCTGCCAGGGAACATTCAGTAGAAGCTTTGTGCTTTTGGCTTTTATTTCCTGGTGCCCCCCATTGACATATGAACAGTGAGGCAGCCAAATTGGAAGAATCATACTGAAATGTAAACACATAATGAACATTTTTTACCTTCGGCCTTTGTGTGGAAACATTTTGGTGTAATTATTGTGTCAAATTGTACTGATATGTAGTATTTAATCATCGTACAAACAGAGGGAGCATATGCCTTTTGGTGAATATTTGGATTTTCTCTTTTCTTGAGTCTGTTTTTTTTGGTTACCTATATGTTATCTAAATACTATTGAATGTTTTGAAGCATGGCAAGCTTTACTCAACACTTGTCAAAACAATACAATTTCCATTTTATTATTCTCTCTGGTAACAACTAGCAGAAAGTATGTTTTGGGAATGAAATAATATAAAAAAGGTAGTTATTTATGGCTTGTCAGGCATGTCATTGCAGAGTCTACCCTTGCATTGCTGGATGCCCAGCTAATGGCGCCTGGTGGAGCCAAGCTTTGGGAAGTTCTGTGCCCCTGCACAGAAATCACAGCCCTTTAAAAATACTTCTCATTGGACTCTGAGAATTACTTTGCCCTGTTCTCTTGTATGTGGAGTCTTTGTATTTGACCTCATCACTATTTTCTCCTGCAGAAGCTGTTCTCTGGTTGAATTCAGAGAGTGGTGTGGTTGGATTTTTCCCCAAAAAATTTTTCAGCAAAGACGTAGTTGTTATAAATTGCTGGTATAAGAGTGGAGCAGGTATATGAACTTGCAGTTGGAGTGTGAGGTGGAGTGCTCTGCAGTTGTTCTCAGCCCTATGGAAATTATTTCATTTACTGAAATGGGGTTCCTTGAAAAAGATTCCCTGTGTTTCAAAATAGTGAGCCACTTGTGCTGGTTTGAAGATAATGATTCTAAACTGAATTGAGAGCAAAGCCATTTCAGATCACTGTGACCAAACCCAACGTGGCCGAGGAGTGACTGTTGCCAACTCGCCACCTTCCTGTCAGGAGAATGGCAAACACTGGTCTGTACTGGGAGGTGGCTGGTGAGAAACATCAGACTGCCCCAAGGTGGGATATTACTTGGTACACGTAGTTCTCAGTGCCCAGGGATCCCTCGTGAGCATTGATATCAGGTGCTAAGAACTACTTGCAGGGAAAACCCAAACAGGCTATGTATATGAATTTTCTTTGCATTAACCTTGAAATTCAGCTCCAGTTTGATCATCATCATGCATAGTCTGTACTTGCATTACTACTGATAACAGAGACTCTGTAAATGTCAGCTTTGGGATGTCTTAATTTACAGAGCTACAATTGTTTGATCCTTGGAAAGGCCAACATGACATCTCATTTTTATTTTAAATGTGTCTGATTTGGGGAGGGGCTACAGACTGCAGATTAAATCTCCAGTTCATCAAATTGTGTAAGGATTGTATGTTACTTTGAGAGCAGTTTTTGCATACGGATTTTCCTGGCACCGACCACCAGCCAGGCTGCTCAGCGCTCTGCCGCAACAAACCCAAGGGAAGTCCAGGAATGGAATACCCTGTTAGTGGTTTTTAATTTCCTACAGCCGGCACGGTCCTGTGGAGCTTCCACGAGTCAGACAAGAGGGATGCGGGGTTAGAGATCGCAGAGCCCACTGCTGAGAGGTTTGTGTTGGGGGGCTTTTTTTACTCTGGACGACTGGGAGGATAATTCAGCTGAGGGTGGGGACTAAGGGAAACCTGGAGGATGAAGACAGAGAAAAAGTCACTGTTAAAGAAGGAAGGAACCACAGCTGTCTAGTGACCGAAGAGTTTCTGAGCTATTCTGCAACTGAGAGAAGTCTTTTAAGGATTCTAAGTTCTGGCAGTAAATACTTGCATTGAAAAATGGGTAAGATTACAAGTCCTTAAGCTTTTCGTCTTTCTTCTTTTGTGACCTACTCCTTAAATTAATCTCTGCTTCCCCTCTAAAGTGAGCATGAAGTGAAGCTCAGGATATCTGTTTCATTGGAATTTTGAACTATTTCTTCTCCCAAATGATTGTGAATAATCAGAATTCTCTTTGAAGTAGCATTGGGGTAGGGGAGGAGGAAAAATTAAATGATTGTACTGAAACAATTTCAGTAGCACTAAAACCCATGCAGTCAGACATTGAACTGATGGAAAAGTTGATCCATAGGAGTGAAAAGTTCTAATTCTGTTCTTGTTCTAACATTGCATGACAGATTCCAGTGCAATTGGAATATTTTTTTTTTTTGTCAGTGGAAATGCTGCAAGAAATTATTAAGCAGTGGTTCAGTATGTGCCCTGAGATCCTGGGTTGTTTTTTAGTGAGTAGAGTGCGTGTTCTTCGTGCCTCTGCAAATATCCAGGGGGTTTGTTTCTCCAGCTTCTATTTGAACAGGGAATTGTAAGCAGTCGGGAGGGACAGCAAAGTGCCTGCGCGGAGAATGTGCCTGCGCAGAGTGTCTTCTATTTAAAAAATAAAAAGTGTTATGACGGACAAACAGTTGTTAGTCCCTGGGGCAACGCTGACTTCTGCTTGCCAGGGCCGGTTTGAGGGGTGGGAGCCCCCCGTCTCTCCCAGCGGTTTGTGACCAGCCGTGAAGGCAGAGCAGAAGGGGGAGCTCTCAGAGCAGCGATGGGAGGGGAGCTGGGGGCTCTGCGGTGCGGCCAGTGGAAGCACAAACTCCACTTTGCTTTTAGATCAGGAGGGAAAAATCTGTTCTCGGTCTGTCTCCGTTACTGCTTAAAGCCACTAATGACCTGGATTTGAACTGGTCTCCTAAAGGGTAGGAGGCTCTGTCTCTCGTTGCCAATCCCCAGTTGCTCCCAACACAGATTTAAAACCAATCGTGACCTCAAGTCATCAGCCGTGGCTTTGGGGTACTCTGGTGATAGAAGACAATTTAAAGATTTTTACTGCCCCCCCCCCATACACTCTTCCTGTACCCATCGCACCCTATTCCTCCTTCGGCCATATAAATCCAACTAAATCTTCTGCAAGGAGATAATGAACTGGTAGATTTTAAACAGTGTAGAGCTTTAAGAGAAGAAAACAAGTTGCATGTTCACGTTCCAAGTCTTCTCCCCCCATTGCACAATAGGCAGAAATGTCCTGAGCTTAATCCGCCTCTTCAGAGGAAGATTCCAAACGCAGCCTCTCTCATGCAGGGTATTTTCTTCTGGATACCAACACTGATTAAAGTCCGTGGCTGTGGTTGTATCAGCTGCTTCCTGCTGTATCCTTCCTGGCATT
>JAOQGH010000015.1:1787383-1813749 GCA_025769975.1 Gallinago jamesoni | reverse complement strand
CTGGAGAAAAGGAGGCTGAGGGGAGACCTTCTGGCTCTCTCCAACTCCCTGAAAGGAGGGTGTAGCCAGGGGGGGTTCGGTCTCTTCTCCCAAGGAACAGGGAATGGGACAAGAGGAAATAGCCTCAAGTTGCCCCAGGGGAGGTTCAGATTGAATATTAGGAACAATTTTTACCCTGAAAGGGTTATTAAGCCTTGGAATGGGCTGCCCAGGGAGCTGGAGTCGTGATACCTTCTGGGGCAGAGGACCCACAACCCGTAGGGGTGTGAAGGGGAATCAGGCAAGGTTCATCAGGTGGAATTTGCTTCTCAAGAAGATGGTGAGTACAGGCCAACACACGCCGACTGTTTTGCTTTGGGTTTATGCCTTATCCGCGTGGCCCGTACTGCAACAAACTGTAGTATTTTTTTTTCCCTCCTCATTTTTTTCTTATAGACCATGCAAATGTCTTGAAAGAGTTTTTGTTTTAATTATTATTTTTAAATAGCACTGTGTATAAACTTTCATTTGGTTCATTTTGGGAAAACTGTGGTTGACCTAAATAGAAAAACTATCTTTGATCTTGCAGAGATTGAACTGTTAGCAAAAATTAACAACTGAAAAATGAACACGTGTGGCACCCCTCCAGAGAATAAAATACATCTTTGAATCAAAGAATCTCAATGCATAAGAAGCCAACTTCCCACAAAGCTTGTGCTTTTAAACAAAATGATTAGAATTTTAAAAAGGAATATGTAGGAGATGAATGACCAGGCTTTGCCAATATTTTTGTAAATGAAAACTCTCTATTGTATATTGTGCTATTCCTCATTTGTGGCGGTAGGTAAATTTGAAGTGGGTCATCACGCGCAGATGTTACCTGTGAATGGTTTCGTGCTATTGAAAGTCCCAAAACTGAGACATTCACATTTGAAAGTGGTCTGTAATGGCTGGTGATGAGGGGAAGTCATTATCTGTCACTCAGAAAACTTCCTGATGGGCAGACTTCCTTGCATCTTACGCTGCTCTTGGGGGAAGAAAATGGAAAAAAAGCAGCTTACATAGGAAGCCTGAAATACGTGGCCTAATTTTTCAGAATTGGCAAGTGCTTAGCATTTATTGAATTTGGTGTTTGCTCAGCGCTTTTGAAAATCTAAGTTACTTGCTACAATCCTAAATGCTAAGTTAGAAATTCAAATTTATACTCACTGTGTTAAAACACTATCTTTTTATTATTTTTCTTTCTAGAATCTTGCCCTCTATCTCTGCACGTCAGTTCTCCATCTGTAAATAAAGGAAATGTGTTATTTTCTCTATCGTTGCAGAAGTTGTAGCTGCCCCATCCTTCAAGAGGTTTAAGGCCAGGCTGGATGGGGCTTTGAGCAACCTGGTGTGGTGGGAGGTGTCCCTGCCCAGGGCAGGGGGTGGAACTGGATGATCTTTAAGGTTCCTTCCAACCCAAACCATTCTTTGATTCTCTCCTGTCTCTATCTTTGTTTAAATTTCAGGTTCTTCAGAGATTTGTCATTTATTACCATACGTACAGTCCTTAACCCAATGGACTTGGATTTCAAATAGGTCCTCTATGAGGTTCTTTAATGTAATTAGCAATGGTCAATCTAATTTAAGTCATAAAATATGTGTAATACTCTGCCCATGGAAGCCTTAATTAATTAAAATTCATTTAATGTATCACAGAGCTTGTTGGGTGAGGAGCATGCTGGAAATACCAAGTATTATTTATTACTTCTTTAGTGAAAATGCTGATAATAACCTGAGATTGTGGTTCCAACTTACAGAATTTGTATATGAACTCAAATTCCCTGAGAGGGAACTTGACCTCAATTTTCATTTATTGACAGCGTGTCTGGCTGGCTCACGCTCCTAAGGCATTGTGGTGTGAAATGGGAGATTAAATTAAAGAAAGAATCAAAATGATTGCTTCTTTCTGTACCCTCTACCTGGTTTGTAACAAAACTGAAAGGTTATTTTATATTGGAATGTGGATTATCCAAAAGAAGCACCTCTTCCAGCTCCACGCTCCTTCCTTTTATTGGTTTTTTAGTACACACATGGCACATTAAGATCAACTTTTATTTCTCTTAAGCCTGTAATTGTATTTTTTCATCTAGAACTCCAGAAGCTGAACCAAGCAGGGTACGTTAGGAGTTGACAGAGCAAACATAAGCCTGGCACTGCTGGCCTTTATTTCCTTATTTACTACACCTAAAGGTAATTACAGCTTCACCTCTACACTTAATATGTTGGAGAGGTAGATTTTTCTCTGCTAGGGGAAGTCTGTAAATCTGGTTTACTAAGTGAAACCATTCCAGACTCACTAAATAGGGAATTGGGCCCGTGGATTCTTGTTATCATAGGATCACAGAATCGTAAGGGTTGGAAAGGACCTCTGAGATCACTGCGTCCAACCATACACATACACAAAAAACCCCTACAGTCTTGGGCACTAGAGCATGCCCTGAAGTGCCAGATCTACACATTTCTTAAATCCCTCCAGGGATGGTGACTCCACCACCTCCCTGGGCAGGCTCTTCCAGGGCCTGACCACCCTCTCAGGAAAGTCATTCTTCCTGAGATCTAATCTAAACCTTCCATGCTGGAACTTCAGACCATTTCCTCTGGTCCCGTCATTATTCCCTTGGGAGAAGAGGCCAACCCCCACCTCTCTACACTCTCCTTTCAGGGAGTTGTAGAAGGCAATGAAGTCTCCCCTCAGCCTCCTCTTCTCCAAACTAAACATGCCGCATTCCCTCAGCCTCTCCTCCTATGACTTGTTCTCCAGACCCCTCACCAGCTTGGTGGCTCTCCTCTGGACACACTCAATGTCCTTCTTGTATTGAGGGGCCCAGAACTGAACACAGCCCTCGAGGTGAGGCCTCACCAGTGCCCAGTACAGAGTTTACCAGTGCCGAGTATGGAGTTATGGTGTAGAAGAGCTGATGGATGTAGCGTGAAGGTTGGTGGGTACCTCTTGGATACAGAGCTCTGTGTCAGTCACTCTGAGACCAGCTCATGCTTCGCTTCTGCTATAGTACGGAATTAAAGACATGGTGTCAATTTTCTGCAATCAGACAGCACAGTCAGATTTATCATGTGAAAATAATCGCACGATAATTAAACCAATAGCACGCTCACATGAGAAATTTAAGATTTTTTTTTAAAGGTGAAATCTGAGCAGTTCTCTTGATTTGTGTGACTACATTTGGCAAAAAAACGAAATCTCTGAACATTGTGATTTCTTTCCTTCGTGATTTTAGTTTTTTGGACATACATTAGTCAAGTCTACTGGTGAACAATTTCTCATAGAACAGGAGGGGAGCATTTTAGAGAGCAGCCTGCACCGAGAGTGACATAGGTATTATAGTTATATATACTTTAATGGAAATGTCATTTCAAGATGTGGTGTTTTTTAAGCAGCCTGAAGATGGTCACTAGCAAAGGTATTATTATCTCCAGTGTGACAGTCCAAAAATACCTTAACAAAGTACTTTCTTTTTTCAAATAAGCAGCATTTCTTATGGAACACTTTAGTCTTCTGCTTCTGCCACCACAGTGTGACAACAACTGCACCTCCCTTGTCCCCATGGAGCTGGCGCCGTCTCCCGTGAGTGTGCTCGGGCTGGAGCGCACCCCGGGATGTTGCATGTTTTGATTGTGCTTGAGGTAACAACAGGCATTAATTTACCTTTTCTCTTACTGTTAGAATAACCGTTCTGCAGAGTTTTATATCGGGAAGAAACGCGCCGTGAATTACTCTGCATCTGTCCTGGATGCTAATCCTATTACCAGCAACAGGATTAGTTCATAAACAAAGGACCTGGGCTCGTCTGCTCTACGTGCCCTGCTATGAACACTGAACATGCACCACTTCTCTACTCTTACACTTAGCTCCACAGCCAAATCTTGCAACTGCTGAAATTCAGTGTACTGAGATGTGAGTTTGTATGATTTCTGAAAAAAAACTATATAAAAATGTAAGAATCGTCATATCCTGTTCGGTTTTGAGGGCTATATGTGGTTAAATGTAGTGCTAGAATTTATTTCAAAATATATGTTGTTGTTTCTGACTAACTTAACCACATAATTAAAATCAAGCCACGTTACCCTCATTTGAAATTGCCCTCTCGTATGTAACGTAGGTTTTTAGAACCCTTTTTCACCTGTGCAGACAACCGGCTTCCAGAGTCAGTTCTGCTGAGGTTCATCGTAGCTGACAGTCAGACAAACAGCACGGAATTTGTCCACGTCCTTGGGGGTTCTTTGCCCTGACGATGAGGCTGGAGCAGCCTAAGAGGTGCTGCAGAGCAGGGGCTCTGTTCTGCTGCCCCCCCGGGGGTGTCACAGCATCCCTCTGGCACGGTTCCCCCTCCTGGGTACCACTGGCCGGTGGGCAGGAGGCGGGAGGTGGCGGATGCTGGGGTGCAGAAGGTTTCCTGATCGCTTGAAGTGAGCAGAGTCTTTAACCAAAAGGGTGTGTCCCACTTGCTTTCTGACACAGGAACATTTCACAGCTGCCATTCCTCTCTTCCAGGCTCTGTCTTGAGATATATATTTAAGTACTGGCAGTATTTAAATATTCTTGGGGGGGCGGTGGAATATTATTAATTATGATTGGCTGTCACTCTGAGATGAGGGTTCTGTGCTTCTGTATGCCACTGCCTCACTGTGTGGACAAGTGTGTTGGAACTTTGTACTTGAAGTTACTCATCTGGAAATGGCTGTAACGATGTTGAATTGTTACTGGAGATTGGGAGATGCTTGAGATTATTTTATTGCTATGTAATTCCTGGGCATTGTTGCTAAATCTAATTTGCAACCGGTAATCAGATGAGAACACTAAACTTCCTTCAGTTTGTCATAGTTCTCTTTCCTTGTTCCAGGATTGCCTTTGGAGTAATAAGGAAAGGAATAGGGATAATGTATGTGAGCTCTTGGATTCAGGAGCTGAAGGGTAGCAAAGACACATCTTTGCTTTTTTAATTATTTCTGCAAAACTATGTTGGCAGATTCTCCCTGTAGAACTGCAGCATATGCCAACAAAACTTTTCCTGTTGGCATTGCTACACGAGTTCCTCAGATGATGTGAACTAAGTTGACAAAAGCAGTATTTTGTCAGTGGTGCTACATCTCTCGGATTCAATATTTCAGGACCAGACTGTATTTTTTTTTTCTCCTTCACCTCCTTCCTTGCTGCTCTTCCTCTCTTTACCCGATATCTTTCCCCATCATTTTCTCTGCTCAAGAGAAGAAGCGACAGACAAACCAAGTCCTTCCCAATGCAACAACACTGGCAGCATGATCCAAATCACTAGAGATACTTAATTTCAAGGGTGTATAAAGGGCACAGGAATATTTTATCACGTTATGCAGCTTGTCTGGTCCATGCTGCCTCCACATGTGATCCAGATTTTTTTTGAAACTGGTGATCTTTGCTTTCCAAAAGAGAGCAATACCTTACCAAATGCTGACGCTTGACCTTTTCAGCCTTTGGATTCTCAGTGTATCTGACTTGGCCAGACAGGTCTGGGGAAGAAAAAAATTCACAGCAGATGGATTTATGAAAAGAGCTGGGTGGCAGATGGTGCCTACAGACATTTACTGATATGTCCTCGGTCTTACCGGGTATGGTTTTCCCCTTTTAGCAGCTCTGACAGTGCATTAATATTTGTGTGTGTGCATTATAAAGATATGCTGACAGATAAGGGACTGCATTATCAGCAGCAGCAGAAGAAACTCGGGGACCTCTCCTATTTAGAGTACTTTAGAGTTTATCTTTGTTCATGGTTTAATCCAGTGCAACATCAGGAGGAATCTTTTCAGTCTCCTTCATGCCATTTGATCAAATCTGTAAATTCTTGCATCACTATTTTTTCTGGAATCGGTTCATCTTCCATGTATGGGATTTATTTCTTCTGATAATCATTTCACTTATGCATTCAAAATAAACTCAGAGCCTCCTGGCCATACTTGTATAAGTGGAAATAACTTTAAAGCTTTTAATGTTCATTAGTTGCGTGCCTTTTTGTAAAGATGCTTGGGATGGACTTAACCAAAACCCAAAGCTTTCTGAGCAGGCTTAGAGAGTCCAGCTTAGAGAAGGAGTGCATTAAGTGCACTGCTGGATCTGAAACTGCTAACAGAAACTCAGACACAGTATTTGCTGTTAAAAATGTATATGTTACAAACTGCTACAGAGGCTGCCTTCTGAAATACAGAAATGCTGTCCTAAATCCGTTCCAATTGTCTTGACATTAGGATCTTTTGCTTGTCCTTTTGAACTCTTTCCCTGTATGTGTAATTTAGGATTAATTCACGGAGAACTGGTACTTCACAGAAACCAGATCTGCAGTCTCCTTACCCCTCCTAGGAACGTGTCTTTACCCTGAGGCAAATGCAGCTAAGGATCTGGTGCACACTTTGGTGGAGCCTCAGGGGATGTCCACAAAAGAGGTGATAGTGGCATTGAAGGAGAGGTGATGGGCTTGAATTGTTTTTCTGTTCATCCATCTCGAGATTCCTATCAGCAGGGTTTCCCCTACAGGTGGAACTTAAGCTGCCCTGACCCTCTCCCACAAACTGGAAATCTTCTATCTGAAATCTTTGCTTTAGAGCGATTTATGCTCCCCTGATTTAGCAGAAGGAGACCTACCCAGTGACATGCTCAATCCTAGACTAAATCCTGGTTTTGCCTAATCAGTCTTTACAGGGTTGCTTTCAATCTCTCCTTGCTACATCTCGTGAATTTTTCATTGGCTGTAAAGAAGGATTGTCTTATGGAGTCAAAGGAAAAGATGAATTAAAAATGAGGAGCAAGTGTGGTTCAGTTATAATAGGTCAAGTTACTGCTTTGGGTTTTTTATTTAGAATAGATTCTATTTTATTATAGAAAAGTAGATGGCTGTGAAATACAAAAAGAGTATTTGGCTGGAGACAGACTGGGGACGCCCCCCTGAATCTAAAGGTCTCTAAACCCTGGTGTTGCACGGAGATGATGCTATCTCTGCGAGAAAATCTCAGGAAAATGAGAAAAATGTTCGAGGTGAAATGTTGTTTTAATTCAAGTCAAGAGCAAATTAGGGCAGAATGTTGCCCGGGATAAAATTGTCACTCCCAGACTATAAAGAAGGTTGGATGTTTATATTTTGCCTTTTGGTGCCTTTCAGTTACATTCAGTATGTTCAATACTGAGTGTACATTTCAACGCTGTGACGCAGTGATGTTCCTTCTCTTGTAAGATATGTGGGTTTTTTCCTAATATTAGAACAGTTGCACATTCTGAGTTTCCTCGGGAGGGGTCTGTCCTTCTAAATCTCATGAAATTTAGTGTCTCCAGGACTGTGTTGCTTCATTGGAAGCAATTTTCTCACTGTCAGAAATCCACATAGATGAAGGATTGGAAGATACGTACAATGAGTCAAATACGTGGAGAACGTGTAGTGAGAAGATAGTGGAAAAGATGTGCTTTTTATTCTTTAAATGCAGGTTTCAGAGGCAACAAACAGTTAACTTAGAGGCATATTGAGGAAAAAAAGTAGTAAGTGATGCAGTTCAGCGTTACTGCAATCTGAATGGTATTGGATGCAGACACTCTTTGATCTCACACACCAGTGGAATGTGGAATTGAGGCAACTGAAGTTGCATGAAAAATCAGCCTCTGGCAAACGCACCAGTCAGCTCTGGAGGGACTGGGAACTGGGGCTCAACAGACTGGAATTTTGCCGGTTTTACCAGTGTCCTGCTAGATTGTGTGAGAAAGTACTTTGGGGGGGGGGGGATGGCACTCGCATCACTTGATTTCAGGCACCCTCAACTGGAGATGGGAAACTTCCTCCGTAATTCCCAGCCTTTGCGGAAGGACTGGGTGTTGAATTGGCTGTGGAGGAGCCCATCGCTCCTTTCGCTGACTGAGCTGTTGGACTGGCTTCCTCATTTGGGCACCTTATGTCTCTAAAGTTAGAGCTTGGGACTCCCCTTCCACTAACGCTTCCGCTTTTGTACTTGGATAATGGAGATAATGATGCTGGACTTGTTTATGAAAGAGCTGAGATTCACAGTGCTGAATGCTTCTATATATGAACTAGATATAATTAATTTCTTCCTGTCATTACATGCAAAATTCTGTAACAGATGGACTAGTATCATTTGGCAAATAATTCATCTGACATTTCCCTCATCAATCATTAAACAATTGGTCCATTTCTTCATTTTGTGCTCAGCTTTAAAGCCCATTTTGTGAGATGTTCCACACACGCTGACGGGATGGTGTAGATCCATCAGAGTCCACCACTGGCTTCAGTAGGCTGGGAGTCAGGCCTTGGGTTTTTATGCCAGATGATCTCAAAAGGTGGCATCATAATTAATCAATGGGGAAAGTCTAGATTCATTATAAATTTAGTGACGTCTTTCTCGAGGTGTCCCTCTGCCTAAAGCAGACACCGATGGAACAGAAGGATTGTTTTAGCCCTGGTTGTAGGAGCCTGTGCTTGAGGCTCCGTTCCTGCGTGCGATACCAGTAGCTGATTTGTGAAGGAGGATGGGATCATGGTCTTCCTACTGAAGGTCCAACTGAACCCTCCATTCCCTTTCCCTCTCTTCTGGTAGTTGAATGGTGACTCAACCCAATGTTGCAGAAAAGTTCCACGATACTCAGTAGTTTTCCTAATGTCCCAATGACTTGATGTATATTAACATCCCTCCGCTCCAAGACAGTGATTTTTTTTCCCCATGCAATTGTAGGAAAAAAGTTTGAAAAAGCTGACCTAAATGAATCCTACTGCCTCATTAAACAGCAGCAACCGATAAATCTTTTTTTTAATAGTCTCTTGAATTTTTAAATCTGGGAGTTGGTAATGCCCATACTGCAGATGTATGGAAATGGAGATTTCAAAACTGGGCCCTAACTTTAAGAAGGGCGATTTGGATAAATGATTTCACTTTTCTTCCACCTTTTAATTAAAACTACTGTGGCATAGACTGCGTACTTCAACAGATTTCTT
The DNA here is from genome assembly GCA_025769975.1 of Gallinago jamesoni. Lineage (NCBI taxonomy): Eukaryota > Metazoa > Chordata > Aves > Charadriiformes > Scolopacidae > Gallinago > Gallinago jamesoni. Next base: position 1,804,753 of record JAOQGH010000015.1, on the reverse strand, counting down.
TTAATAAATTGCATTAGGTGCTATTAGCTTTCAGGGTATTACTCCAGATTAACTCTCTCCTTTCTAGGATTTCCTCAACTCTTCGTTACATCGTTTATAATGAAAATAACCGGCTTTTTTCCCCCTTCTTTCCTCTCTTTATTGCATCAGTATGCAATGCAAACCCAGCGGCTTGTACATCCTAAGCTAAGATAATGAGACCAATATTAATTCCACTACAGCTGCTACAGGCATGTAAATGAACCTTTCATGTGTCCAGCAGAGCAGCTCCAAGCCCTGCAGGGAGCAGCCGGGGAGATGGCAAAGGTGAGGGTGAGAGAGGAGGCTACGCTAAAAACGGCTGTAATTCAAATGGTCTGAATTAATATTTCCTACTCGAATTGATGCTGTTATTATCCACCGCATTAATTATTGCGGGGACATTTCTTTTTTTCCTGTTTGTCCCTACTGATCGGGATGTCGCAATCCCAAAAGGGACACCACGTCACCCCCCTCGGACAGCTTCCTTACGGTTTTCCCTTCAGTCTTTGCTGGGGGCAGTGTCTCCTGGGCTGCGTCCACGTTGTGCAACGCGGGTTGGAGCAGGCTGCTTTGGCTGAAAGCGGTGTCGTGGTAGTAGAGCAGCAGTGCACGGGCTAATTAGCTCTGCCTCTCAGCAAAGCTGATTAATCTAGCCACAGTGATGTGCTGACGCGACTCTGCTGAGTTCTGGCAGGAGTTAGTTTGTGGCTGATGTGACTCCAGTGTCTCTGCTCGGGTTTTTCTGTGCGTGGGTCAGCCGTGCCCTAAGAAACCTTCTGCACGGGGTGGGAGGGAAATGCTGACCCTCCGCCAGGTATTGTCTCTTGCAGTGTATTTCTAGTTTTACTAATGAACAGAGGCTTCCCAGAGCTCTAGAAACTAAATAATCAGATTTTTTCAAATCGGATTTCCTCGATGTAATATTTCAATAAAGAATTGTCTGTTGGAATGCCTGTTAGAATTCTGTTAGAGTAACAGGAGACTAAGTAGCTCCGTGGTGCTGTAGAAAGCAAGACCCGTTGGATACGAACCTGGTATTTCTCCTCTTCAAACCTTCTCTCTTCCCATCGGCGTCAGGGCAGCTCTTAGGCGTGTGTCAATGGCTTCAGAGGGCTTTAACCATATGTTAAAGGTAAGCGTATTTTAACTGCTTTGCCCAATTGAGGCCTCCAAGAAAGCAATATGCAGAACCTTTTGACAGACACCTGGTTTCTCTGAACTCAAGTGGTCCATTATTACGGGTTTGAAACCTGCAGGGAGGCAGAGGATGTGTGTAGAGTAAATTACAGTGTGATCTGATTATTGTCACATATTCACTTTACTGTGAGATGGCTCAGAGGTGCCTACGCAGGATCTCACTTTTGGCTACTTTCTGACAACAAGGAGATGAACTTAGGTATGTTTTTATCAGTATCTTTTCACATAAAAAGCACATTTGGAATGTGTATGTCCCTGTTTAATATAGTTAAGTCATGAATAAGCAGGGACTCAATTTGGCTAGTACTCCTAATCCTCGATGAAGCTGGAATCCAGATACGCATTTTCTTCAGATCTCTGGGTTGTAGCTGTTAGAACGATACAGCTTTTTGATGGGATTCACTTGTTATTAATCCTTTAGGAAATTATGTGTTTCAATGGCCTGGGATGTGCAAGGATGCAAGGCATGGCCTTGGAGCTTTTGGGGATTGATCTGAGCCTGTGAAGAAAATAGAACATATGTAGAATAGAAAATAAAAGAGCTGAAGCAAATTTTTCCCAAGCAGTTGTGATACAATTTGGAGACAATATCAAGTGCATCGCGGGGCATGTTCCAAGGTTCCAAAGCTCCAAACCAGGGGGATCTTGTTATCATCCAACCCGTTATTCCTCAGTTGAACTGCCCTTTGTCCCTGGATCCTCAGTGATCCAAGACACTGTTGTTTTCCTTGTTCAGTGAGTTACTTGGAGCCAGGAGGCCCTGGAAGCGAGTGGTGCTTTGAAGCCCCCCCTTACCATCACATTTGCCGTGTGAAAGTCGGGCAGAGGAGGGACCCCAACACTGGTGACCTGGGTTTGGCATCAAATTTTTCAACTGGGAGGGAAAGAGATTTGCTGTTTCTTGGTTCTTTTTCCATTTAAAACGTTGCTTTCCTTTTGGTCCTTTTCAAGGCAATAACTGATTTTGACAACTGGTTTATTTTAGCTGCTGTGCTTTGCCCTGCTGTGTAAACAGCCTGGCTCAAACTCCCTCCAACCCCGGTGGGGAGAAAAAAGTGCGTCCCTGGAACAATTTCTACCAAATATATAGTACTATTGTATAGCACTGACCAAAGCAGCTCCTGAAGAGCTGTTGAAGTGTGTTGACTGGATGATGAGTACAAAGACAAGGTTTTATATTTGATTTTATTAGAAGCCTGTATATCCCAACACAGTTGTGAAGGGCTCTTCTGATCCCTCAGCTAAATAAATGTGTTAAGAGAAAATAGGTCCTTGTGCATTGCAGGGGTTTGGTCATCTATATAATATATATTTAAATAATAGACTAAGGCAGCCTTTTCAGAATTACTTCACCCTTGGGAAATAGAATTTTTTTTAAGTGTGAGAAAACATTATTTACTTTTTAGATTTTGTTCACTCTGGAAGAGCTTTCTGGGATTGTTGTTTGACTGTGTTTAGCTCCCTGATGAACACACTCTTACTGAGCGAGCAGCGTTGAGAAGCCTCGTGTTAAACCCTTCCCAGCGTGAGACGGTGCTGGTTTTGCTTCAGTTGAGGGAGTTTATTGATAATCCAGCACTAACAGAAGCCAGCCCAGATCATAGGTGTCGTGTGCCACTTTCTTCTGAGTAGGGAGTGTCTCTTGGGGTTCTCTGGACACGATCCGTGGTTTTTACACTCTCGGATGCCAGCACAGCATAAATCACAGCTAACCAGTTGCAGGAGAATATCCTTGTCCCGGTAGGAGGAAAGGTGAGAACAGAGAGGGGAGGTAACTTGTCAAAATGCAGCCAGAAATAGAAAGCAAATTTCCAGGTTCATCCCACACTGTCTGCTGAATGATGTATTTTTCTGTAAGTTTTCCTCTGCTTTACTTCCTGATCTCTTTGTTTTTTGTTTTTTTTTTTTTAGTTTTTTTTCTTCAGATTAGTGTAGGTCTGCATTTTTTAGGGCATTCACAATCACGATTGAATGTTGACTCAAATGGTTCTGGATCACATAATTTCCTATAGTGGCTTCTCGCTTTTTATTTTCCCCTCAAAGCATTTGTTGCTGAGCATAATCTTGACTCGCTCTCACGCTATAGGAGAATTTAACCCTAAAATGATGGGCTGCTGCAGCCTCACAAACAGCTGTAAGGATGGGAACTAGCGCTGAAAGTGGTGAGTGAGATTTTCAGAGGCATTTGTGGTAGCCGAAGACGCATTCCAACTAAATAAAATACTACTTTATCATCAGGGAAAAAAAAAAAAAGACTATTTTTCTGCAATTCAGGAGATGATTTTGGAATCCTCCACTCCACGTTCTCTCTCTTTTCAGGTTCAAGTACAAACCCACATTGCATTATTTAGATAAGTATGGAATTCCTATGGTATTTGCCTAAGTATGTAATAAAGCTGAGTGTTTCTGTACTGGAATAATGCAGTTTGATCTGTATGCTGCTTTGACTTCTCTTAATTTATGGTTTTTTTCCCCCAGAGGATTGTAATTTCCAGGAAATAGAAATTCTGTAACCTGTCTATCTTTAAAGAGTTGAGTGCTGCTATATTATGGAAGAGTTCTGAAGATAAATAAGGAAATATATTGATTTACTAAATTACAATAAGACGCAGTGCCTTAAAAATGGGTGCTTCCTGGCAATGCGCATATTTTACAACAGTCTGGCAATTTTTTTACATGTTAAAATACTCGTAGGCATTTTGTGCAGACTATCTAAAGGATCTCAGAAAACCCCTCACAACTTGCCCTAGTCTTATAAAGCAGAAACTAGGATAAAAAAAATGAATAAAGAATGAATAATTGGCCTCTTGAGTATAATGATACCGTCTGTTTCTAAAGGACATTTGCTTGTGTTAAAGCCTTTTTTCTCAGCAAGAATTACACATTTCTGTGGCACTGAAGAAGTAATTGCCAAAGTTATTTGTGTCACAATAGCATTAATCTAGAAGGACGAAGACACTTCCCAGAGGTCATGGATGACCCAGTAATGAGACCATCAAGCATCACCATAAATAATTAAAGCAAAACATATTACTTGAGAACTTTTTCCCTTTCTCAGGTGCCTTGAAATTCCTTCATTATCTATATGATTTGTATTATGGGTGGATTACCAACACACAGAGCTGCGATTTCAGTTCTTCTCGGAGAATCCAGGTCAGTTGTGAGTGGGGGAGGGTTCTCTGGAGATGGACCAGCCCAGTCCCCTCTCAGAGCAGGATCACTTGGTGAGCAGGTTGCCCAGATTGTGTCCTCTTCAGTTCTGAATATTGCCAAAAATGGAGTCTCCACAACCTCTTTGGACAACTTCTTCCAGGGATAAAAAGCTTTTCCTTATGTTTAAATGCAGTTCCCATGTTTGAGGTCGTGGCCGTTGCCTCCCACTCAGTCTCTGGGCAGCACAAGGGCTCTGGCTCTCATCGTTGCTCCTTCCCATCAGGTCCTTGACACAGGGATGAGATCCTCCTGAGGCTGAATAGTCCCAGGTCTCGGCCTCTCCTCAGCTGAGAAGTGCTTCTGATTTCATCTGCTTGTCTTTTCACATTTCTAGTTTCAAGCAGAAACCCAAAATTTAAATTGCCACGATATATAACTGAAACTTGAACATCGATGCGTTTGATTTACTCCCCACCTTTCCCTAGGAACGAGTAGCTCTTAGAAAAACATGGGTGTGATCTTCAGGACAGAGCAGGAATTGTCCACCGTGTGTATCCAGTCAGTGGAGGACGTTTGGTATAAATGGGACAGGGAATGATTTGGGCACTTCAGATCACTAACGAGGTCTCGTTGTCAGGGTGAGAAGCAGTTGATTCAATACCTCATGATTCAGTGCCTCGTTGTTAGCTGAGATGACAGTCCTCATGTTTACCTGAAAGGCATAATTAATCTGAAGTTAATTGAGTAATTCTGTATTTAATCTGTTATAATAGAGAATTCAATTGACTTCCTGAACCAATCAATTTTTCTCTCTCTCATATTGTTTTTCAGGAGGGGATTGGGTCTTTGTGGTTGGTTGTTAAGTATTGTCCAAAGCCACTTTCTTTTCCCCTGCAGCAGATGCAGACCCCCCAGTCCGTCACCAGTAAGGGGGGAGCTGTGGGTACTTTGCTAAACCAGTTCCAATGGGGTTTCCTCAGCCTATCCCTTAGCACTCTTGGGATGAAAAAAAACCAAAAACCAATAAATGTTGTAAAAGTCCAGCAAATATCTTTTCGCCACTATTTAAAGTGCTTGGTTCCTAAACAATTGCAATTGATTTTGTTTGCTCTTGCAAACACGAATTATCTCATAATCATCTGAGCCTTCCAGCAGGCTTACATTGACTTGTTTGTGCTTTAAAGTCGAGAAAAAGCAGACATTGTCATGAAAATAAGCAAGGTTAGAAGAAAATAAAAGGTGGGGGTGTTTTCCTGGTTGGTAGGATGTGCATCCACTTCAATTAATTGTCACCCTCATAGCTTATTAAATACAATGCAAGGAGTGAGGTAAATTTCAAAATTAAATAAATGACATTTATTTTTGCTTTTGCTTGTGGTTTCTGCTAAAGGGCGATTTCAGGGTTCATCAGTGACAGTCTCTTAAACTGTGTGATTGCTTGCTTTTGATCAAAAGGAGTACATGCAGCAGAATACTAAAGGGGACAGTGTTTTTCAACTACATTTCTTTTCAAGCAAGACTTTGTGGCTTAGTGCGGCCCAAGCCCTGGAGGGTGAAATTGTGCAGGCAATTACCCACCATTTTTGAATAATGGAGCGTTTCCTCTGACAACCATGTGGGTAACAGGGGTGAGCATTAGCATTGCTGGTACTTTGACTCCCTTTTCTGGCTAATGTGGATTAGTTTTTAAATAGCTTTATCCCCATTTTTCTGTAGACTTCATCCCCGTTTTTTTTCTGTACTCTTTAGCTTTTTATATGGTTTCTGCTATTTTGTGTTTAAGAAGTTATTTTTGGTAATTTGAACTCCTTTACTCTTCTGTCCTACAGTGTATATATCTACAATGCCCATTTTAGATAAACTCCTTGAAAGAGTCATATGAAAAATAGATCGGGCTGAAATAAAGTTGTCTGACCTGTAGCTCGTTATCTTGCAGGAAATACAGGGCTCGTTCCCGGAGGGGGATGAACCCCTGGTGTCTCCTCATGGAGACTATAAATGATGGTGTCTTGTCCCAGAGGAGCTGGATGAAAATGTTGGTGTGGATTGACCTTCTAATAGCAAGTGTTGTGAAAATCTAACATGCAGGGAAAGCCTGACAGCAGCCCTTGGTGGGTTTGGTGGGTCCTGTGTCCAGGCAGTGTCCCGGCCCAAACTTGCCCAATGTAGGAAAAATTGATAGGGAAAAATTAATAGCTGTGGGGGCCAGGTAAATACTTGCAGCACTGCCCCTGGTATTTGTTTTGTATGGTTACAGATCTCTAAGGCTTTACCAGAAAGCACTTGCTGCCGTGGGGCCATGGTTTGGATGGCACATCCCCAGAATCAGAACTCCAGGGGGAGAATTAGCAGCGGGAGTAGATGAGATTCTCCAAGCCAATGCCTTTAGCAATGGGAGAAAGAAATGCTGGAAAGTCTGGGATGAGACGGGGGCAGTTATTTCTAAACAGAGTGAATTTTCCACTGCTTTTTTGAAGACATGGCAGGGGGATAGGTTTTGTCGGGAGCCCCTCTGGATTTACTCCGTGAGAATTCAGGTTAGAATTTGGCCCGAGCTGTCTTTGAGTGCGTTTCATACGTGAGAGCAGCATTCAGAAATGCACATCAGTGGTTCTGTAAATCAGCCTTAGCTTTTATCTTCATTTTTGTTCTGAAAACATTCCAGGGGCTTGCGGAAAGGCCCCATGTATTACTGTGGCATAGTAAATTGTCTTTAAGTTGAAAACCCGCTGCATTAAGTATCTCTCCTATACAATGTCTTTGGCTGTTTATTTCAAGTGCTCCTTCGGTACCTACGCTGAGGGATGCAGGCTTGATTTTGTGAGGCGCCGAGTGCCCTTGATGTCAATCGGTTTTAAGGATGCTCAGCCTCTGGAGAGCGGGCTCTGGACAAGGCTTTAACCTCGCTGATAATAGCTGGGATAATGAGAAGTGACAAGACAAAATTTGCCTCTTGGTGTATGTGGTGTTTCTCTCTCATTTCATGCCTCCTGTGGGAACTTTCTCAGCTGTTTTTCATGTTCCTCATCATAATGACTTAAGCATTCAACCAAAATAAGTTTTTCATAAGAACATTTGAGAGAAGCTTTGTCTTTTAGGACTCGTTTGTTGTACAAGGTCCTCAGGTTAAGCTTGTTTATATTTAATTAACTTAGGATAGGGCAGTCCTTTGGAAGAATATTGGAGGGAGAAATTACAGCCTCATTAATGTAATGCTCCAGAAGGACATCGAATAGCATTTTCCCAGTGACTAACCCAAATGGTCTAATGGTTTGTATATCCTCTTTTCCAGCAGGCAGAAGTAGTAACTCTTTTAGGACATGATAAAGGATAAACCTCTCCACTGGGAAATATTCCTTCTAGGACCTGTTAGTAAGAGGCTGATGCGTGTAAGAAGACTTAGCCCCCTTTCAAAATACTTGAATATTGTTTTGCTACTTATTAACTTGAAGGCATTGATAAACACTGTAAAGCTTCATAACTTTAAAAAAATAAATAAAAAAAATAATCTCGATTTGCACGTTAATGAGATCCTCTGGCAGTAGATTTCATTAATAGTGTTAAAAAAGGACGGTAGTGAAAGATGCATTTCCAAAACCTGTGGAATGATATTTTCCTGGCTGCATCCCTGAGTTGAGACAGGATTTTGTGGGTTATTTGTTGCAAGAATGATCCCTTGTTTGTTTTTTTTTGTTCTCTGAAACTCTTTTCTTTTTTTTTTTTTTTTTTAATTCCTTCTGGAGAATGTACGAAGAGTTAAATAGAATCATAGAATGGTTAGAGTTGGAATGGACCTTAAAGACCATCGAGTTCCAACCCCTTGCCATGAGCAGGGACACCTCTGTTAAGCTAATAATTAAACTTAACTTGCTGCTACCCTGTATTGCACTGATGAGGTCTTTTTCCTGCTTCTCTATGGTAGGAACAAGTTTGTCTATTTTTATCTACCTCTTGCTTTTTAAATTTCATTTCTGTTATCAGCTCCTTGAATGCTGTCTTTGCATCCATCTGCACAGTGACTGGTACCATTGTCTGTGATGCTGATTTCTAAGTGCCATTGCAATGCAAGTAATAAATAACACTATACTTAAATAAGAATCATATAGATAGCAACGTATAGAGGGAGTACTCTGGAGCCTGGCAGGTTTTCATACCCTCAGTGAGGTTTTGCTTTGGGAGGAAGCCTCTAGGCTGCACTGCGGTCTGTGGGAAAAAAATAAGAATAGCACCATGCCTAGAGATGCAATTAAATGTCAAATTAGAATCAGTTGGAATCTTTCATTTAAATGAGAATTAACTGTTGTCAGTATCTGGAGTTCATTAGTTGTATATTCACCCATCTGGTCACTCAAGAGTTCTGGAAGAATGAAACTTAAGGAGTTCTGAGCATTTCCTTTATTCGTTTCAGGTTCCTGTTGTGGGTTCTTCACACTTGGAAACCTGTCCCTTCATGTGACAGCATCATATGAGGAACTTCAGTCCTGCTTTACGGAGTTGTTTACTTGCTGAACATGCTGACTGGTGCCTGAGGGAATTAGACAAAAGCACTAAGGTATGTATTTGACCCACCCTAAAAATTCTGGGTGCTTAGTTTTCTTTTGTAGCGTAATCGGTGCTGGAAGGGGCTCCTGGACATCTGTACCCCCGTCCCTCCTGTTCAGAGCAGTTAGAATCATGGAATCATAGAACACTGAACCAGCTCCAGTTCCTTCAGCCCTCGTCCACTCTGATTTTGAGTATTTCTGAGGGTAGAGATTTCACAACTTCTGTGAAATATGTTGTCACATATTCTGGTATGTGACCATCCCATGATGCAAACAGCCTTCCTTCCAGCCAGTTGCCATTTCCTGTGCTGTAACTTGTATACCTTGTGTTCCTTGCCTCTTCTCCTGTTGCTCTGCACTTCCTTTTTTTGTAGCTCATGGTTAGTGTGGCTTTTAACCTACAATAGAGTCCAGAATTAGGGAACTCGACCGTATCCTGCAGGGATTTTGTTTGTTTGTTTGTTTGGTCACAACATGAGTGCTTGGTTGGACTATGGGAAGGGCAGTCATGGGAAAACCATGGATGGAATCTGAAAAGCTACAGATATTTTGTGAGACTTTGGGCACGTCAATCCTTTGACATGTCAGTTCATCAATTGGGGAGACAATTACATCCTCTCTGCATCTTTGTTTAGCTGCTGGGTTCACTGTCACCTGTATATGTGACACCGTGCATCCAGGGAAGGGGAACAGTGTTTCTGCTTGTATTTGCTGCATTAAAATCAACAGTACTTCGATAGTGTAGAAAGACATTCAGGAATCCAGAAAAGGTTTTATTGTCTGCTGGTTTTAATGTATCAGCCAAATGGCAGTGGTCATGAGTTGACAATCAAACACTTAGCATCCAAAGAGTTGAAGATGAGAACTTGGATGTATACATTTCCATCCATAATTCACAGGACATTAGAGCCTCAATGTCAGAAGTTGTACATCTGCACGGGATGACAGTATATTAATGAAGTTGCTCCAGCCATTACACTCCAATTGCTAATTTATTCATAGTTTTCTACCAGTGGGGGGAGAGGGGGAAAGGAAAACCCAAGGTCTGAGTTCAGTAGCCCTTGAAACAAAGATGCATGCTGGCTTTATTTGCAGCATTTCTGAGTCATGGATCTATTTCAGCCTTGGTGAATGAGACCAGATTAAAAGGAAGTGAGTGAATACAGCCCAGATAAATTGACTCGAAGTAGGCCTTATCACCAGATCATTCCACTGGAGCTGAACATTAACAAAAGTCAGGCAATCATGTGTTCAAGATGATACAGTGAAACACCTTCTCATTTCCCTAAAAACCCACCCCGAGTTCGTAGCGTTTAATCCTGCGATTTGAATAGTTATTGTGGGCTGGTTCACATGTCTCTGTGCTGAAGACTGTTACCCGATGAAACACTACCATGAGTTAAAATGTATTAATGAGATAAAGAAATGCCAAAATCCTGGCCCGTTTTGCCAGCTGCTGTGTAATCAGAGGAGAGGGACACGGTCGCTTCCTGTGTGCTGTTATTAACCAGTATATTCTGGTTTTAATTTTGCTAGTTATGAAACATAGGTGAAGGACATAATTTTGTAAAAATCAGTTTAGCTCTACTAGTGCTCCTCTTACAGACGATGGCTCTGGCACCAAAGAGTCCGGGTGTTAGGTTTACAGGATTGTGAAAACCCTTTATAGCAGAAAAACCCAGAAGACTTTGGAGTCTTTGTGGGTCAGAAACTGCAGAAGCAGATTTTGGATGGATTTGGCTCATGCTGTCACTCAAGTACAAAGGAGGTGATTACTTTGCAGAACTGAAATGCATGCATGCACCCTCGCTGTCTGTCCCGGCTCTCCCCCAGCGCTCGGGTTTCCAGGGAACTCTCCTAAAACAATTTCTGCAGGCAGGGTCCCATTCCCATTTCATTTTTAGCTGTCACTCATTTGCAGATACGTTTCAAAACTCCATATAGATACCTTAGAATTCACCAAATTGTGCCCCCCTAATTATTGTTTTGCCTGTAAATTGCATTGAAGGAGTCGTGGTTTGAAAGGCTGGCCAATTACCTTTATCCAGATGTCTGCAGTCCCTCTGATTTCAGCTGCATTGTGCAAAGCACATGTGCCAAGTAAAATCTGATGTGCAAGCTAAAGCTAGCTCATGGAATACACACACCCATTTACATACGTAAAGACTGATGTTTCTCTGTGTGTGTACGTTACTGGTGCACATCAAATGTAGACACATCTGTTTCATTCAAAATGTGCCAGATTAGCTTGGAGAATTTATATACTTATTTAGCCTATAGAATTTGCAAGCTCACTTGGAATGCAGCAACTTGAAGATCTTTGCTTGAGAGCTAACCAGGGTAATTGGAGGTGGCGATAACTTCCTTCGGGAATAATGCTGAGCAGTTGGAGTGAGTGACTGCTGAGGGAATGGTGTAGCTGAGGCCAAAGGAGGCAAGATGTGGGGCATTGTAGGAGAAGAACAAAATCCCAAACCTTACACAACGTGGACTGGAGTTCTCTTAATGAGTTGGCAATTCTGACAGCCCCTGATTGATAATGGGCATCTCCTCACCCTGAATCCTGGAGCTGCGAAGAAGTTTGATTAAAGGTGCAGTTCCTGATAACATGGACGTGATGTGTATCTCTGCAGTCTCTTAATCAAGTGCTTGGTCAGTCCCGTGTTGAATACTTGTCCAGCTGGAGTGGCCTCTTACTTCTCATTATTTTAATTAAATATCTCTCTGCCTCAGTAGCGCTTGATGCAGCCTCTCGGAGGAGGTCATTGGTTTGAATCCAGGCTGTTATGATTTTCTGGTTCTAGCTGGGACTGGGTAGTGGCAGACTGGTGATTGGTATGGAAATTACTTGGTCATCCTCCTTCAGGGTCTAAGAAGAGGAGACAAAAAGTAAACACCTGCTGTTTCCTTATAGTCTGTTCTTACCTTTAGGAAAACCATGTGCCCTTGTTGCCAAGAGGCCAGTGGGATCCTGGGCTGCGTAGGGAAGAGTGTGGCCAGTAGGTGGAGGGAGGTCATTCTTCCCCTCTGCTCTGCACTGGAGAGGCCACAACTGGAATCCTGCGTCCAGTTCTGGGCTCCCCAGTTCAAGAGGGACAGGGAACTACTGGAGAGAGTCTAACGTAGGGCCACAAGTATGATGGAGAGATTGGAGCATCTCCCTGACGAGGAAAGGCTGAGAGAGCTGGGACTCTTGAGCCTGGAGAAGAGAAGGCTGAGGGGAGACCTTATTTATGTTTACAAGTACCTAAAGGGTGGGTTGAGGGCGGATGGAGCCGGACTCTTTTCAGTGGTTCCCAGTGACAGGACAAGGGGCAACGGGCACAAGCTGGAACAGGGGAAGTTCCATTCAAATACAAGGAAGAATTTCTTTAGGGTGAGGGTGGCAGAGCCCTGGCAGAGGCTGCCCAGGGAGGGTTGTGGAGTCCCAAATCTGGAGATGATATGATGACCTGCCTGGATGCCGTCTTGAGTGATGTGCTCTGGGCATCCCTGCTTTGGCCGGGGAGTTGGACTGGATGGTCTCTAGAGGTCCCTTCCAACTCTGACAATTCCGTGATTCACGATTCTGTGAAAACTGCAAAGAGATTATCAAGAAACTTCTTTTCTTATTTCCAGTTTTCCCACTCCCTCTCCCATCTTGTCCATGAGTAGTTTCTCTGAATTTACACTTACTTGCGTTCACGCGTTGGAAGTTTTCTTCCTGCTACGCAAAAGCACTTTGCTGTGCTTAAGCACTTTCTGTGGATTATGTGTAGAAGAACATAGAATGAAAATTACACTTTTGGGGTGAAGCTGATCATATTTCATATTAGGACTATAGTTATATGTAATTTATGCAGGGCTAACAAATGCTAAATAGCGATTGCATGCATGGTTTGTAGATGTTAAAGATGGTTAAGATGTCATTATAAATCATATGTTAGAGCTGCAGCTGCCAATTAAGAGTATTAACACTTGTAGTAACATTGTATTAACCCTTCATAAACTATTCCCAAAGTCCTGTTTCTATACATGAAGTCTCACTTTTGGACTGAGCTTAGAAATAAGAGTGCAAAATAAAACTAGATGAAGAAGAGTAAGTTTATTCAGTTTGCAGTAAGGTGTTCTGGTGAGATTTTTTCCACAGGTGACAAATACTTTCATTTGATGAGATTTAAAAAAAAAAAAGGGAAAAAAAATTTAGATCAACAGAAAGAAAATCCATAGATTTATTAAGACTTTGTGGAAGTAAAGTAAATTCTGAGACTGGTGATTTGACTGCAAAGGAGTCTCATTGGGAGTGTGCAGATGGCTCAAAGGCTTTGAACGTGCTGTCTGAAGGAGGTGTTCCGTTCCCACTACATCCTGCTGCCTCCAGCGTCATCCCACGGTGGACGTGTTCATCCAAGGTGGGAATGTAGGAACATCAGAACCTTGGATTTTCTATGTTCTTGTCATCCTCTGGAACCCCTTCTCCCTCCCCACCAAAACAAACAAGGTTCAAAACGATATCCCTCTGAAAGTTGACCATGCGAATGGCTGTTGATTAACATTCTTGGATTAATCATCTGGAGGAGTGTGAAAATATTCCCTTTGTGACATAAAAAGGGTTCTGTTACAGAGTTAGGAACGTGTTTAGTAAATCTTGTCTCCATTTAAAAAAAAATAAATCAGCTCTGCCATTCCTGAATGCCAACACTCTCATTTTTCATGTTGAAACATAAGTGACTGTAAATTAATGCAACATCCTAATGTCACAGAGCTTAGATGTTTCCTTCTTTAATAACATTAGTGATAAAGACAAGTGACTTCTTAGCCTCTTGATGGTTTCGAGGATTAACCATATTGTAGGACTTCAAATTCATTAACAATTGCCAGATTTGAATTATTTTTATTCGATTAACTAACTCAAGGATGGGTTTCAATGTAAATGATGACCTTAAACACAGTCAGTGTGGAAAGGAGAAACAAGATGTGGGTAAACGGCTTATTATTACATGCTTCAGCATCATGAAATTTAAGTGAGGGAGAGAAATGTGTCACCAACAAAAGTTGGGTTTCTTCTTGTTTTTTTCAGCTATAATATGCATATTATACTGATGATACTGGGGGGTGGTGGGGAGGCTTCTGCAGTAGGTGGTCCAGCTGTGGCACAGGGACCTGCTTGTATTTAAAAATTATCCTTCTGTGGAGGGGTTAGAGGTGGAGATGTTGGAGGATCTGGGCCACTTGGCTCTCTCTCCCCAGTCCCCTCCCATAGAGGGACCAAGTTGATTTCAGGAGGGACATTCAAGATTGGCAGGTGCCAAATGATGGGGTTGAGGGGGGGAGGGAATATAAATGCCACAGATTATCCATCCGATAGATAAAGCCTCAGGATTTAGCTAAATAGAAATTTACTTCAGTACATAACAGATGTCCAGATGTCCTTTGGGATGAATTCATTTATTTAAATCCTATCTATTTTAATGAAACACTTTTTAAAAGCTGGACTGAAACCTGACTTAAATGCCCCCTGAAATGGTTGCCAAAAGCCAGCTGCTTGACAAGGAGTGGGTCTAACAGATGCTCTTCCAGGTTCTGCCCAGGGGTTGATCAGTACTTTGGGGCTCTCTTTAGGAGATGAGACTTCAGCAACTGTGGGTTCCTCCCTGGCTCTCGTGTTGCTCTGTTTTCTGTAGTCACTGGATAGAGTAACAGACCCAAACCTGGCTGCAATTGTGAGAAGCTTTAGAAAAAAAACCAACTTAAATATGCTTAACTGGGTTGCAATGCGTTATGAAGAAATAGGAAAAGATGATTAAAAGTTGGTTTTTTGTAAGTGAGCTTATTCCTGGCTTCTTATCCCAAAGTTCTCGCAGTGATACAGCCGCTTTGCCAGCTCTCCCAGCAAGTTAGGGTAGGAAGAATTAACATTTTTAAAATTTATTTAACATGCTCACTATCTCCTGTTGATTGTTTTCAAGAAATATTTTCAGCAAGTTAGAATAGAGGGAATTAACATATTTTTTTAAATTTATTTAACATGTTCTCTATCTCTTGTTGATTGTTTTCAAGAAATATTATGGCTGTAAAATCAAAACCTGGCCAGCTTGAGAACATAGCTGCTTTTCAGTAAAGTGCTAAAACAAAAGAGAACTTCATAGCATTTGAAACATTTCGTGCTTGGCATCCAGGGTCTTGGGTATTTTCCAACCGCTGTAGGAATTGTTTTTCAAAACTAGGATTTTTGTTGGGGAGTTGCTTGGGTTTTGTGTGTTTGCTTTCCTTTGGAGTTGCTTTAACCATCTCTCTGTGCTGAAGAAAAGGAGTCGGATACCCTCCGATGAATGGTTTGGAAGTGTCTTTTCAATTCCCTGGGTGTTTTTGAGGCACTGGAACAGCTGAGGTGGAGGGAAAACCCCTCTCCCACTTCAGCTTCAGGTGACCCCGTGTGTCTGTATTTGTTGTCACATAAGTGTGACTCGGAGGGTGCTGGTGGCACCAAGAGGAAGCATGAACTTTTCACGTGTGTCCCCAGTTTGTGAACTGGAAGACCCTGAATTGAGAAGTAATGAGAAATGAGGGTGCTCACATGCAGGTCCCAAACTGCTTGGACAAACGCTGCTCAAAAGCGGAGGTTTGGTTTCTTGGCTGAATGAAGAGATTAATTCTTTCAACAAATACAGCATTTCTAGAAGGTGTAGGAGATTTTGAAGAAGGCTGCACAGACTCATAATCAAGTAGGTACATTTAAGGGGTCGGGGGTATTTTATTTACCTTTTCTTGGGGTTTATTGAAGAAGAAACACATTGCTTAGTACCTGAGGTAGACTTGTCTATTGCTGAAGAAGACAGAGGAAGACATTAAAGGCTGTATTTTCAGAAGTCTCAGCAATATGCACAGCTGGAGGCAGAAGGAATTTCATTTTCTTTTTTAAGACCTTTATAAAATATGAATGTAAGGATTCTCTTAAGTAGATCTTTTAGATTGTCCAGACTACTCCCCAGCACAGAAGGTAAAAGAGATTATTTCTTTATTTATTTTTAGTATCCCTACAAAACTGTGACCATATACCTTTCCTTGTATGGAGACAATATTTTCAATGACTGCTGAGGAAAAGGAAAAAGCCATTGAAATACTGATAAAAGAGAAATCTGTTGCCTGGTTTTTGGGAGGTCATTTCAGCATACAGGAATTTTGAATCCATATGTTCTGAAAGCAAAAGGAGAAGAAGAGGGAACGAGCACTGACAAAATTTGTCATAAAAGACAAAATACCCGTTCTAAAGTTATTTTGCTGGCTGCTGAAGTAGATCCTGACATGCCACGGCATAGGAGGTCTTTTGACCACAGCCACCGTGACACCAGAAAAAGAATTACATTAGCAAATTTGCTATTGTGTCCCGTGTAATGTAATAAATACAGCTTCAGGCTCTGTCTTGATAAATGGGCTACTGCCCACCGCTGCAGATTTTGCCTTAATCTGACCCTTTCCTCGCAGCACAGAGCCCCTGCCCTGGCTTTGGGCTTCCCCCAGGTGTGGGTCTGGAGTTTGGCTCCAGCCTGGCTGGGCAACTGGCCCACTTTGTAGCCAAGGCTGATGGGGTGGGAGGGCTGGAGTAGAACCAGTCCCCTCCAGTGCTACGTTCCTGTTGAACTGCCTTCTCTTCCCGTACTGAAAGTTGTTGGCTCAGCCTTTTAGTCCTGCCTTTTCTTGCTGGATTTTCTGTTGCGTTTCCCAACATTTGAACGGTCTTAAAAATCCTCCTTCCAGCTGCCTGGGACCTCGGGGACTGTTGTTATTGCTGGTGTGTCGTGCCGTCGGCGGAGCCGCCGCTTGCTGCAGCACCCACCGGGGAATATACATTCTGCTATAAGTACAGCACAGGGCAGGAGTTTCCCTTTTTATTGCAGCCAAATACAACAAAGAAGCAGAAGTTGTTTAATCTTGAGCTCATCGGCGCAGTTTCGTGTAGCATTTAGTTACTCTGGGTGTTTGCACGTGTGTGTCTGGGTTGTCTTTTGGGGAGGAGAGTTTTCCTTTGGTTTGTTGGCACTTGCAGCGAGAGCTGATACCGGAGCTATGATGCTCCTCATTGATTACCTTCTCCCTCTCAATCAATTCCTTGATGTGTTGGTATTTGGCAAATAACAGCCATGCGAATTTAAAGAAAAAAAAGGAAAAAAATAAAAAAGCTTTTGTAATTTCAGATGAAATGTATCTAGAGAACTACTAGATGGGCAAACCCCGCCACTGTGCCCCATCAAGATGGACTCACAGGACACTGGTAGTTCTGTATCCTCTGGGACTGAAAAATTGGTGGGGTGTTGTGGGGTGGTGGTTTTTTTTTTTCTTTTTTTCTCATTCTTGAGATGAGCTTAGTAATACTGTACTTACCTGCTGCTGTGGTGCCAAAAGATCATTTCAGGTGGAGGTTTATGCATATAAATCCTTCAAGGGGGGGTGTCAGGAGGATGGGGCCAGGCTTTTT
>JAOQGH010000015.1:1765624-1787283 GCA_025769975.1 Gallinago jamesoni | reverse complement strand
TTGCTGTGAGGGTGGCCGAGCCCTGGCAGAGGCTGCCCAGAGAGGTGGTGGGGTCTCCTTCTCTGGAGACATTCAAACCCCTCCTGGACATGTTCCTGTGGGACCTGCTCTGGGTGGATCTGCTCTGGCAGGGGGTTGGACTGGATGATCTCCAGAGGTCCCTTCCCACCCCATATTTTTCTGTGATACTCCAGGGCCGTGATCATGCTGTGAGGATGTTTCATCCAGCTAAAATTTTACAGCATATAAGTCGTTGTGATAATTCCTCTGAAAAGGCAGGATGTGAACGTGGACCTCTGTTTAATTTCCTTTGCTTTTCTGAAATCAGACCAATTACTAATGGTATGTGTTCTAGTTTCCTGCTGTCTGCCAAGGACAGGCTCCTGCCTACCCCAGGAAAACATCGTCAGCGTTTTGTGTTTTCCAGTCTGCCCAGTTCCTCACCCAACCAGCCAACAGGGAAGGTGGCCAGACTGCTGTGGTCACAACTGCCTTTTCATGTCAGTCTCCCAAATGTGGACAGTAGTTAAACATCTCAAATATCTTTTGGCTCCATCATGCTGCCAGCAGGTTCTGATGTATGATCCTGCAAAGTATTTGTTAGAGGAATAAACTAAGGAATTGGCATTTGGATGGAAAAGCAGGGCTTGCATTTGAGGAGGAATTATGTTCTAGTTAATCTTAGGATACGTAATATCTGTATTGTTGGGCTGCCTGTTTATTTTTGGATTGGGTTCACTAAGGCTGTTAGATGCTTTAAAAGCAATTAGAGCTGAGATTAGACGTTTGTCACTAAGCAGATAAATTTATAGATAAAAATAGTTATTAGATGTCTGAGAAAAATTTAAATAAGGCCTTAATTAAATGAAGAGGAAATGCATCTTGGTGAAGATGATATGCTTGAAAGAATAATGGTTTGAAAAAAAAGCTGCAGAGTGTCTCAAACCAGTATTTGGGCTGGTGCAGAGTCCGGCTTGTCCTGGAGTGTTCTCGGCCACCTTGGATGAGCTGCAGAGACTGAAGCTGGGATGATCTGATTCTATGCTTTGAGTCATACCGACCTTCATAGTACACTAAGAAGCAAAAAATTCTGTAGTTAGAGGCTGTATTGGGGTTGTGTCTTTGGTTGGACTTTGGAAGATGTCAGCACCTAAAGACAGAGCTGTCGGGAGCAAAGGCTGCTCTGAGACTGGAGTTGGTCAGAAGATGGGGATGCAGTGCTCCTGCTGAATGCAGGCTCTTTTAAAGGCCTCTGACTCTTCAAGCTCAGGGTCCTGCACCTGGGACGTGGCAATTCCAGGCACAAATACAGGTTGGGTGGAGAATGGCTTCAGAGCAGCCCTGAGGAGAAGGACTTGGGAGTGCTCATGGATGAGAAGCTCGACATGAGCCGGCAGTGTGCGCTGGCAGCCTGGAAAGCCACCCCCATCCTGGGCTGGATCTAAAGAAGTGTGGCCAGCAGGTTGTGAGAGGTGATTCTGCCCCTGTGCTCTGCGCTCGTGAGACCCCACCTGGAGCTCTGTGTCCAGCTTTGGAGTCCTCAGCACAGGAAGGACAGGGACCTGTTGGAATGGGTCCAGTGGAGAGGAAGCACCTCTCCTATGAAGACAGACTGAGAGAGTTGGGGAGGTTCAGCCTGGAGAAGAGAAGGCTCTGGGGAGACCTTAGGGTCCCTTCCAGTACCCAAAGAGGGGGCTACAGGAGAGATGGGGTCTCTTGATGAGGGAGGGGAGCCATAGAAATAAGGGGAAGGGTTTGAGACTGAAAGAGGGGAGATGGAGCTGAGATGTGGGGAAGAAGTTCTTTGGTGGGAGGGTGGTGAGAGCCTGGCCCAGGTTGCTCAGAGAAGCTGTGGCTGCCCCATCCCTGGAGGGGTTCAAGGGCAGGTTGGAGGGGGTTTGGAGCAATGTGGTGGGAGGTGTCCAGGGCAGGGGGGTAGGACTCGGTGGGTTTTAAGGTCCCTTCCAACTCTAACCATTCTGTGATTCTGAGATTAGCGCGGGTTGTTACACACAGCAGCGACTCACAGAGGAATTGGGTGGCTCTTCCATCTTTTGTGGGTTTCAAGTAAAGTCTGCTCATCTTCAGGAAATGGATGCCATCGCAGAGCTCCCGGCTCTGTTGTGGAAGCACTTTGGGGAGGAATCCTGTTTTATATTCTGGCTGGATGGCTCTGACTGTTCTTTTTGTGCCTGAAACCTCTAAATCTATCCAAGAAGTCTAAATGATTTTGTAAAGCCTTGAAAATGCAACTCGAATGCAACGTAATGACTGAGTAGATCAAGGGGAAATAGAAAGTGCTATTTGCTGCCTGAGTCATGAGCTTTGTAAACCTGGATCTGGCAACACCGTGGACAGGCCCAAGCACCTTTTAAATTTGCTTATTTTTCTCATGTCTTTCTCACTAAGGAGAATTTTGAAGAGACTGTGCAGGAGCAGTGCAAACCTCAGAGATCCCCATAGGCAGAGAAGAAGAATTTGGCCAAAAAGCATTAGCTGATTTCCTTCCAGCAGTGGTTCTACCCCTGATGCTACCAGGAGAAGTTGCTCAGGGCTGTAAATCTCCAGTAATCGAGGAGCTGGTACTGCTGGGAAGTGGAGATCCCTTTTGCTTTTCCTTACAAGGCTGCTGGTGCTGGTGGTATGTTTTGCAGAGTCAGGGCCCTGTGTAAATATTAGTTATTGGGGTTGTTAATTTTGAAATATTTGTGCATGGAAACAAGTTGGTAGCCTGAAGGGCTCAAGGTTAAAATTCCAAGTATACTTGACAGTGATTGTGTGTAAAAAAAAAAAAAAATATATATATATGCTTGACATATATATACATAAAATAATCACAACTGGTAGTATTGATCAAAAACTCAATTAGACATGTACAGATCCTGGAAGAGAAACAAGAGATCCCATGACACAAACGTATTAGTTTGGCTGTTTTCTCTCGGTGCCTCTTGATGAGGTGGGAGGAGGATCAGGTGAGCACTTAGAGCGGTTCGGGTCTCTCTCAGAGATCTGGTACCTCTCCCCAAAGAAATGGAACAAGACCACAAGCAGGTTTTTCATCATCTTTTTTCTATGAGGTTTTTTTTACCTTTTAGCATCATTAAAACTGATAAAAACTTTTCAATTTCTCCTCCTTAGCAAATGGTTCAAATGATCAAATTTAGTTCAAATGGTTTTGCTTTCTATTTTATCAGAAACAAAAATTTTAAAAAAAACAGAGGGTGTGTGGCATTTATGCTCTTGAGTGAAAACTCGCTTGGTTTTAGCTCAGATACCAAAGTTTTCTGGTTTGGAAGGTGAGAAATTTTCCATTACAGAATCACAGGTTTTTTATGAAACCAAAATTATTCAAAGCATTTTGTAGGAACGTGGGGGTTTGAGTCTCGGTGAGTAAATGGCAGTAGGAGCTTGTGACAATGCTGCTTTGGCTCCCGTAGGATCAAAAGATCCAGGAGAAGACATCCCCTGAAAATGGGTACCGTTTCTTTAGACTTCACTCTCCTCAGTTCACTCTCAGGTCTGGCAGAGTTTCAAATGGACTTTTTCTGGGGAATTAGGAATGCAAGGTATAATAACTGCACACTTTAGCTTTTACCTTTATTAGGAAATTATATCATGAATAAATATGAATGTTAGCAAAACCGATACTGACTGTAATGCAGAGGTAGTTAACAGAGATATGGAAAAAAGCACTTTCAACATCATTTATGATAATTAAGTTTTGAATCTTGTTTGAGGGAGGTGTGTATTTGCTGGCCAATTCAGAGTAAAAATAGTGATTAATTATGATATTTTTGTGATGCAGATCAATCTCTGATCTATAGATAGCAACACCTTCCTCCAACAAGATAAGCAAACCCAAGGTTTTTATTCAGAACCTTTGAGGTGTTGCAGTCAAGGTGCAGGTGTAGGAGAGGCAAAGTTGGCTTCTGTGGATTTTTTTTATTTATTTATCTTTAAAATGGAGTTGAGCTACTTTGCCCATTCTGTGTCTGAAGTTTTTGCTCAGATGGAGATACTGGAGGGGGGAGCAGGTGCTGGGGCTGGGCAGGGGTGACTTCATTTGGAATGGGTTGTAGACACAAGCACTGGTCTTTTTATCTCAGCCAGGAATAAGGAACTTAAAATAGCTCAGAATCTGGCCTTAAGTTCCATGCAATTTTAATTTTGGTTACGGCACTGACTTTGGAGTAGTAGCACACAGAAACCTCGAGAGAGGTGAGCTGGAAAACGCTGAGCAGGGTGCTCTTTAGTCATAAAGGGAAATATTTTTTAAATATTAAAAAAAATAACTAACACATAACGGTTAGCTCATGACAGACTTTTTATAAGGTACTTCCACTGTTTTGGCATCTAAACTCAAGATTTGGACTGGGAATTGTTTTCAGAATCCTTGATGGCTGTGTGGCAGAGGGAGAGGAAGGTGCAGATGGACAAATCGATAAGCTTTGGGAACCCAGGTTAAAAATGTTCCGGTGCAGCCCAGTGCTGCCCTCTGAGAAACCTGAGTTTGCTTTGAAACCAAAAATAGCCCGTGTGTGTTTGTGTGGGGCTCCTCTGAGCTTAAATTCTCTGCTGCTCCCGATTACCAGGGCTAACCAGAACTAACCCGGGGGGGCTCGTGCGGTGCTGAGCTCCCTCCAGATCCCTTTCCCATCTCCCATTGAACGGGGTGAGAATTAATTTGGGCTTTAGGAAGGCAGCCAGAGACATAGCAGGAGGTGAAACGCTGTAGGAGTGTCATTCCCTACGTCCCACCACAAGGTCTGTGGCTGAATTCTGCTCAAATCCAGACCAGCGCTCTTGGCTCCAGAATTGGGGAGAGCTGGGGGAGGAAAGAGGGGTTTAAAAGAAAATTAGAAGGAAAAAAAAAGTCACTAATTCTGCAGCTTCGGTTCTGCCTTGTTCATCGCACACAGTTTTTTTCTGATGAAAAGACACTTAGATTTAAAAGGGAAAAAAACCAAGCTGTTTTCAGTGTGGTCACGTTTGGATTTGGTGCATGTAATTAAATGCCTTTGGTGTGGGATGATCAGTTTGTACCTTGCCCCCCCCAACCCCCTCACATGGATTCCTCTTTTAATCTGCAAACATTCCTTTTCCTGTTCTTGGAACAATACGGGAAAATAGAAACAGTTTAGAATTTACCCAAGAAAAACAGACAGGTCAAGGGGATTAGAAAAAGATCAAGGTGCCAAATTCCCAGGGAAGAGGGGTTTTATTTAGTGTTGCCAGAAAATCCACGATATAAACCTGGAATGATCTAGGGAAGGCAGAGGGGTCCGGGGAAGGCTGACGGTGATCAAGGCAATACTGTGTCTTTAATTTTCTTTTCTGAAGGAAGAAAGTCTGCATAGCAATGACAGGATCACTTGTTCGTGCCTTTAATGTGTGATCTGTTTTCTCCAGTGGAGGGCACTCAGTGTATCACAAACTAGAACATTAGCACCAACAAGCTCCAAAGCATCATCACTCTCTGGAAAGCCTTCTGAATTAGACAAGAGCTGCCTCTCAGCACAGCTACAAAACACTTTAAACCTGACCAGCTAAATGGATAAACCTCGCCTGCGTGGCTTTTAAACTGGGGTCTTGCCCAGCAGAGGAGGCCTGGCCGCTCCAGGAGCTGGAGGATGGATTGCTGTGCCTGGGAATGGCAAAAGGCAGCAGAATGAGAAACGCTAGGTACCGGCAGAGCTTGCTTTATTTCTCCCGGAGAAGTTGGTTTACCTCCCTGCTCTGCTATAGCTTTTCCTTGCTGATTGCCACTTAATGCTGATGGTTCTCTGATGACTTACACAACGGCTCTCCGAGCTTAGAGTCCCTCCCTACCCCCCCCCCCCACGCTCCCCCACCATCCTTCGTCCTCTCTTCCCCACCCCCAACCCCTTCCCTATCCTTTCCCTTCCTCATCCCCAAAATTCTCGCTTGTCCTCTCTAGGGAACTTTGTGGGGGTTACTGGCATGCACGCTGGATGGCGGTGATGTGAGTGGCAACCGTGCTGTGACATGAAGATTCTGATGGTTTAAAGAAAAGAGACCAGTTTTAAAAAGAGAGAGAGAGAAGCAAAGGGGAAGGAAGAAAAAAAAAAAAGAGGGGGGGAAGAGAGAGAAGAACACAGCCAGAGAAAGGAAAAGGAGGACGTTTGTGGATGACAAAAGGATGGGTAAGTGAACTTTTCTTGTTTGTTTGTTACCACAGCTGTATGGTATATTTTTCAGTTGGATTTTTAGCTGTTAAGGAGGGGGAAACAGTCTAAACAGCAGCAGTGCATTCCTTTGCCAGGTGACTCACTGTACTTGCTATTGTATTTTTAGATCATGTATCCCCCCCCCAACACACACACCTTTCCTCCTGCAGTGGTTTTATATGTAATTAATCTGTAAATGCATGCACTGAGTTAAGGGCTGTGGAGAGTACGTCCGCTGTCTGTACAACCCACCCACACACCTGCACACGGAGAGATAAGTACATGGATGCATGAGGCACGCTCAGAATTTCTTCTGGGTTTAGATTCCTATTCTCCGAGCCTGTCGTGGTGTTATTTCGGCTGTCAGAAAGGACTGCTAACACTTTGCAGTATGTGGGAAGCAAAGGGGTGGGGGGAGATTTTCTTGTAGAGGGGGTTTTGAAAAGGCTTGTTTGTTTCTTTTTTGAAAAGATACCCCTAATATTGCTGCGAGGTTTCCAGCAGTCATTTGCCAGTCTTATTTTTTCAAGTGTGACAGGTTTATTTGCCTTCCTCCTTCCCCCCAGCCCCCAAGTCTGTAACAGCCAGAACATATTTCTAGCTTGCTGCTGGTGGCACATAGGCAGTAGCAAAAAATGAGGATTTAAATTAAAAATCTAACCATGAAAGTAAAAGGCAGAGACACGTACTCGGGGGCATTTTAGATTAGGAATTATTTTGCAGATCGCTCCTTTTTTTTTAAAATTGGATTAGATAACTGCAGCACAGGGCTGGTTTTGTGTCTGTGTGATAAATAATAAAGTAATTATTTATGGAGGAGATACCAGCCCTTAAAATATTCCCTGTTGGAAGAATGCATTTTAATTCTCAGCAAGATTGCAACTCTGGACAGAGGCACCAGTCCTAAAATGATGACAGGCTAAGGAGAGCGTGCGTATGGATGTTGGGTTTTCTGACAGCCCCTCCGCCCCCTCTCAGAATTATTCCAAGAATGTGGAAGATGTGCCTGTCCTGCCATAGCGGCGTCACTGCCCTAGGAGGAATTTGACATCTCAGATGCAAAATCTGAAAATCAGTAGATCTGGGGAAGAGAGGGGAGAGTTGAAATCCAAATATACCCCTTTAAACTTGCGGTGTTTTGCTGCTCCTAAGGCAGTGTTTATATGTATGTACTTGTGTGTATATTTTCCCAGAGTGTATAATGTATATTCAAGGTACTAAATGCTTAGGTATTCACAGCTACATCTAGAGAACTTTAAATGAGTATGTGCTAGGACTATGATTCATTTGAAAGAAATATGTCCTCTCCCATTATCTTGGTATTGGGGTTCCACACTAGCATTCTATGGTATCCTGCTCTGTATGGCTCAACTTTGGTTCTGTGCATCTATTTATGGATTTTAGATTCATAAAGATAATGAGTAAACCTACTGAAACCTACTCTTAAAACCAAATCACTCGATGCAAAAAGTAAAGCCTTTATACAATTAATTTTACAATAAATGTTTTAAAGATGGATCCAACTTTATGATAAGTAGATTTCTCACTTTTTGCAGTAATTCTTGAAGGAATTGGACTTGCAATTGCTTTTATTAAGGAACACGTTCAGCAGCACGTAAATAGCAGAAGCTTTGGCTCATTTCCTTTCCAGCACTATGGAGCATTCAGCACAGTGACTTGACAAATATGTTTATTGTTAAAACCTCAGCATCTAGTGATAAGGATATACCAGCTACGTTGAGAGATGATGTACAGGAGAAAAGCAAATAGAGAACAGGCTCTTGGTCCTTCCAAGGGATCATAAATCACACAAAAGTAATTGAATAACAAGAGTGGGACTGGTGATGGTGCGGGTAGGAGAGATGGCAAGCCAGAAGCTCAAAGGACAGGAATTTGCACAACAAAAAGTGCAAGACAGGAGGCGAACAGGTTGTCTCCAAAACCCACCGCTTCACTAAGGCTTTATTAGAAATCCCCTTGACGTTAGTAATCTGTCGGCGGTTTGTTTTAATAGCTTTACAATGCCCATTTGTTTTCTTTTTAATATTGTAGGTTTCCATTTAATTAAGCATCTGAGAGGCATGAGTGTGGTGTTAGTGCTACTTCCCATGGTGCTGGTTGTTGTGCTCGCGGGGGCTCAGCGAGCTTGCCCCAAGAACTGCAGATGCGATGGCAAGATTGTGTACTGCGAATCTCACGCGTTCAGAGACATCCCTCAGAATATTTCTGGAGGGTCTCAAGGCTTATCGTTACGGTACAACAGCATTCAGAAGCTTAAATCAAATCAGTTTGCGGGCCTGAATCAGCTCATATGGCTTTATCTTGACCATAATTACATCAGCTCCGTGGATGAGGATGCATTTCAGGGGATCCGCAGGCTGAAGGAATTAATTCTAAGCTCCAACAAAATTACCCATCTGCACAACAAAACGTTTCACCCCGTTCCCAACCTCCGCAATCTGGACCTCTCTTACAACAAGTTGCAGGTGCTTCAGTCTGAGCAGTTCAAGGGCCTTCGTAAACTCCTGATCTTGCATTTGCGCTCTAACTCGCTGAAAACCGTGCCCATCCGAGTTTTCCAAGACTGCCGAAACCTTGACTTTCTGGATTTGGGCTACAACCGCCTGCGGAGCTTATCCCGTAATGCTTTTGCTGGCCTTTTGAAGTTGACGGAGCTCCACTTGGAGCACAACCAGTTTTCTAAGATCAACTTTGCCCACTTTCCACGCCTCTTCAACCTGCGCTCGATTTATTTGCAGTGGAATAGGATCCGCTCTATCAGCCAAGGGTTAACGTGGACTTGGAGTTCCTTGCACAACTTGGATTTATCAGGCAATGACATTACGGGGGTAGAGCCTGGGACCTTCCAGTGCCTCCCCAACCTGCAGAAGCTGAATCTGGATTCCAACAAACTCACCAACATCTCTCAGGAGACCATCAACACGTGGATCTCGCTCATCTCCATCACTCTCTCCGGAAATATGTGGGAATGTACTCGAAGCATCTGCCCTCTGTTTAATTGGCTTAAGAATTTCAAGGGAAATAAAGAAAGCACGATGATATGCGCAGGCCCTAAACATATCCAGGGTGAAAAGGTGAGCGATGCTGTGGAAACATATAATATCTGTGCTGAAATCCAGGTGGTGGTTACCGAAAGGTCCTACCAGACACCCAGAACCCCTCAGAGACCGGTCTTCATTCCTAAACCTACCGTTTCCAAACTGGAGAGCAACCAGCCGACATCTGTTTTGCCGAGCCCGTCTGCAGAGCTCCCGACGGCCGGGGTGGAACCAGAGTACGAGCACGTTTCCTTTCACAAAATAATCGCGGGGAGCGTGGCCCTCTTTCTTTCCGTGGCCATGATTTTGTTGGTTATCTACGTGTCCTGGAAGCGGTACCCAGCCAGCATGAAGCAGCTCCAGCAGCACTCGCTCATGAAGAGGCGCAGGAAAAAGGCCCGAGAGTCTGAAAGGCAAATGAACTCCCCTTTACAGGAGTATTACGTGGACTACAAGCCAACAAACTCTGAGACCATGGATGTATCGGTTAATGGATCTGGGCCCTGCACCTATACCATCTCTGGCTCCAGGGAATGCGAGGTATGAACCATGATCCTCCTAAAACCATTTCAGCTGCTGGGAAGGAGAGGTAAATGTTTGAAGCTCTTGAGGTGTCTCTAAACAGTAGAAAGATTCGTGAGATTGTGTTTCTTTCTTTTTGGGTTTGCTCGGTATGAAAGTCTGTCTCATTAAATAATAGTCAGGGAAGCCGTGGTGATTAATTTGAATAATTCAGATTTATAAAATGAATAGATTAAGTTGAAGTAAACAGCTACGATAAAGGCATCTGGAGTGTTACTCTCCATTTTATTAGCAGTGGCTACAAGGGTCCAGTTTTTAATGTATTGGTAGAAACGGAGGAGCTGAAGAACATTTCTGTTTAAAAAAATAAATATGGAAACCTCTTTACTCCAGGCCAGACATCAAATCTTGAGGGGTTTATGGCCTATTTAAAGATAATGCCAAAGATTTTCTGCATTTTCTGTCTGCTTCAGGAGTAAAGCCGGGGACAGCAGAACTGCAGCACAGCCTTAGAGTCAGGCACTTATTTATGTTTTCCTGCAGAAGCAGGAACAGACAAGCTGCTTTACCAGCTCTTCTGAACTTGAGTCTTGGAAAGCCATAAATCAAACAGGACGTTTGCAAATTCTGGGCTGGGAGAGGGGGATTCTTGGGGGTTTTGTTGTTTTGGTTTCTTTTCTTTTTTGTGATCAGTGAAGACTTAGCTCGAGAGACAACTCGACCAGAGTTAACAGCTTCACGGACTTAAGGCCGTGTCATGGTTTTGACTCAGCAACATGGGAAATACAAATAGCCAAAGCTCTCAGTGTTTCTGTTGTTCAGCTTTGGCAAGAAAATACTGTATTTTTCCACTGCTATATTGTCAATGACTCTATTAATGTGTATGTAAGAACTGTTTTATGAATGTCATTGCTTATTTATAGCTGGTAAGGAGGGTTTGTGCGATTACATTTCAGTACTTGTTACTTAATCCTGCACATGATGTGGTGTTGGGGGACCACGGTTGATTTTCCTTTCTTGGTTGTGGAAGTCCTACCTGAGAGTGCTTCATGTGCCCATTGAAATTTGTCTGTATCCCTCTCTGTGAATTGGGTTTGATGATGGTAGACTTTGCCCAATGTCTTTGACAGTCGGGCAGTGTTGAGCAGGTGGCAATGCCAGGATCCTGATTTTTTTAAAAAATGGGTGTTTTCACTTTCTGACAAGAAGGTATCTTTAAGAGCTTTCATATTTGGCATCCAGCTGGTTTTGGACCACAGAGATATGGGGGAGAGGGGGGGAAAGAAAAAAGTGTATGTTTTGGGGTTGCTTTCTCTGGAGCAGTGTTGTCTTCAAAAGAAGAAAAGCACATGTTGTAACCTTGCCATTTCCACCAGTGTCATGTCAATCAAGGTGAGCAGCACAAATAGAAAGCAAGTGATGCTGGTTTTTTTTTTTTTCCTGTGAGCAGCACAAATAGAAAGCAAGTGATGCTAACAAAGTTAGTTGAATTTTCACTAGCTGTCACAAGGAGCATTAATTTGACCTGAAAAGCTGTCTCCTCTCCATGCTCAAACTTAACACCTCTGGAGTTTCATTAGCTCGAATAAAGTGTTGATTAATTTACACCAAGATGATTTGGAAGATCTGCATCCACACATCATAACTGTAAGTCCATGTAATGGAACCATAATTGTAACAGAATT
The DNA here is from genome assembly GCA_025769975.1 of Gallinago jamesoni. Taxonomy (NCBI): domain Eukaryota; kingdom Metazoa; phylum Chordata; class Aves; order Charadriiformes; family Scolopacidae; genus Gallinago; species Gallinago jamesoni. The sequence continues at coordinate 1,775,829 of JAOQGH010000015.1, read as the reverse complement.
TGGATCATGATTGTGGTGTGCAGAAGAAAGGGAATATGGGATGTTGTTTGGGAGATGGAAATTCAGATAATTTGGATTATGACAGATAAAAAATTGAAGGGTTCTACCAGGTCTAGTACCAGAAGGTCAATGTGGCACAATTTCTTCAAGTTGGTGTCCATTGTTACACGCAGCATTAAACACCAGGGGACCCCAATTCAACTGGTTTCCGGGTGCCATCATAGCACCAGAACAGTTTTATCCCCCGATTCTGTTCAGGTTAAGTGATGCTGGTCAAAAACTTTGCAGAACTCAAGCTGTATATCGTGGTGTCTGTGGGATTCGTGGTTACGGTGTAAATCAGTATGACTGTACCAAACATAACGGGGCTGTGACTGGTGGGAACTATGCCCTGTACTATGTGTGATTTAGTGTGTGTTGGCTACTGGTGCAGAAGATTTGAGGAGACAGGAACCAGCAGATCACTGAAGGCACATGTAGCATCCATAAGCCCCCACTGAAATACTGTCTTCGGCTTGGATTTAACATTCTTCGTCTCCATAGCTACAAGGTTCCACTTGTAAAAGGATAGATATGCACTGTACAGTACTTAAAAATGGTAAGAAATATCCTTGTAGTGTCTTCAGCAGTGGAAAGGTTTCATGTTTGGGAAAAAAAGAGAAAATGGAGTATCTCATTATTTGCTAATTTACTTAGATGTACATACTTGTGGGAAAACTATTATTTGGTACAAGCGAGACAGCCCGGGCCCTTTCTCCTGTCGCTCTGACTTGCTCATTCCTTTTGCTCAGACTGAGGTTTCTCCCAGCAAAGGACCCACTGGGAGGGCAGTGGAGTGTCTGGTTCTCAACATGAGGGCAGGCAGGCTTTCAGAATTCATTGCTTACCAGTATATTGATATTTTTTTTAAGTGCTAGTTTCCAAATGATTGTCTGCAATCCCCCCCTATGTCTGCAAGCAGCTGAGATGTTCAAAAATCGTGTGTCTTTCAGGAAAGAAATAATGCCTTAGTTCCTTTTTAACCTGGGAAGGATGCTCTGTTGCTGGTAGCTGGTGACAAGGAACGGATTCTGAGCGTGGCCTGAGCTGGTCTGGGCAACCTTTTTATGTTCCCAGGGATGATTTTGTGTTGAGAAGCGTCCAGCTCAGCTTGTCCACGAGCCACGTGTTTCCCATGGCAGGGCTGGCCTGGAAACAACACGCTCCCGTGTTTATGCAGGTTCTTCTTTTCAGCGCAGCTCTGCACGGGGGCAGGGGAGGTGGGGGCTGCTCTGTTTTTCAAGATTTCTAGCCCACAACAAAGCGACAGGGGCGAAGGGGAGCTGCCCCACGTCGGGTCCGAGCACTGTGAAGGCAGGGGAGCTGCAGGTACAGGTTTTAGGGCTGCTTTTTTTCCAGTCCATGCTTTATGAATTATTTCTTGTGTTACAGAGAAGGCGCCAAAGTCAGGCTTGCTGTAAATGGGAGCAACTTTCTTGGCGTTGGTGGGATTATAATCACTGACACCTGGCCTATGGTATTCTATTTAGTCTATTGGCAGGGGTTTCTAAAAAAACTGGATGCTTATGATTTTGGCTCTCACCATCCAGTTAGCAGACTGCTGCTATCTCATTTCGGTATTTGTTTTGCGTTCTGCCTGTGCATCTTATTCCCTCTCTCTTTCATATTTATTTGTACATTTGCTGAAGATCTGGGAGCCATAAAAAGCAATTTCATAAACCAAACTATAATATTATCTATTTCCTATGTATCACACACCAAATATCTGTATATAGGCACACTGTGAAGGTATATGGGGAGAGGGACCAGAAATGTTTCCTCCTTTCTCCTGGAAGGTTAATCATCTCCTGTTTCTCAGGCTGGCAGTTACAAAACAACCAACAACCAACCCCACAAGTGAACATCTTTTCCGTGTTAACTGAGCAGAGCTGATGTGAAGCCCTTTGAGAGATGGTTGACACAGACCCTGCGAGGTTACTTTTTACACTTTGGTTTCGCGATGTCTAACCGTGTCCCAGCGCTCGACAATCAAGTCCACCTGTTCACATGCAAGAACATCTCTGCTGCGACGCTCCCGCGTTTGCCATCAGAGTGAAAACCAGGGCAGTTGTCACTTGTGTTCATACATGCTAAATCAGTCGCACAAAATCACCTTCACTTTGAGTTCTGCTTCCTCCCCTCTTGCCAGTGGGAAGAAATGGATTGATAAAGGGATGCAGCATATGCAGACGCGCTGGGCCGCTGTTGACCTCCTCCTTTTGAGCCTAATTTAAAAGGAAATGTTGACGCACCACTGTTGTTTATTATTTATTTATTAAACACCATTACTGTGTTGTTTTGAATGGGAGGCAAAAAGGAAAAAACAAAAGAGTCTCTATGGCCCAGATACTGTTTAGTCCGAGGTTCCAGTTCTGCGAGGGTGTCCGTGGTTCTACAGCCCGACTTTGGAAGGGCTGCCCAAGGGCTAAGACTGAGCTTACGGGGTATTGGACCTCCTGAGAGAAATAACTCTATCATTTGGCAGGGTTTTTCTTTGTCTTTTTTTTTTTCTTTTTTTTTCTTCTTAAGGGCAGTGATCATATTTCCTTTGCTCATCAGCATTATATTTTCATAAAGGCCACTCAGAAGGACTTTGTGGCAGAGCTGTTAGTTCATCCTAGCTTGGGAGAATGCAAACGGAAGGTGATTCCATAGGAATGACATTACAAAGAGAAGAATATGGGAGGTGATGAGTCTGGGAAGCAGTAACTGTTATTGGACAGCCTACTGTTGTCATTTTAGGGCCAAAATGGTTTGGTTGTCTTTCCAGTGACCCTGTCTTGGAGCACTGTAGGATGGACATTGTTCATTCAGCTTTCTCATGTCCTTCTGTGCTGTGGCTCCTCCTCTGCCTCTCTTCCTTCACCTCTCTGTGGTTGTAGATGGACCTTAAATTCTTGTTTGAGTTGCAAACTGAAGGGTGAATCAATCTAATGAAACTCTGTCATAAGCTCTTTGTTTGTATTGGGAGAGTAAGCAAAGGCTAAGCTGATAGCACTTTTCCTCAGTGCACTATATCTAGAATAAACATGTCAGAAACGGCTCAGAGGTGAAATCTTTTGGGCACAGGGCCAGGGAGAGGTTTGAGGAGAAGGTGAACTTTAGAAATGCCTCGTGGATTAGAACCAAAGGTAGAAATTTGGGTTTGTTACTGTTCAGAGGCTTCATTAGCATTGCACGCTTGCAATAACAAGTATAATGTCAGTGCACAGAAAGTTGTGCTATAGAAATACTAGTGATGGAGCAATAAATGCACAGGGGCAAATTTTCCTGGACTCAGCACTTGTGAAGTGTGAGATTTCCCAAAGATATCACCAAAATGACTGGCCGTATTTCCGGGAGAGCTCAGCCAGCTGTGCATCAGCAGCAATTGAGACACTGTGAATTTGCAAAGGGAGCTGCAGAGGAAGCTGAACACTTCAGAAAGTCTTACTCAGTGCTTACTGGGTGCCTGGGTGAGAGATTGCCTTCTCTGAAATCTGGTCTTGTGATACAGATGCTGCTGAAACCTTGCAGGTAGTTTCCTCTGAGATTTTGCAGATAATCAGTGGCAAGGGAAGGAGCTGAACCCCCATCGCCCAGATTTTCACTTAGGCTTGGGAAATTTCCTAACGGCATTTCAGACGTTACGTTTGCTCCACGAGGTCTCATCCAGAGCCTGACAGTTAATTGACAGAACTCTGAAATTGCACCAAGGATTCATAGTCTGAAGCGTAACATCCCACTGGGAGGGTGACGGATGGACCGTCATCCTCTCTGCCTTCCCTCCATCGCTTTGTCTACTTCCCAAGTTTTGCCACTTTCTAGAAACTTCATGGTTTGATCTATGAAGTGAGGACTGCTCAAATGGAGAGGGTGCTGCATCATAAAAGCTTTGTACAAGAGAAGAAAATACTTGTATTCCTCTTACAATAATTGCTCAGGCCCTACCAAGGGTTCCTGTGTTGCTGGAATTGTGACAGATGCAGTTTGCCCTCTCCATCGCTCTTTTCCTTTCTCTCACCCCTTCTTCTGCTTTTCCTCAAACTCTGTGATGTGCTGCCAGTATTTTAAGGAGGAGAAAAAAATCGATTTTAGTCCATTATGTAGCTCATGCCAGGAGGGAGAATGCTAACAGAAATAGCGAAGAAATCTGTTGAACCTATTCATTTGTGTGTTTTCGGTTTTTGGTTTTTTTTTCTTTTAAACACACACCAAAAAATAAAGAACCCACGATGTAGAAGGGGCAAACAATCTTATTAGTAAGTATCCTGCTGCTGGAAATGTTTCTCAAACTCTCCTCCAGGATAATAGAGTTGACCTGATTCTTGATGTTAAGACTGTTACCTAAACTCCAGGGGCTGTTAGAGCACAGATCTGAGCTGGGCTGGGGGCTGGAAATAACCATTCTCGATGATGCTCACATAGTGCTTTGCCCTGGGAGGAGAGAGACCTGCAGGTTCCAGAGCCTTTGAGATGATGTTCCAGGTCTCCACCGTGTCACGTCCATGGAGATGCTCTCCCTGCTCTGCTCGGGAGGTTGCAGCGTTCCTAGCGGGAGCTTCTCAGAGCCCCCATCCCGCTCCCCACGCTGTAAACACTCTGCCACCAACAAATCCTGTGTGGTTTGTGTTTGCAGCACCACTGCCATCCTGGTGTTTGGTCATTTCAAGCCAGGTATTTTGGGACTGAACACAGATGGGCTGGAGCAGGAAACATTTTGGACACTAATCAGCTTTTATCGCATCTGCCTGTTGTGCAGCCAAATAAGCCGAGATTGCGTGTAGATCTCTCCATCTCCAAAAAAGATGAGTGGATCAGTTGTGAGGGATTTCCAGGGAGGTGTCCTCTCTGTTCCTGGCCGCAAAATTCCGGTTTTGTTAGAAGCCAGAGTTTGCAGCGAAGGGACGGCGTCAGAGGCTGTTACTTGGTGGGAATATTGGCTTTTTGACCTAATGAATTTATTTTAAGTCAGAAGGAAATGGAGAGCTGTTGCTGGGGGCTGTATCGGCCGTGGTGCTCCCGTGGGCTCTCCAGTGGGAATTTTCCACCCACGAGAATGGGGAAGGCAAGAAAGGCCAGAAGATGCTGCTTGTCTGTAGTCTCTCACATTCCAGCTACAGCAAAACCTCCACCCTTGGTTCTTAGCTCAAGTACAGAGTTATTTTTGTGGATCTTTAGCTATATTTAAATCTATCTGGTTGGAATATGAGAAGTTCCTGGATGCTAGGAGTCCTGAAAGCTTCCAAGGCTGTGTCCCTGTCAGAGGGCGACTTCCCTCAGAAAATGACAGGTCTTGGCAATGATGCTTCAACTTCTCTCCTTTGGTTTCTGTCCTTTGTGTGACACAAAAGCAAGGACTTTTTTTGCATAGTACTTTTTATCTGAAGATCTCAAAACTCATCAGTTAAGTACCATTATCCTAATTTTTACTTCCTCTCTCACGTTGCTCATGATCATATGCAACAGCTCTTTGCTATGAAGGTTCCATTTTTTGTCTGTTTTTTCACCATTAGTAAATATTTATTTATTTATTCAGTTACCTCTGAAATATGCAAAAATATACCAAAAAATAATATTTCTGCATTTAGCCTATGGGGGAAAAAGAGCATGAACAGTTTGTTTATGATCCCAGGTGGCCATTGATGTTGTGAGTTTGTAAAGCTATGTGTTGTATTTCTGGGAAGACTGACCTTAATCTCGATTTTGATAATGAATTTTCTAAGTTCTTTTGTCGTCTAATTTTCTGTCGTAGTATTTTCTGTCCGAACATTTCAGCTGCACTGCAGAAGCGTTACATCAGGAGAAAAATTAGATGGTTGTTAAGTCACTTTGTATTAAATGTATTGTGGAATGTGGCATGTCCTTCATCGCAACAGGCAGAGCTCAGTAATTATGGAGTGTACAAAGATCTTTTGATACACTCGGCATTGGGGGGCGCGCAGTGCTTCCAACTGCATACTGATATAAATATACATTGCAGAAGAAGCAATCTCCATCTCCATTTTTTGCCAGACAATGAAAGAACCAATTTTAAAGCAGAAGGTTCATTGTGTTTTCTTTTGGAAAGAATGGAAGAAGTTGGCTTTTCCTGTATGCTATTTGCATTTTAATCCAATTAAGAAGTAGGCAATAGAAAGCCAAAGAAGATAAGCTCAGTGTATGACTATTTGTGTTTGGGTGCCACCTGACAACTCCCAAGTTTAATTGTGGTATGAAAATATTGAAGGACTCATTTTGTGTCTGGAGAACGGGAGCCAGAAGGGAATCTAAATGGGAAGGGCATAGAAGGAGAAAACGGAGACGTGAAGAGTGATTTCCTTGCAGGAGGGGAGGTGAGCAGTGGGTATTGCAGTCCAGGTTTTAAGAAACCTTTGGCAATATTCTGTTTACTGGGTGACTCCAACTCCCAGTCCTGTGCAGCGCGAAGGCATGTTCTGGGATTGCTCTGTGCACGTGGTAAAACTCTCCTGGGCATCAGGCCAAGGACAGACCTCGTTGGCACCAAGAACAAGCTTCAAGCTCTCCGTGGGAAGGTCAGTCTCACCCTTAGTGCCTTGGACTATAATACACCTTAACTTAATTTTTTTTTTCCAGACTTTTCCAATGCGTAGAGTGTCTTTGATGAATAGACTTGAGTTGTGTGTTTTTGCTCATTTTCAACCTCACTTCTCATTAAAAATCATCTTCTCCTTCTGTGTGATGGCCTCTGAAACCCCAGATGATTCTTCACAGCTCTCATCTTTCACTAACACGTCCATTTGGATTATCTTTGTGCTGTGATGGATGCTTTAAAAGGAACCAACAAGGCCATCAAATTCTTGCCCTGGTTCAACTAGCATTTGTTAATGTTCTAAATCATCTTGGGCCTGAAATGTGCTACTTCTTAAATTTAGAACGATGTGATTGCCTGAAGCCTCTCCATGTGTTAATTAAATCATCATAATTGTGGTTTCTTGAGACTGACAGGTTATAAATAGTTTTTCTTTCCCCCCTCCTGCAGTAATTTGGTATGAATGACAGGCAAAACAGCTATTGTTTGAACTGTACATCTGACACTGTCCTTCCCATTCTCCGCTATTATTTGATTGTCCTGAAATAATCGACAGTGTCATTCTTAAAGGCTAGTTAATTACCGTGCACTTCTCACATTATGTGGAGATGAGAGAAATGATTTTTCTGGGTCATCATTATCCATTTAATTTAACAGAATGTGCATATTAAGGAGTACTGGAGGTCAGGGCAGATGTTCAGTGTCTGGATGTGTATATACACACACAGAGGTCAGAACACACAGAATATGTCCTAAGAGTAATACATTTCAGTAATAATTTTATTTCTGTCTATAACGCCATGTCTCATCCTAGACTTTGTAGAAATAGAGGCCTCGTGTTCTTCACGTTCCTTTCCTCTGTTGTTCCCATGTGGTAGAGCCTTCACCTGGAACCGTGTGTCCTTGCTGGGCTGTAACAGGCAAAAGGCAGGACAACTTGATAACACCACACATTGTTTGGAAACAAACTGATTACAGCTCTTCACATTTTTAATTCCGAGAAGGAAAAAAGGCTGCAATTACTGAAGTTGACCAAGAATTTGTACAAAGCTTCTCCTCGACTTTTGATCTTCCTGAACTTCAGAGCAGCTCTGTCCCGGGTGTGTGAGAATGACGTTGGTGGGAACATCCTCAGGCTTGCATTATGCATAATGCCATTAGGCAATTAGGCATTGCTCCTCTTTAATGTGGGTCTGCACGCTGTTTACAGCTCTGATTTGTGGAAAAACCTAAGGCTGGATCTTAGTCTGCTGCTCTGGATCCTCTTCCAATTTTACAAAGAAATGGCAGCTCTTTCTTACTTGAACTCTTGAGTAGAGAGAGGTGTCGTGCGACTGCCAAAATTCAGAGTTAAATCAGATTCAAGAATGTGTAGGAGAGAGCTTCTATGCAGGAAGCTCAACCTTTCTTTCCAAGACTGGGGGATGTCCTTCCTCCAGCAGGATGATCCACCAGCTGGGGCTGGAGGGCCCAGGATTTAGGAGCCATTCGAAACTCTGCTCTTAATTTCCTGCGTGAGCTGGGAGGGAACATCTCAGTGCAGACTGTCAGGCTGACAAAAGGAGAAAGGAAAGCAAGGTCGTGTTGACTTTCATTAGAATTTGAGCATTGAAATCAAGCCTTAAAGCTTTGAAAATGTGTCCTGTCATCTTGTCGTGGCCCTCCCCTTTGCTTCCACCGGGCTCGGCCGGGAGGCTCCCGCGGGGTGGCACTCAACGGGGCTGGGGCTTCAGCTCCTGCTTCAACCTGAAAGCAGAAAGTATTGTCTGGAGCCTTAAGGGATTCCCACCGAGTCTGTTTTGTCCCTGGCATAAAAGGCATTCTGAAGTGGCCTGCTTTGTCTTGGGGTGGCATTAGCACATTTAGCCTATTTAGTTCTTTTAAACCCTCTATACTATATTCAGCTGCAACAGAGACTGACTTGCAGCTACTCAGGTGCTCCCTTGGCCCCGTAGTTTTCTGCAGCGCAGGGAAATTGCATGATTTTAATGTAAATTTCTGAGCCATTTCTTTCCCCAGCCTTATCATTTTCTTTCCCGGAGCCTCTAAATCATACGTTAGGCTTCTGGCTTTAAAAGCCACATCAATGTCACATGCAAAGTGAAGTGGGGAAATGAAGGCAGTCCGTGTGTTTTTGCAGTTGGAACACAAATTGTACAAATCAAAAAAGGAAGCAACCCACTGGCTATTTTGAATTATTAGACATTTTTATATGAAAACAAAATCTATGGGTATTTTCTTTGCTGCCTTTTCTTTGTTGAATACATTAAGAGTCCCAGCGTGCACGAAGCTTTGACAACCTGAGGAATCGATTAACCTTGTTCTATTTATGATTAGCTCCCAAACATTTATTGCATTAGCTTTTGAGAGCAAGGTCCAGACTCCTTTGTTTTTCTGTAATAGACAAGGGACCGCATTAAATGTTGCTCAGTGAGTTCTCCGCATAGGTTGTAAGTAAAAGGTAGGCATAATATCTTGTATTTCACTATCTCTCGTGTCTAATGAAGATTGGAGGGGGGATATTTTACCCCGATACATGTAAAAAACTGGAAGTGGGGAAGATGCATTTCGCCATCTTCTTTGTCATCTTTCATGTCAAGGGCCACAAAGCTTCCCAAAGATACACTCTTTATAAAACCAACAATTTATTTTGACTAAAACGTGCCTCCAGAGAGTCCCTTGAGGACTTGGAGAGAAAACTCCACTTCTCTGATAATTTGTTCCAAAGGTTAATAACCTTCACAGTGAAAAATAAGTTGTCCAGCTGTTAAAATCATTCCTTTCTCGGCAATGGCATTAAGCTCATCTGGGAGGAGGAGGAGGAGGAGGAATCAGATATTCGGTGTGTGGCCGAGGGGATCTGTGTGTTACCCAGCTCAGGGAAGAGCCGGTACAGACAGAACCACAGATCATGTGGAGGATCGTGCCCAGAGATAGCCCCGCTCCTTCCAAGCTTTCAAGAAAATGACATTTTAATTGAATCATTATAGGAAAATATATTTATCCAAACTGCTGAAGTAAGCAATTTTCCACACATCTCTCCTTCTCCTGTTCCTTTCACTCTGTTTTCGACTAGGTCTCCAGCTGCTGGTGTCACCCCGTAGTGGAGCTCTCCACAGGTCTGTCCCACAGGGACCCCCTGCTCCTCCGTGCCAGGACCTAGAGGAGAAAACCAGAGACCCCCTGTCAGATAGAGGGACATCTGTGGCAAGCTCCACATTCGTTTCAGTGGGACAATGATAACAATCTCAAAGTATTGGCATTAAAAATGTTATTTTTTTTTTAGGTTTACCAGAGGTATTTTAGGTTTATCAGGCCACAAAATACCATTTAAGACACATGGCAAAAGTAGTGTAATAAAAGTGCATTAACTTGGGAGTCACCAAAAGACTTGTGTGTGCAAAATCACTGTTTGTAAACAAAGTTCAATATTCTGTTACTGTATTTTAAGATTGTGTGAAGTCTGTAAGTTGTTTCCTTTATTATTCAGTGCCATTTCACAAGTTGTTATATATATAAAACATATATATATACATTATATATATATAGAGAGAGAGAGTCCCTCAAGGGGCTCCAGGAAAGGTGGGGAGGGACTCTGGATGAGGGAGGGGAGCCCTAGGAGGAGGGGGAAGGG
>JAOQGH010000015.1:1732727-1759568 GCA_025769975.1 Gallinago jamesoni | reverse complement strand
GAATGACTTTCCTGAGAGGGTGGTCAGGCCCTGGAAGAGGCTGCCCAGGGAGGTGGTGGAGTCCCCATCCCTGGAGGGATTTAAGAAACGTGTAGATGTGGCATGTGCCTGAGATTGTAGGGTTTTTCTGTGTGTGTGTATGGTTGGACTCGGTGATCTCAGAGGTCCTTACTAGCCATGATGATTCTGTGATTTCCCTGCATGTTCTATTTTATGCTTTGAATCCACCCATGATGGGGGTGCGCTTCACCGCGTCCATTGGAACAAGACGGAATTGTGTGGAAAACTCAAGTCTTGATTTCCCTGTGGTCAGGAAAGCTCTGGGAGCATTAGAACTTGAATCCAAAAACCCAGTGCACCTGTGGGACCGTCGTTCCTCTCCCAAACCAGAAGCATTTGTGGTGTTTTCTGCAGCCACAGAAATGATCCAAGTGAAGCAGCGAGTGCCAAAAATGCCCCGCTCCTGAGTCGCTGTGTTTATAGACGAGCAAAGTGTGTGGTGTGTGTGTGTCGGTTACGTGTGGATGTGGCACTTACAGATAACATGCACAATTTGTTCTTTGAATTCCAGAGTCTTAAGAGACCTTTCAAAACCGGGAAATGAAAAAAAAGAATAATCAGCTTTTCTCTCCGCTTATGGTTACTGAATCAATATTTATATATTGTGATCTCATTGAAAGCCAGTGTTTGTGGCTCCTTTTCCCTGCCCATCAGGCTGGGGCTTTGTTTCAGAACGCTGCAATAGTCCTTTGCTTTCAGGTAGGAGCTAAAATATTTTTTCCTCTCTCCTCGTGTTGATTGCTAATTACACGGCTGCAAGGTTTGCTTTGTTTCCTTTTAAAAGCGTTTGCTTGGGACTATTTCATCATCATCTTTGGATCAGACAACAGCATGAATATCAAACAGCGCTGTGAGGAGCTTTGCTTGCCACCTGTCTCCCTTCCAATGAGTCAGTTCTCATATTCTTTATTTTATTTTTTTATTTTATTTCAACTTCTTCACCCATTTGATGTTTTATCGTATGAAGCGTTTCTTTCCTCCCTTCCCCCCCCTTTTTTTTTATTTGGTTTGTCTTTTTACCTACCTCTGAGCCTCAGCTGGCTTCTTCAAGGAAGGTCCTTGAACTTGCCAGGTTTCTTTACAGTAAGGATCCTTAGAAAAGGCTGCTGCTGCTTTGTTGCTGTCCATTTTTATCTTTTTATAAGACAGTTTGAAGTGATATTTCCCTCCTCGTGTTTTACAAGGCTACCTTAAATTTTTGAACAAGAAAACCCCACTTTACCCTTAGAAAGTTTGATTGTGATTTTCCTCCCGTTTTTGCTTTTCATAGCAATAATTTATATTTATTGTACTGTAGCTCTGCTGAGATTGACCCTGCTATTCCAGATGCTGTGTACGTTTTTAGCATCCTCTGCCACGCTGAACTGGTTGTTTAAACAGTAAAAATACTTAGAAATTGTAATCAAATTGCCCCTCGGTGCTGTTAAGTGCAGGTCTGTATGGGCAAGTGGTGACGGTGCTGAGTGTGCTCTGAGCTCTCCCGGCGTGGGGCAGGTCTAGAGCAATTAAAATTAGTGCCATGTCAGCGTCACCTCGTGTGTGAGCTCGGGAGCAGCGTGCTCTGGGCTCGCTCACCTTCCAAATTCCCCAGGATACAGCCAGAAGGACAGATCCTTCTCACGGATATTCTCTTCCTCCCTCCTCTCACCGTTTAAGTCCCTGCTCAGCTCATCCCCCCATACGGAGCGTTCTTTTTGCCGGGGTGGGTTTATCCCCCTGTTCCCAGCAATGAGATGGGATACTTGTCTCACGGCCAGGCAGGTCCCCTCTCTGTGGAGTTTTTCTCTGCTTTGGTTTCTTAGTCTGGTGGCTGGGCGATAATGTTTCTGCATCTTCCTACAACTCTTTCCTCATGTGTTATTACCCAGACCTTCAGCTTATAAATTCAATTTCCATAATTTCCTTTCTCATGTGCAGAATCCTATTGGAGCTGAAATACTGTGTAACGGCTTTAACCATGGAGATAGACAACTGGATTGGGACTTAAAGCTTTAAACTATGCTTTCTCTTTAAGCCATCTGGATGCCCAGTGTTTCCACTCTGATTCTCATGTTAGAACTTGCATTCATGGGGCCTTCAAGAAGGCTGAAGAGGGACTTTTTACAAGGGCACATTGTGATAGGACAAAGGGTAATGTGGGGAGGGGAAATGTGGGGAAGAACTTGTTTGGTGTGAGGGTGGTGAGAGCCTGGCCCAGGTTGCCCCGAGAAGCTGTGGCTGCCCCATCCCTGGAGGGGTTGAAGGGCAGGTTGGAGGGGGCTTGGAGCAATGTGGTGTGGTGGGAGGTGTCCCTGCCCAGGGCAGGGGGATTCAGAAAGAGAATTTCTTTGAGGTCCTTCCAACTGAAACCGTTCTATATTTCTATGATTATACAAAATTTAACAGAGAATAACTTTTTCACTGGAGTATAATCTCTTCCAGGACACTTACAGAGCCACACTGAGAAGTATCTCTGTCTTCCTTTAGAATTGTTTGAGAAATTTAGAATTACCACTTCTCAGTTTAGAGCACCATTGGTATTCATTATCCTACCAGTATGGTACCTGCGTTTGTCATGAGGGATCCATTTAGCAGCCAGTTGAGATCGTGTCCGGGCGTGTTTGGAGCCTACAGTCCGGTCGGCATCTGGGGTAGGTGTGAAACACCATCGTGTCTGTCCAGTCATCTTTGGAGACTCCATTAACCACGGGGATGACTGAAGGCTTCAGGACACGCCCCCCCGAGTCCCTTTAATTAACACTCAGGGTGTATCTGGGCTTCACTGCCCGTAGCCTTTGCTGCAAAGCCAGGTCCATCCTGCCCAGCCGTTCCTTCGGGTACCCGGGCAGCGGGGTGTGCAAGAGTCGTCTTCATGAGCACCCCATGGTGGCGAGTGAAATGTGCCAATTACACAGATCTCAGGGTCTGAGTAACGAGCTGTTTGGGAGAGCCATACTCTTCCCCTTCACCTGAACTGCTTTAGAACAGGCTTATCACAAAATTGAAGTGGTATGTATATGTACAATAGCAGAAATGGGTCACAAGAAGTATTTATGGAAACGAAGCCTAGAAATGAGAATTGGGGTGTGCTATTCCTCCATTCCAAAACTCCAGAAAGACCTTGAAAACCTCTTTATAATGCTGGTAAGGAGCATTGATGTGCACTGACCCCTTTTGGCCACACTCTGTGTGATAGGGAGCGTTGTGTGGTCAACTCATGAAACAATCGTGGCAGAACTGCAAAACAGGAGCGAAGGATCAGGCAGAGAGGAGTGGTATCAGTTTTAATTGTCACTGACCTCTTGCAGTGTGTTGAGTCATCACTGCTTTCTAGGAAGAACTCTGATTTGAGAGAACTGGTGGAAAGCACCCTGTAGGAACTGGAGTGTGTGTCAGGGTCATCACTCGCCAGTAGGATGGGCTGAGGAACCTCTGTCGGGGAAGTGATGGTGCCTCTGGACTGGGCACTGGTGAGACCCCACCTCAAGTGCTGTGTTCAGTTCTGGGCCCCTCACCACAAGAAGGACATTGAGGGGCTGGAGCATGTCCAGAGGAGAGCCACCAAAGCTGGTGAGGGGTCTGGAGAACAAGTTCTACGAGGAGAGGGTGAGGGAACGGGGCATGTTTCATTTGGAGAAGAGGAGGCTGAGGGGAGACCGCCTTGCCCTTTCCAACTCCCTGAAAGGAGGGTGTAGAGAGGTGGGGGTTGGCCTCTTCTCCCAAGGGAAGAATGAGAGGAGCAGAGGAAATGGTCTGAAGTTGGGGCAGGGGAGGTTTAGATTAGATATTGAGAAGAATGACTTTCCTGAGAGAGTGGTCAGGCCCTGGAAGAGGCTGCCCAGGGAGGTGGTGGAGTCCCCATCCCTGGAGGTATTTAAGAAACGTGTAGATGTGGCCCTTGAGGGCATGTTCTAGTGCCTGAGATTGTTGGTTTGCATCTGTTTGTGGGTTGTTTTTTTTTGTTCTATTGTTTTGGGGTTTTTTTGTGGTTGGACTCAATGATCTCAAAGGCCCTTTCCAACCATGAAGATTCTGTGATTGTGTGTCAGGTTGGGATGGACTTGCAGGCACAGCTGTGGGTGTCACACACAGGATATGGTTTGGGTTGATAAAACCATTCATCAAAGGACTGTTTAGCCCAGCTGGAGCATCTCTTCCCCGCCGACACCCTGGTTCCTTAGGGCAGTGCCCTGGGCTGGGGTGATGGAAGGGGGGGTGCTGAGAACATCCCTGAGCGCGTTCTGAAAGGCAGGAGGCTCTGCCACCAGGCAGTCTCTATCAGATCTTACCTCCAATCTGTCAGTTTAAATCCAGCTATATTAAGTACAGCTGGAAAGATGTCAGTGCTCTGTGTAGCGTTCTGGCCTACATGGAAAGCACTCGCTAATCATGGAGTCACGGGATTGTCAGAGTTGGAAGGGACCTCTAGAGACCATCCAGTCCCACTCCCCAGCCAAAGCAGGGTTGCCCAGAGCACATCACTCAGGAGCATCCAGGAGAGGCTTGAAGATCTCCAGAGAAGGGGACTCCACACCCTCCCTGGGCAGCCTCTGCCAGGGCTCTGCCATCCTCACCCTAAAGAAGTTTTTCCCCATATTTGAATGGAACTTCCCCTGTTCCAGCTTGAGCCCGTTGTCCCTTGTTCTGTCACTGGAAACCACTGAAAAGAGTCCGGCTCCATCCTCCTTCAACCCACCCTTTAGATGCTTATAAACATAAATAAGGTGTCCCTTCAGCCTTTGCTTGTTCAGGCTAAAAATTCTCAGGTAGTTTCTTAAGGGATGAATGGGAATATTTCCCTGTGTTTATGTAGCACCCAGAACATTGGGATCGTGGCAGCCAGAAGAAATAACACCTGCACAAACAGCCCAGTGCAGAAGTGGCCCTTTAGCGGCTTTGACAGACGTATCAGGAATTAGAGAATTTATTAGGAATTTATTCCTTCTGCCGGGGGGGTGGCCCAGCTGCTCTCTACCTGTCTGGTGCCTGCGGGGAGGGCTCCTGGGTCTGGGACCAACAGTCTGGGACGTTAAATTGCCCCACTCAAAGCATCCATCTGCTGCAGCAACGCACCTCCCAACCACGTATGTGGCTTATTTCAGTCTCGACTAAATGACATACAGACGAATAAACAAAGTAATGCAGTCTGTCCCAAGCTGTTGATGTTTTTTTTCAACGTATACAAACAGATGATAGCTGTTTTCTCTTAAATACCCCTTGTGTCATCGAGAAGGTTGAGAAAAATTTATGCTTCAAAGTCTGTCTGTGCTCCTCTCACTCCTCTTCCAAACCTAAAAGAAAATATGAGTTGAGGGGGTGGTGGGTGGGTTGGGACTCCTTGTCCAAAACTAAAAGAAAATATGAGGTTGGGGGCGCGGGTTTTGGGACGCCTCTTCCAAACCTAAAAGAAAATATGAGTTTGGGGAGGGATGGTTTTGGGCCTTAAAGAAGAGAAACGTAGAATTAGTAAGTTACTTTAGGGTGTGCTGTCTCGGGAGCCACGGGGTCTGGCCCCAATTCTCACACCCCTGTTTGTGTCTGAACAAATTGCTCCCTTCCCTGGAACTCCCCCTTTCCTTTCACTTTTTGTCGGTTCAGACCATGAAGTCCTTTGGGACGGGGCTCTGCAGGACCTTCTCTTCCCGAGGCTGTGAGCCCAGGGCTCCGCTGGGGCCTCCGGAGGCTGCAGCAATAATAATAATAATAATAAATTTACCCTTTTCACATTAGTCTTTAGCTTTGCTGCCATTTAGAAAAGCAGGCGGCACATAACGGTAGGAAAATGTCATTTGCAAACATTTCCCTCTCCGGTGCTCGCTGTGGTTTCCCGGGATCGGTGCTAGGATGGCATTAGCTGAGAAACAGGCAGCATTTAGCGCGTTCCTGCGCCGGGGCTGCCTCAACGGGCTTGCAAAAAGGCACAAGGGAAACCAAACTAACAGGCTCTTGAACAAAGGGACTATTAAAGTTGTTTAATGGAAAATTAAGGAAAAAAGAAGACACACTTAAAGGGACTTCCTTATCAACATTCCCTTCTTTTTTTCTTTTTTCCCCCATGACTTCTGTGGGCCTGAGCTGTTGTTTTTTTCTTTTTTTAATTGTGTGACAGTCTTTGGCCTTTCTTCTTCTAAGTAATGGCCAATACAGTTTAATGGAACAAATCTCATTTTCCTTAATGCTTAATAAAAAGATTTAAAGACAGTCTAAAAATAAAAGTGGTGTTTATGTGGATTTTAAATAATTAACATGACTGTTCCCTCGAGTGTTTTAGGAAGTACGACGGCTATCTCATAGGAAGCTGAATCAGGTTTTCCAAATCTTTGAGACTCACTTGAGACATTGGAGCTTCTGGGGCTCGGGCCCGAAGTTTGGGTAAAAGATTGTTCCTGGTCCTTGGATTGTTCCTTCTCTCTATGAGCCAGAGAGAGAAAAAAAAAAAAAAAAAATCTCAGTCTGCCTCTCTGCCAGTTGTTTTCCGAGTTCCGTGTGGGTTTTGTTTCCCTTTGTATACACGCTAAATTTCTCCGCGTTCCGTAGTGACTCAGCTGCGGTTGGCAGAGGCTGGAGCTGGAGTGAGCTGCCTTCTGTGCAACGGAAACCTAAGTGGGAGCATTTGGGATTCCAGCTGAGCGTGGCCGCGTGTTGGCCTTTGAGAGGAATTCTATCCTTTGAGAACATTAGGAATTAAAGCTTACAGCCACGCTGGGTGGGTATGATGGCCAGCGTGCCCCCTGCCTTGTTATTGCTGTTACTATTCCTGCGGTAGGTAGCACAAGAGGAATTAAGTAAAGGGTATTTTTTGTCTCTCTATAAAATTAATTCTTTTTATTCTTCTTATTATGATTTTTGTAAAATACCAAACTCAATTGCAGATAGAATAAGCCATCTGGTTCCTGTCACAGCTACTGTATATTATGTACGTATGGGGAAATTGCTTATTGATTTAGCCAAGTGTGAACAAGTGCTACTAGGAAACCACAAAAGTATTCGTAATACTAATAGATACCGTCAGAAGTGACACGCCGCGCTTGAGTCCTGGCTAGAGGGCACCAACTTTTAACTGAGCATTGGAAAAAAAATCGGGGCCGTCTATATGGATGACTGCGCTATTAAAGCTTTAATGAAAAATTTCTTGGAGCCAGAAAGGCAATACACTTAAAGACAATTGTGTGCGTGTGTTTTATTGACCTCACTGGACTTCATGTGCTAGAATTAGGTCCGGCTCCTGCAAAGTCTTTAAGTTATTTCCATCAGCTGAAGCATCAAGAGGGTATCGGTGTTGACTGCACCCTGTTGTGAGAGCATCTGCGTACATATATTTAACCAATTATTTTCATCACTTGGATGTTATTTTTAACCAATTTGACAGATGAAACCACTGCTTGCAAGTGGTACTGGGCAACCTCAAAGTGGGAGTATTCCAGCAGTGATGAAAGGCCCTCAGCGTTTAAATGAACTGCTCTTGTAGGACTGGAAGTGAAAGAGTTAAAATACTTTTGGGGAGGAAAATTGGAATAAGAGACTAAATTGGAGGAGACTGATTTGTTGTGAGACACTGTCCATTATCAGTCAGATAATGGAAAAAGGGTAGAGTCTGTAAAAATGGCCAGAGAACAGAACCCCTTTGGTTTTGCTGTGGAGTCCCTGAGATGTTCCCAGTGGTGACCGTGATTCCCTGAAGGGATCTTTGCTTCAGAATTCTGTGCTGGGCACTTGTTTCTGCATTAACTCTGTGATTGTGCTCATCTCACAGGTGGTTTTGGGCGCTGTGTTCTCCCAATGTTCGTGTTGGGAACAGGCTGCCCAGAGAGGTGGTGGAGTCTCCTTCTCTGGAGACATTCAAAACCCACCTGGACATGTTCCTGTGGGACCTGCTCGGGCAGGGGGTTGGACCGGGTGATCTCCAGAGGTCCCTTCCAACCCCATATCATTCTGTGATTCTGTGTTTTAGAAACTGTCATCTCATCTTGAAGTAATGATCCTGGCTGTTGGTTGCCTCTGGGAGGGACGTAATACTCACTCCCTCACAACAATAATGGCATTTTGGCGAGTTTGTCAAATGGCATCTATTAACTCTTGATTGGGTGTGAATTGTTATTTGTAGAACTGCCTACATATCTATATATTTTTCTATATTTTAACAAAGTTTGTGAAGAAAAAAGCCAAACAAAGATCAGAAACATCATTAGATTGGATGCCACGAGACACAGTCTTTCATTTCAGCCAGGAGGAATTGCTTAGCACAACACTAACAGTATTATCGTGCAGCCTTTGTCAGGTTTTTTTAGAAGGGCAGAGATTCTCTATCTTTTTTTCTTATTCTTCATCTTGTTTTGCATTGTCTGCTTTTTACTTTAGAATTGCCTTCAGTCTTATCACTGTTAATGTCTGGGGGACATCTTCTCGGTTGTGTTTGAGTGCTTCTGGCTTAAGTGTCCAGAAATCTTTTCACAAGGCTGAGGTAAGAAACCTACTTAGAGATGCTGTGGATTTTTTGTATTTAATTTAAGAAGCAGGCAACTGTGGCTCACAGTGAGTATCATCTGATCGACTCCTTGCAGAATGAAATCTGGATGTTAGTGTAGGATTCTGTAGTGATTTCCCTCCTAAAATAATAAGTAATTAATCAGCTAATTAATTTCTGGGTTCTATTTTTTTGATAGAGGTTACTGATCTTGGCCTTGTTACATGCATGGAGAGAAGGAGGATCAAGTTTTCAGGGAAATAGTTGAGGACTTTTGGGGTCTGCTCAGTTGAGGTCTCTGCTTTCCCACCCAGTTTCTGTGTCATCTCTACACACTCACCATCATCTGCTTCCCAGTGGGGGTGGCGCTGGATTTATCCAGAGGGCAGGGCTTTTCCGAGGGGTGGTGGGGAACACAAGGTTGTGTGTTACGCTCTTAAATGATGCAACTTGATAAAGAGATTGGAATAGATTTTAATGCCCATGTGGCCAAGTAGGTATGAATTTATAAATGAATTTATACACAGATACTGGGCTGGGCTTTCTGCCTGATTTTTCACAAAGTGGAGTCCGCTCACAAACGCGCCCAAGTGAGGTAACGGAATTGTTCAAGGTGAAGGAGTAATTTTGACTCTGAAGTCAGTACTGGTGGCCCATGGCCTGATACCAGGGGTGTCTGAGCACAGAGCTGTCGATCCAGGCTCAGGTCCAACGCTTCACTGGCATTTTCCATCCCTGCGGTGCCGTGTAGTGGGTAACCCTTCTTGGAAAGCCTGTTAAGATGGTTATGTTCCTTTCTGGAGCTGATCTCAGGTTTGTGCTGGTTGGTTAAGCTTGTTTAGGGGTCTTGATTACGTTGCCACACTGCAGTGCCCTTAATTGTCCGAATGGTGAGCTTGCGAAAAAACCAGAATATTTCCAGAGTATGTTGGTGTAGCGGGTAACCTGCTGAAAGTAAAGGTGACCAAGGGACACCCTCTACCTGCACTACAAACCAGTCCTCAAGAATGACCCTAGAAATAAAACCTGACTTGTTTCTTCCATGTTGGTCTCTTCTGGCTGAGCCTAGGGTGGGGAAGGAACAAAGTTAAATGTGGAGGAGCCCCTTGAGTTGACGATGGGAAAGTTTGCTCGTAGTTATGTCCTAGTGAGAATGTGATGTCACTTGAATCATTAAAATGACATTTTATGCTTGTAAATACATTTTAGCTCAGCGCTACACCACTGAATGAAACATATAGTGGCTCTGATGCTGTTGGGTTGATAGAAGCTGCATTAATGGTAAAACATATGGATGAAAAATCTAGGGGGAAAATGAATGCAGTTGCTGCAAACAGATGCGAGTGCAGTTTTCTAAATTCTTAATTTGGCCTTGAAAATGTGCCAACTCATCTCTTTCCTCAAGCAAGAACTCCTCAGCCCTTACTCATTGTTTGCACAGTTTAAAACCGAGCAGCTCCGCGCCAAGAGTGCGAACGCACCCAGTAGCTGGTCCCACCAGTAGCTGTTGGTGGGACCAGACTTGCATGTCTAGGACTTGCCAATAGAGATGGGAAATAGCACAGCCTGCCACTCAATTACTGTAGTTTCACATACAATTGAAACAAAAGATATATATACTGGGAAAAGATCGTGGAGTTAAACTCCCAGAAGAATCCAGATAGAGGAGATTAATAGCAATGACTCATCTAAACATAAAATATTTGATTTTCATTTTCACGCTGCACTTGATTTAGGAGGCATTCATTTTAGCATCTGTCAAGAGTAATGTATGTACACAAATAGACTGTCAGGAACTGAATGTGATTGCAAGTTGGGTAATGAATCTCCTCTCTGACTTCATTAAATGGAGGCCAGACCCCTTTATGAAACTCGCTAGGTGGTTTTAACAAACAAAGAGTGTGCAACAACTGTCTTTATTAAACGTTTCCTTGAGCTGGGGATAGTTACTCACATGTGGGAAAGGCCCCTGGGAGCTCCACACTCCTCAATCCCAGAGTTTTAGTGTGGGATATTCCTGGAGAGGTTCCAGAGGCCAAAGTCAACTCTTGGCCTTTGCAGATCAAAACTGACACCCGTTTTCTGTGGATCAGGCATAAAAGGGCTGTTCACTCCATTCTCTTTCATGGATCATTTACCTGGAGCCCAGAACTATTAAAAAATGCAAATGTGGAAAGTTTTGCAAGAAAGCTAGATGATTTTTGATGAAACTCCTCATGAAAAATAATCCTCTTTTCTTTTAGCATAAAAACCCAGGCGTGTTTGCTTGCATTAGTGTCCTTTGGACTGAGGCTGACAGCTATAAATACCAATATACTGTCTCCCAAATGATAGCGGGCTACTCTGACACTGAAAATTTCCACTAGCTTGCTCCTTGTCTCCGTAACTGGGGGAAAAAAAGAAAAGCAATGCACTCTCTGGCACGCTTGGTCGGAGCATATTAACCTGCAGTGCTTATGGATAAGTTACATTGTCTTGTGGATAGTGGAGATTTTATTAAATTAAAAGCCTTTCTTAATGATAATGCTGTGCTTCCTCAGAGTTTTTTTCCGTAGTCCCAGAAGTAGATATTAAAGCTTTTAATATCAAATAGATTTTTTTTATTGTTTTGTGGTATTTTTTTTTCTCCTTTCTGCAGTAATTGAGCAGTGAGTTCACAGGCCTCGGTACGTATGGAGATATTTAGTGGCTTTTGACTTTTCTAATTTAAGTAAGATCAATATAATGCCTGCTTGGCTTCAGTGCTTCAGGAGCCTGTTACCAGAAGTACCAGCATCTCCATGGAATGGAAGCTTCTGGAATTCTGTCCAGAATCCATCTCCTCTCACCTGATCAGCTTTGGCTGGTGTGATTTGCTTGTGTCAGATAAAATCACGCCTCTGTTTCATAGGAAGAGCCTTCAAAATGTCAATAAATCATCTGGCTTTTAATTTGCTCGGCAACAAGGGAGCTGTTAATACTCCTTCCTGGTTCCTAATTTGTGCTGTGAGTTTTACTTCGTGACAAAGGATCACAGATACCACGTTCCACTGATCACAGCTCTCTGAAAGAGTGTAGGTGATATTGCTCAGAGTTATGGTAAAAATAATTTAAAACTGAATGCTCTGCTTAGTTAATAATAATGCTTAAGCACTTTACATCTTCAAGAAGCTGTACAAACATTAACTAATTAGTACCCCCAACTAATACATAATACTCCATCATAGTATGTAATTATGTATTACTATTAGAACTTGAGGAATTATTGTGAATAAATTATCCCACAATTTTTCCTCTTTTTCCCCCTAGTGTTGGGAATTTCCTTGCAAAATATTCCCAGGTGTTGTGGTTGCAGTTGGTTTGGCCTTTGCCATAAGGATGGTCAAAGGTATCCTTTATATTCCCCATAATCGATTCCTTTGGTCGTTGGGAGCGGGTTTGTGGCTGTGATTTATGCCCAGCTGAGCACAAGGTGCTGTGTGTTTGTACTCACTGACCCAAAGGGGAACTGGGATGAAGAGGAGGAAGAAAACGGTGAGAAGGGAAATGGAGACAGAGGGAAGGAGTAAACCATCGGCCCACGATCACGGAGCGTGTCGAGTAAATCCATCCTGTGTGATTGTGTTGGATTTAAATGCAGGTTTCTTGAAATCCATTCCCTTAGACAACGCCTTTTCTCTTAATTAGGTCATAACAATTTATCCCGATGTCACTGTAGCTGCTTAAATCCCCCAAATCTCAGCTTTCTTATCTCTAAAATAGGTCAATGTTTTACTGCCTTGTCATGGGGGTGTTGCGAGGCGTGAAGGCACGTGGCTTTTGGAACAGAGGGAATATTCAGATAGGGCCCCTGTGTTTCCCGGCCCCGAGTCGCTGTTGTGCTGGTGGAGATGGCTGGCCTCTGGCTTGCCAAGCTGTTTGCAAATAGCTGAGGTGGCAACGTGCCTGGGCGTCCCAAAGCAGGTCTGCGTGCCCCTTCCTGAACTGCTTCCCCCACGAGCCTTCCCATTCAGCAGTCCACAGTGATACCCACACACATGTATATGTATATATATACATACACACACACCACCAGCAAAGTATCACCTGCCAGTACTTCTAAGGCCAATGTCTCAATTCATATTTGCTATTTAATTGTTGTTGCTTTCCCAGCCCTTTTTCGGAGCATGAGTGAGAGTGGATGCGTTTCATCTTAGAAAAGAGATGATGAAGATGAAGCATGATTAAAGTATTCTCAATAACGACTGATTTGGAGAAGAGTTATTTGGAGCTTCTCTGCTCTCTCATTACCCAAAAATTAGAAGATAGTGAAGCTGAAAGATTTGAAACTAAAAAAAAAAATACCCAGAAAAATACTTTTTTTTCACTGAAAAGAAAGAAATCATTGTCAGGAGATGTCCGTAGGTTGAGATTTCCTTGCTTTAAAGAGGACTGAACAAGAAAAAAGTTAAAAAAGCTAAAAAGTGTTATAGGTAATGTTTTAAAAATATGCACAGATAGAAAATTTCATTCTTGTTTGACTTTCTTGTTTAGTAAAATATTTTTCATCATCTTCTTGAAGAGCTTCTTGTAGCCTCAGCAGATCTCTCTCCATTTGTGTGATGGAGCCAAAAGGCCCTGGCTCTTAAATACCCTGGTGGTTCTTTGATGTCAAGCAAGGTTGTCTCTTTATGGAAAATGCCACTATATATATATATATTTCTTATGGCACCTCCTCTTCTGTCTGCCATATTCACACTTTCTGTTAACAGTTGCTCTGATTCTGGTCTGCTTTTCAAAGCCTGACACTAAAAATTGCCACTTGAATTTTCTGTGTTGGATGCAAATGGAACAGAGGGTAGTGGATCTGCAAGGAAGTCTCTCCTTTCTTCTCCTTGTCTTTTTTTTTTTTTGACTCTATTTTTAAGAAGAGGAGGTGAAAATACAAATATGGACCAAAAAGCAGGATGTTAGTCTGTGAAAGCTCCAGGGATGGTTATGGTGGGCACAGCAGCGTTAGTGTAACCACAGCAACTAGGTGGTTTGTGCATTCTCTGCAGTGAGTATCAGAAAATGCCACTTTCTTGTCAAACACAGTGAATTTATAAATATCTGCATGGAACGTACTTTCCAGAATTGTTCCTTTTCCTGACAGATTTTAATGGTGTTCCATTAAAAAAAAGAAAAAAAAGTATGAAAAGATTTTTATTGAGAAAATAAAAGGAAGGGCATACATGCCTCAGAAATAAATGTGTCTGAGCTGACTGCAGGATTCGTGTTCCCTCCATGCAGTTGTAGTTAGCTGTCTCATCTTCAAAGAGTTCCAAAGAAAAAGACATTAATTAATCCTCAAAGTAGCCCTTGTGCACGGATCTTGTTGAGAAGTAAACTATTCCGTTAAGTGGCGATGGGTCAGAAGTCTCTGTCCCTCGGTAGTTTCCTTTCCCAAGTTATAGGAATTGCATCTGGAATCACATCATTAAAAGCTGGAGCATCTTTTAGCCAACACCAGTTTCCCTTGAAGGTTGTGGGTGGAAAATGTGCTGTTTGGTGGCCAAAGAGTAGGATTTGACTAGAATGAATGAGCACTCGGATGCAGGCAGCAGCTCCTGGGCCTTTGGGGAGCAAGAGCTGATGAACGAGAAGCCCCAGCTGGAAATGGTGTATCTTGTCACCAGGGGAGTGGGCTCTGTTGAGGGAGAGTCCCCAAGAATCCTCGAGTGGTCCCTGGGTAGGTGCCACCTGGGGTGTCACCACTCTGCCCCACGGCGCGAGCGAGGCAGGGGAAGAAATGCTCTCCTGCTTTCCGGTTACTGTTGTTTTGGCATGGTGTGTCTGCAAAAGATGTTCATAAACGCCTGTTGCCTTGACAACCAAAGACTATCAGATGATTGGTCAACTGATAAATATTTTTAGGATTAAGCACAATTTGTGGCCCGTTGCCAGTTTTCCCAGGGAACAGGAAATTGGAGAAGATCTGTTCCCAGCTTTCGCGTGGACTATCTAGACTTGTCGAAGCCTAAATTTGTTTTATCTTAGTTTCCTACTCCATCCTGGTTCTCGAAGCGATCAAATCCAAGAGCCTTCTAATTAGTAACGAGAAAAAGCCTCCACGTATTCTGTGCGTGTGTATGCACAGGCACGCTTTGTGTCTTCCACTTACAGGAGTAGGCCCAAAACGATCATGGGAATATTACAAAGGGCTTACTCTGACAAAGTTAAATTAAAGAAATGGATGCTTTTTAATTTTCCTGGCTATGAGATGAGAGCAATTGTGCTTATTTCTTTTTCTCCGTATGGAAATTCACTACTACCTGCATCTGTCATGGGTACTAATGACAGCTACTTAAAAACTTACGCTTTTGATGAAAATGTGTGAGAACATTCTGAATTTTATGGGAGGAAGGGAGGAAGGTAATAATTTGGGCATTTTTTTCTATCCTGTCCTACTCAAATATTAAGTTAATAATATCTCTAAAATAGACTAAAATTTGTGATACCTGCAGTTCCTGGATTTCGTGAGTCCTTTGAGTCTTGTTCTCTTCTAATTATTTAACCCTTAATGTTAAAAGAATAATGCTAGCAATAACAAAATCTAGATTAAATTCTTTTTCCATAAGCCCTTTCCCTGCCTTGTTTTGATTATTTAGCTTATAAGTTACTTGGAAACAGAAAAATTCTTGCTGTGTGAGTGGCACAAAGGGGAGTCCTAATCTTGTTCAGTGATTGAAATCTGCCTTAGTTAAATTGGTGTTTGAATAATCTTTGCTTGTTGTGCTTTTTTTGTTGTTGTTTTTTTTTTATTATTATTATTTTTTATTTGTTGGTTTGTTTTTGTGGCTCTGATCAACTGAAGTACAGGAAAAATAAAGGGTGAGTCTGCAGCGGTGTCTCAGTACCTGAGTTCTGATTGGTTTCGATGGGCTGATGAGAGCCAAATAAATGAGGGTTATTTACCCAGAGCAGTTCTGGGGCTCAGCACAGAATCTTTGAAGTCAAGGCTTGTTCCCAAACGAGTGGGTCATCCTTCTTTTCGAGTCACCTGTGCAATAAAGAATTCTAAAAAAACTTAATAGAGTAGAAGGTGAAGGGATAGGCAGCTGAAAGCAGGAAGATCTATAATTTTATATTCCTTTTAACAGATGCGTTGCTTTTTTTGACCAAAATGCTTTGGCACAAGGAAAGACTGTATTTCCCGAAGCTCACGGTGCTATCGATGTTATGGTTGCACTTCATATATTGGGTCAAGCTGCTGTAACACCTGACTCAAAATTCAGCATAGTTGAGAGAATACAATCACCTGATTTTCTTGCATGAGTCAACAACTAGATTTCAATAAATAGACTGGAGAAATGTAGGAAAAAATCCAACTGCATAAGGCGAAGGAAGCTTTCCTGGGTAATTCTCCCCTTTCTCTGCTTTGAAGGGTTTATTTAATCAGATCTCACTTCTTTTGGTGTTTAAACTTTTATTTGATGTGTTTTGGTTCCTTTAACTATCCAAAAGACCTTAGTTGATCAAAAGTTCGTAAAAGTGGTCCATCTTGGCCAAGTGGAAATGGAACTGAGCAGCAGCACTGAAAGGTCATATTAATTAAGTGATGGAACTCAGCAAAGCTATCTTAAATCGTTTCAAGCTAATAGAGTCATTGTTCTAACAAAGTAAGGCGTATCTCTGATTTTCGGTACCAAGCTAGCATTTCAGTTTTAACAGGGAGTTGTGAAAATAAGATTCCTTTATTTGCTTCGTTATCTTATTGCAGATTATGACTGGGGGATTTCTTAAGGACAGGTTTACAAGTTTGGTATTGAGCACTTACCAAAGAAACCCCAACTGTGTCGATATGCTGGGTGCCAAGCTCTTGGAACTCAAGCTTCAAGACTGCAGATTTAATTGACTTTCATAACCTAATTTTCTAATAGTGTAAAATCATTCACTGTTTTAATTTAATATTTTATTTTTACATTGAAAAATACGTCTAGCTAGGGACAAATCTATACTGGGCCTTGTCTCGCTTCTTCCAATTAGTCTGTAGCTTGCTGCCCCTAAATAGCCTTGCAGGGCTTTTTACTTCCCTCAGGCTCTTTTACACCATGAAATTGATGCAGGAGTTAGAGAGAGAGGGATGCTTCAGTTCCCTGGAACCAGTTTGTACAGCAGCTATTACTACCCGATTACGAAGAGCGGCTGGTGGGAGTTGGGAGCTACCAGAGAGAACCAAAGGAGGTCAAAGTAGCCATGAACCTGCATGGCCTGGTTTCTTTGATGACCAGGTGTCGCAAAACTCACCAACTTGTGTCCTTGGAGAACGCTCATTCACATCAGCAAAAGGCAAACACAAGCATCAGAGTTGTGTCTTTTCAGTTTTCTTATTAGGCTCATAAGTATGTAAATGAGATGACACCTCTGGGCTTAAGGAGCATTTATAAGGAAGTCTTAATTGGAGGAGTGTGCAGATTTTCAGGGTACTACAGCAGGATCTTCAAAAGAGTTTATGTGACTTTGGAGTACAAGGCCTTTTATTATAATCATCAAGAATTTTTAGCACTTTTTAATTTTGTTTATCTGCAGTTTAATGGCAGATAAGGCAATCAGGAGTTAATAATTAAGCGAGACTCCCGTGTACCCATTAACTGGAACACTCATACCCTTCCTGCCCCGTGTTTGGGTACGTGGCTGAACGGGGATCCCGGCTCCAGATGGAAGGTCAGTTCCTGCAGAGTCTCCTTCCATCCCGTAAACAGCATTTTTAAAGCTCTTTTGTTTCCTTCCTCTCTCAAGGAGGCTCGGATAATGAAATGCAAGTGCATAAAAACATAGTGACAAGGAGGAGAGAAAAAGCAAGTCTGTGAAGATGGCGTGAGAAAAATCTGCCTTGGGAGAGCACGGTGCGTCGCAGCCCGGGGTGGGAGCCCTAATCCACCCCCCCACACCCCAGTGGGAAATCCTGAGGGTTGGAAGCCTCAGAGTGCATGAGCACAAAGATATTTAGCTCAGCTCTTTGTATAATTGGGATGCATTTAGAACCAGAATAAGCACAACGTTCAGTGGTCCTCACCTTTCTGCCAGTGTCTGTGCTGTGGTCTCATCCTGACACCTTTGGCTCGCAATGGCAAATACACTGTGGGAGAAGGTGGAACAGCTAAAGGTGGAAAATAAATTAATTATCATGACCCACTTGGTTATTATAAAATAGAGAATCCATTTTACAAAATATAAGAACAAGAACTGGTGAAAGAAGTTCAGATGAAACACATCATCTTTTTCTTTTCATCTAAGGGAAATGAAAGTTTTGGGGGTTCTGAAGTAGGAATAAAATATTTCAAAACGAGCCACAAAGTTCTTGAGAGCTGCTGCCTGGCAAGTGTGTTATTTTTCAGAGACTATAGGGAGTTCTGGGTGTCAGGAGGGTGACCATAGTTGTGGTTGGGATAAAGTCCAGCTGCAGAATGGGACCCTCAGAAGAAGTGGCTTAAATACTTGGGGCATTTTGCAATAGATTTTTGCTGAATTTCTTTGTCTAGCAAATGTTTTCTTTCTTTGGTTTGGATCAGTAACAAATGCAAAAATAATTTGAATTTTCTACACGGCAAAAATTCTATTTTTCAATTGACCATAATTACAATAGCTTTTCATTCTAGCTGGTGCTTGAGGAGGTAGAGGTTGAAGTTTTACTTACACAAGTTGGATACTGTGATGGGGGAGACAAGGAGCAAAGTAGGAGCTTTGTTCTATTTAAAACCATAGAGAATTAACACTGGTTAGATTGATTTCTGGTAAGATTGGTTTATCTGGTAAGATCGATTTCTCTTGAATTTCAGAACCTGAAAACTACATGTTTTATTAAGTCTTTTCCTTCTGTATATATCATTTAAGGACACAGAGAATTGTTAAAAATAAGCACTCCTTTGCATTACTAAAACCCAACGGCAATTCACGTCGATGGGATGGTTCCATAAAGCTGGGTTTCCATGACTGGAGCCACAGCTGCTCACACTAAATGTGAACTTGACCTGGAGACTTGATGGGGCTCCGGCTGCTGCCGGGCTCCTTTTCGTGTTGGCTCTGGGCTTCTCTTTGCCTCCATCCACAGCATTTTTCCCTGCTGAAGGCAGTGGGTAGCCCTGTCACGTGCCATGTCACGATGGTGTCACGCAGCACTGGTGCTCTGAGAGCAGGAACTTATTTCCAGTTAGACTTAAGGTGGTGGCTTTGACCTCTCAAATCCGGAACGGCTTGAGATTTGCCTGCGAGCTCACCTCTCTCCCAGAGCTGTAATCAAGAGAGGAACTCAAGCTTGAACCCTCCTGATGTAAATGGGAGGGAGCTGCCGGCGAGAGCACATTTTCTCAGAGACACAATTATTGCTAGAATCCATTCTGTTTTCATCTAAAGCAGGCAGAGTTTATTAAGAATTGGAATACGCTGAGAGATCTATTTCTTTCGCTTGTGCAGAAAGGAGGGCAGGAGGGAAGCTAAATGCTTGTGTTGCTCAAATTGGTTTTGATGGTCTTAATTCTGAATAATTATTTCCTGGATATAATGGAGCAGATATTTTCCTTCTAGCTCCTCTGGCTGAGGCTGCTTGACCAGGGGGGTCGGTCTGAGGCATCTCAAGACAGCTCTTTGAACTCGAACGGTTTTGTGGTTCCGCAGTGTCACCTTTCCTAGATCTAGTATGTAATTTTGGGAGTCTCTAGGAATAAGTGTTGCTCATTCTGTTATCTTGGCACCTTCGGATGTGTGTGCACACACATTTCTGTTTGGCTACTGATTCATTGGTGTATTTTTGCCTTTCCGTTTGCTGACATGAGGCCGGTGATCTCACCAGGCTGATGACTGTGCTAGTTCTTGCCTGGCACAGAAGATATAGACCCTTGTCCAGGTGAAGGTGAGGAGGAGGTTGTGCTGGTGAGAACCTCAATACTTTCCCCTTCCTGATCCCCCATGATGCTGGAGCTGAGATATGGCTTTTTCCATGACGGTTCTTTACCACCTCCATCATACTTTCCTCCGGCATTCATGTTGAGATGCTGTAGAGAAGCTTCTTTTCCTTTGAAAGTCTTCTCCACCCGTGTTTCCTGGGGATAGAGAAGATGAAAATGAAATCGCGTGTCCAAGAAGTTTTATTGTTGGCTTTAACGGAACCAATATTCCATTTGAAGTGTGCAGAGGAGCAATAATAGTCCAGTAGGGAATTCCGTGAAAGGAATTTATGTGGAAGGGAATCGATTACCTGCCTGTCCTTGCTTCAGAGAGCGCTTCTCATTCCGAAGCCGGAGCCAGTACCTGTTGGGTGGTTTTAGCTGCATTTGCCTCCTTGGATGAAGAGATACAAACCTCTCTTTTATTTCCCTGGTAGCTGCCCTTAAACCGGCATTTCAGTGTTAGAGCAGCTCCTCTTTGCACAATATAAATCATCATTTGCATGGAGCGTCCCAGGTGTATGAAGGAGAAAAATCTTACTCTGTTCAAATGATAAACAAGTTCCATTTCGGAAGGCGGAGGAGCGAGTTAAGGTGTTTACCAACTGAAATGCGTCAGGGATATCGTTCTTCATCGCTGACTGTAGACATTGGTTACACCATCATTTTTGCTCCTACCCGTATCTCTCGGAGCTCGTATTCTATTAACTTCATTGCATATTCTTTTTTTGTTCTGTCATTCTGTTGTCGGGAAAATATCACTAAAAGGGGGAACATTTACCAAATCAGAGTGCGAAGTAACACAAAAGCATCTATCTCGAGTAGAATAATATGTAAGGCAATGAAAAAAAAAAAAAGAAGAAATATCTTTATTTTACTGAAACCTGAGCTGGGTATCGTTTATCGGGGGAAGGTGTGGTAAATTAGTTCTTGTGTTATTATTACCATTTCAGGGTTCTACCTCAAATTAAATCACAGAACATAAAAATAACCCGTGCCCTGAAATCGCTTGCTGACAGCAAAAATGAGAGGACTTGAGCATACGGAGGGTGCCCAGGCAAGATTTTTAAAGTTATTTGATCAGGAATTGGGACATCTGGTAATTAGTCCTTTGAGGAGTGTAATGCCCTGGCTCTGAGCAGCACCTCTAGCCAGGCAGGCAGTGAGAGAGCAGATTCATTATTTATCTATGGGCCAGTTAGCTTTTAATTATAATTAAGATTAGCTCCTGACTCAGTTCCTCTTTAATCCTTATCAAAAACTGAACACAGTTCAAAACTTGGTCCGAAGTGATTTATTTAGATTTAACAACTATGTGGGGCTACGCAACAGACATTTTTTAGCACTACGGGCCTAGTTCCTGCTTTTTGCCTTCTGTCCTTTGTTTTCTGCTCATTGGCAGAATTTCTTCCCTTTCCCAGCCCTCTGTGGTACAAGAATTGACCCCAGGGCCCTGTGGTTGCTCTGTCCATGAAGACCTCCTTTTAGTCAAAGCCACTTCAGCTCAAGCAGTAGAAGACACGCGCTTTGTTTTCCTTTGCTTGATGTGAAGTCCTTTATACAAGACGAAAAAAAAAAAAAGTGTGAAATTTGTGTTCTGTCAGAAAGATAATGATTAACATCCTGTTTTCACAGCTCTAAACAGAGCTCAACATCTAGGGGCAATGAATAACATGAATAAAATAAAGAAATCAGATATTATCTCAACTGCTGCTGTTTGGTGGCAGAAGCGACTCCAGCCAACACGTTACCTTGCAGTGATGTGCAGAGGCCAAAACCAGCCAGTATTTAGAGTCCTAGAATCATAGAATCACTCAGGTTGGAAAAGACCCTTGGGATCATGGAGTCCAACCATCGACCCTACTCTACAAAGTTCTCCTGTACACCATATCCCTCAACACCACATCTAAATTTGATGAGAGACTGTAGGAATTAGGTCTCAGATACTTTAATTCTTTCAGTGGCTAATTAAAAAAGAAGTCTGAAGCGCATATTTGGTGGCCACGTGCAGCTGTGAATGATGAGAATCCCATTGTGTCCCTTGTGGTTGTATTTCTTCTATGTTGTAGGTTCTGTGGGTGCCATTTGGTAACTGCCGTAGTGTTACAGGGAGTTTGGTTCTAAGCCAGACTTGCATTAAACCAGCCACCTTTAAAAAGCAAATAAAGCAAGAAGAAACCCCCAAACTCAATCCCAACCCAACCATATCATTCATAGATAAGCCAGAGAAAGAGAGAGAGTCAGTTGGGGTCAACTTCCATTCAGATCTCTGAACCCTCAGGACCTTGTGGAGATACCCTGGGCCTCAGTGTTCTAAATTTAAAATACACATAATGTTCCAAAAACGGGTGCTGTTAATATTACAAGAGTCTTAGTTGATGGAAAGCGTAAAAGCACGTAGAAACAGGCAAGTAGAATGGAGTTAAATGAAGGAAAAGGCAAAAAGTGTTTGAAAAACGTGCATGTGTAAATTCAGACTCTTTTTGGATGTAGTTACTTTTCAGGGCTGGGGGAGGATAGCTGTTAAAGGAATATGAATTTTAAATTCCTTTAAAGAACACTTAGAATTCTTTTTTGTCTTTTAAGAAATAGGAACAGAGAGGGACCCTCTATAAATCTGGTATAATGGGCAAGATGCGTTCCGGAAAATGCAGCTGTACGGTTTGATGCCTCGGGATGGCATTGGAAACGCCGCCATCGCTACCGGTGCTTTTAGGGCTTCTTTCTACTTACCCTTCTGTTATAGTAGCGACAGAAAGAAAGACAACACTCAGGTTTTTTGAAAAAAATCTGTTAAGTACCATCCTCCAGTTACACAGGCTGGATTTTCCATATGTTGGCAGGTAGGCTTTGGAAATGGGAAGAGACTGTTAGAGGCGATTTATTACAGTTAATTAGGAATATCAAAAGTTATCGCAAAACACTGGAAATTTTGGGTATTGCTTCCGAATCTTCCGTAGGTTTAAAGTAACTTGGATTTTTTTCAGTAGGCTGTCTCTTTTGTGTCCCTGCATGGCCAGAAAGAGGCATTGCTGTTATGAAAGTGATTTATATAATGATATTTAACACTGCTACGATTGCAAAGAAACTATTTTTTCCACGGGGTCTTTAGGTACTTTTGAAACATTAAATATATTAAACGAGCTTTCAGAAATACCTTTCCCTCTTCATCTCCAGAGAAATTAATCTGAATAGCAGAAAAGCAGGTTTCTCTTTCAACATACAGCTGACTTGTGGCTCACAGGAAGAAAAAGATCTGATGTTCAGACGCGTTCCCTAGAAAGCTCGGCAAAACTGGTATCCCATGGTGCTGATATACTGGAGGATCAAAGAAATTATCAACATGTATCAAAGAAGGAAGTCTTGACCGTACATTATAGATTCAGATTTTAAGCCATCCTTAATTAATGATTGGGATAAAACATGGCTTGGGAGATCCAGTTAAGCAAGAGGAAGTAACTCAGCCGAAGCCACAGACAAAACGGTGTTGCCGCAGCTTGAGCTCTGCTTTCCAGGGGATCGCTCTTGTTCTAGAGGACTTGAAAAAAAGGTTAGTAAGGAAAATTTGAAATTTCAGTGAACGTTCAGAATGAAATGTGGTGACTCAGAGAACGTCTTCCCGCTCTGAGCCAGCGCTCAGGGACATCTATTGGGTCAGCAATGAACTTACAAGTAGGCTCCCGCTGGTGATGTCCTCTCTGTGGTGCTGGGAGTTGGCAGTTGGGTGTTCTGAATGTGCAGGACATCTCCCATCCCCACCCCTACACGTCAGGAGTTCACATTTTCAGGACTGAAGACCACGCGTACAGGGAATTTGAGGGTTTCAAGTAGAAGGGGACAAGTTTCTGGTCTTTGAAGCAGTAAGCGATGCTGTTTGACATCAGTCCTTTTCTCCTCAATGCCGTGGCTTAGTTTTATTTCTAACCCCGGAGAGGAAGCGTGTAACGGTGTATGTACAGACTCCTCATACTCAGTCCTCAGGGAAAAGTGTAACCCTAGACTTTTCCAGATGCTAATTCTTGCCCCTGACCACATCTGCTCTCGTCTTACGAGCTCCTGTCCGTTCTCTATGTTGCCGTCTTTGAGCTGTTACGAATCTCTTTAGCAGAATTCCTGAGATGAAAATATATGTTATTTTGCAAGTAGTTGTGCTGTTCCAGTACAGGCATGAGAATAGATCTGCTGAACAAGGACTTCACGCGCCGGTCAGAAAAGAAAGCATTTTCCACTCATCCATCTTTCCTTGTCACCGCTTTTTAATGCTAAGGCTTATTTCATTTTTCCAGAAGGTATCGTATTTATGATTTTTACACATGCATTAAACAATAGGGCCTTTTAAAAGCAAGGTGATAAATTTGTTGGCTTCACAATTAGTGGAGTCCTGGGCATCCAGCTTGACAGACTTAGCAGGCGGCGACCGCAAAATGCGGCTTTTGAGAAAGGCTGGGGATGGAATGACATCAGACTCGTTAATTTGGAACTCTCACTGGAGGTGAATATTTACTTAGGTGCTGACTGTTTATCATTAATTTTGCAGTCGTGACTTGAAAGCCTACAGGAGTTAGAGGAAAATATGAGAAAAATACTCTTCACCAATAAATGAGAAGGCTGATGTTTGGTTTTCCCGTGGGAGGAATAGGGACTGATGGTTTAGGAGATGGAAAAATCCCTTTCCTGAGAGGGCACTTGCTCTGTGCTAAGCATAAGCCTGCAGGCATGGGGTAAGGATGGTGCAATCTGTTGATCTGTTCCAAATTTCCCTAAGTAGCTCCCAAAGGAGTTCTGTATTCCCCACAAAGACAAGGGCAGACCTGACTCCTAGAAATGTTTTTCAGAGCTGCTGGGACGTCGGTGATACGGGCAGTGGTGGAACAAGAGCTCTTGAGGGGAACATGGTCAATGAAGAGCAGGCTTTGAGGGGCTCAAATGAGGAGCATTAGGAGGACCTTTGTTTCTCCCTCTTCTCCAGCACCAATCTTGTCTTGGCACTTTAGATCCAGGTTTTATCGTTCACTTTTTCCTCTCCATTCAGGCTGGCAGTCAGGATGACGTGTGGGAGATCTCCAAGGAGTAGAATAGACTGGAGAAGGACAGTTTTACAAAGGGATCCTAAGGGGTTTTTTTAAGATTTATAATTTTATAAAAGATTTCTTTCCAGAACAGAAGAATTCCTGGAGAGAAGTAATTAAGCTTCAGATATAAGCCTTTAGATTCCTAATGCACGGGTATTATGAGATACTTTGTCAGGGAAGTAAGTTTGTGTCTCTGTGCCCCACATTTGCCTGGGACTAATCCCATCCCTTGGGGCTTTGATGGTTGCCTGCATAGACCAGGAAGAAAATACCTTCTCCCTTTCCTTGAAGATGTGGCAGCTTCTGCAGGGAGCTCCGTTTCCTTCCTCTGAAGTACCTGAGGTCAGCAAGGGCCACAGATGGAATTTAGGGTAAAATGTTTTCAGTGTCTGTTTGGTACACGCTGTACCTGGGCTCAGGATTAGGCCGTTGAGGAAGAAGATTTCCTTGAGGGTCAGACACCAGCCATATTCTACCCTCCTTTGTAGCCTGGGACAAGGCTGAAGCATTTCATTCCTCCTCATCAGCAAATCTCCTGCTCTCACAAGGACCCTGGGTCTTTCGCCCCTTCTACAATTTTTTTTTTTTTGGCTAACTATAAAATTCAAGTTTTGTTGCCTGGGGTGTTTGTAGGAGGGGAATGGTTGTGAGGCTTTGTCTGATACGGATTTCTGTTGGGTGATTGCCCTCGGGGTGTAAGGGACAAGGTTTTCTCACCTCCAGTCTCATGTTGCTGGTATGAGCATCCCCACCCCTGGAGATCTTTGGGATTCAGGCCTTTTTGAAGTCAGGTTTATCAATACTGTAATGAGTTGGAATATTCAGATTGGATATTAGGAAGAATTTTTATCCTGAAAGGGTTATTAAGCCTTGGAACGGGCTGCCCAGGGAAGGGGTTGAGGCACCATCTCTAGAGGGATTTAAAAGCTGGGCAGATGTGGTGCTTAGAGACATGGTTTAGTGATGTGGGGTTTTTGGTTCTTTTGTATGGTTTTCTTTTGTATTTTTTTAACAGAGTTAGGTTGATGGTTGGACTAGATGATCTTAAAGGTCCCTTCCAACCCAGACGATTCTATGATTCAAATGAAAACCAGGAATGAACCTATTTGGCTTCAAAACCTAAAAACTTTTCCATTACTTGTGTGCACAGACGTGGCTTCTGTGTTTTTAGAATGAGCCCCTAATTGCAGTCGTGGTCCTACCCTCCTCTCTGGACTCAGGTCAGTGATGCCTGGGCTTGGGGCTGCCGAGAGCACGGAGTCCTCGGTGTTGGGGCTGCCCCAAAACCTTAACCAAATCCCAGTCCCAATATTCCTTTGCAGAGGGTGTTAATATTTGGAAAATAAAAGCAGGGAGTGGATAAGGTAAAGCTGCCATTTTCTGCCGCCCTGTTATTGCAACATATGCAATGTCTTGTGAAAGAAAAAGTGATCTCAACTGTTCTGTTTAATTTGTTCTGTTTCATAACTGCGTTCATGTTCCCCATTTCAATAAAAGCCCTTTGCTGGCGGTGCAGGAAAGCGGGGGGAGGAGGGAAGAGAAGAGAGAGAGAGAAAGCAAAGTGGCTCCATAGAGTTAGAATTAGCATAATCAGGCAAAGCATAATAAAATGCTTTGCAGTGACGGCTTTTTTGCATAATGCCATCTCATCGGGGTGCTGAGAGGACGGACTGTGGGGAAGGGAAAGAGAGAGGACCCTGAAGTGGGGGAGTTTGCCATCGGAAGGAGGTCTGGTGGTGTTCTCTTCTCAGCCCTGCCTTCAGGAGTAAAACCCAGCAACGAGATGAAACATCTTGCTCTCGGATGAAGTGGTGGGTTTGCTTTTAACAATTTGTATGTATATGGGAGAGGAGAGAAAAAGCTTTTTTAAAGGACAGTAGCCTTCCCAATAATTAAAGCGATTAGGTCTCATACACCAAACAGGGTATAGAACCATGTAATCTCACAGCCTGAAAAGTTCAGGACTTTTTGGTGAAAGAGAAATTGGTGAGTTGACGTACAGTTTATTGGTGCAGCTCTGTAACGTTGGTTTTCAGAAAATAGGCAAAAGAGACAGTTTAGATGCTCACCATTTCATTTTCAGCAGGTCTTTGTTTCCCTCCTGCACATATCCCCCTTCCATGCACATATCCATGTCCCAGAACGGCACAATACTCCCTTGGTTTCTTGGAGTCAATACTTTACGTTTGCTATTAGTCCCTGAGCAAATCCCCTTCACATGGCCAAGATTTTGATTAGCCTTTGTCATCTTGTGTTGGCCCTTAATCCCTCATGGGGCTCCAGGAAAGGTGAGGAGGGACTCTGGATGAGGGAGGGGAGCCCCAGGAGGAGGGGGAAGGGTTTGAGACTGAAAGAGGGGAGATGGAGCTGAGATGTGGGGAAG
>JAOQGH010000015.1:1693339-1710974 GCA_025769975.1 Gallinago jamesoni | reverse complement strand
AGGGGTTCAAGGCCAGGCTGGATGGGGCTTGGAGCAACCTGGTGTGGTGGGAGGTGTCCCTGCCCAGGGCAAGGGGGGTTGGAACCTGATGATCTTTAAGGTCCCTTCCAACTCTAACCACTCTATGATTCTCTGTCTGTCAAACAGATGTATAGGATGATATGCTGCATATACCCAATCAAGGATGATCAGAACCTGTTAGGTTTGGCTCTCCTTCCCTGGAGCTTTGTCTGTTCCGGGCGCAGGGCTGTCCACACAGTATGTTAGGTAAAATTCCAGAGCATCCAGTGTTCCCGTCTACTGGATTGCAGGGGGTAAATGTTGTATGTTCTGCTCAGCTGCTGCTGAGGTCTGTGCATAAGGGATGCAATTGTTTATGGTAAATTCTCCCCCTTTAATGAGGACACACTCTTAATGAGACAGTGTTTTGGAGCAGGGTTCATTAGTCATTTACTATTCTGGTCACAGCTCAGAGTTAAGCTGGAATGGTTGGCTTGGCATAAATGCACACTGTTGTACCTCTGCGTTAGAATGTCTTGGGAGATGATGTGAGCCAGGGCAGATAGGTGTGTTGGCTGGGGAGAGAAAAGGAAAGCTCATTCCCCACTGCTGTGGGTATTTCTGCACAACAAATTAATATCTATAAAATGCAGGTAGTCATACATGCATTCATCTGGGTAGCGATGGGTTGCAGAGAAGATTATCCTGTGCTGGACTTTGGTCTAGATTGGATGACCTTGCTGGGCTCTCTGGGTGTTTACCCCAGTTACTCACTTCAGAGCAAATGGGCAAAAGCTATTTGTAGGAGCCACGGGCGCCGGTTTTAATCCAGTTAGTGTGGAGGACAATGGTAGTGAACCCACAGTGACAGGATTTGGGGTGTAAACCAGCAATCTGAGTATCTACCCACAGAATTATTGTGCTTCTGTATCTTGCAATTGTGTTGTGAGGATAAGTCCGGTGAAATGTGTGACGTGTTCCGTTTCCATGGTAATGGGAGCTATATAAGTAAATTTAAGGGTCCTTTGGAGATTGAAAACATGGAAGAAATAGGCTGTTGCTGAACAAAACCAGTATCTTTGTACAGCAACTCTCGGGTTATTGTTCGGAAAGGCTCTGGTATATTGTTCCCTTTTTATTATTATTATGGTGGCACTCAAAGGTAGCATCTGATCCTAAGCCCACTGTGGTAGAAGTTCTAAAAACAAAGATCAAAGAGATGGCCCTGACCCCAGAAGCTCGTGATGACCGTACTTCGCGTATCTCTGCACAAATACCTACTTGACTCAGATTGCTCTGGGGGCTTCCCGTGCCCATCCAAGTGAGTGAGAACAAGCATCTTTACAGAGGAAGAAGCTAAGGACAAACCAAAGCCTGCCTCGGATATGTGTGGAAACACGTCACGGAGGATTTCCCCATCACTTTTCTAGTAGATCCCACATGGGAGGGGGAGGAGGTGACAGTCGGGGAGCCCACTGTGTCCTCAGTGTCCCCATGTGCTGAGGCAGATAGAGCAGAAGATCATTGCCATGACGGGGGACACAGGGAAGGATGACAAACTTAACAGATTTTTACCTAAATAGAGAATGATGGAAAGAGAAGAATCATTCAGCTCCTCTGATATGACTCATTAACACTTGTTTAGGCAATTTAAGGTGCCTCCCTGAGGGATGAGCAAAGGCCCTCCAAGTGGCTCTGGTGGGGCAGAGGCAGCAGATCTTTTTGTAATTCTCACTAAAGGAAATAGATTGCTGTGGACTCATTTTTTCTGCGTACACAGCACCTTACTGGGATGGTCTGGACCTTCACTGGGGCATTCTAGGTTTTGAAAATCATGTCTTTGTTCGTTTGCTGTGGGAGCTGTCAGGGCAGGGGAAGGATTCCAGAAAAACTTACCCTGTGCTTCACTAGATTTTATTAAAAACAAAACCCAGTACACTCTAGATTTTTGTCTGTTGACATAACGTGGTGGTATAAATCAGCCAAGCCCCACTGAAAAGGGAAATTATCAGAAAACCTGAGCATTTAATATGCGTCCTGCAGCGTTCATCACTCTCATGACAACTTCATCATTTTCTTAGCCTTTTGTTAATTTGCCTCTTTTGAAGTGCAGAATCCAGTTGGGTTGTGACTTTAAAAGGTACCTTGATACCTAATGATGAAAATACTTTTTCATCTGGCAAGTGTTTTAATGACAAAACCTATGACTTAGTGGTTTGCTAAGAGCAAGACCGTGTTCACTGGTGTTGCACCAGAACAGTGACCTCCCCAACCACAAAACAGGTTTCTGTTGAGATACCTACCTTGTATGGGTTGGTGAAATGAGAAAGCTCAACCAGCAAAGGGTTGATTTGAGATGCAAAATTAGAAGCTATTTTCTGGTTCACAGTTGGCGATTGTATCACTCCAGCTGATGTCGTCCCATGTGGGACAGCTTAAAGATTACCCTGTGAATGGGCTTGTGCCAGCGTTCATGCATTTAGAAGGAAAAATATGTTTTCTCTGCCTCTAACATAAAGGTGTTTCTGTGGAGACCCATGTTCCTCCTGACTTCCTTTTTTGTAGGTCTCATAGGAGTAGGAATTGTCATGGAAGAGAAAAAAGTGGCACCTATTTAGAGTTGAGAATATCTTATCTTGTAGAAGGGCACCGACGATTCTGGCTGAAAAGCACCGAGGTGGCCAGGGAGAGCAGGGGTGATGGTGGAGTCACTACAAATCTGGTCTCTTAACAAACGAGTGACATTTGAATGTTTAATGAATAGGTTATATCTTGTTTCTATTGCTTCGAGATGTTTTGTATTTGGATGAAGTTGGATAAAGCAAACATTTGTGAATTGACATGAGAATAGAATTAGCACTGAAGAGAACAGACCTTTGAAATCTCAGTGTGGTGACCTGGGGACTGGGCACAGCGTCTCAGAAATGTGAGATACCCTACAAAAACTCGTGCTGCTGTAGCCTTAGGGTAAGTTTTACTGCAGCGATGGAAGAATCTAACGCAGCGATGGAAGAATCTAGTGGTTTTGTGCAAACCACTCTCCCTGTCTTTCTCTCTTCTCAATATTGTTGCTGTCGTGATGCAGTTATTGATGGAAGCTTCCCAAAAAATCTGGTTTAAGCAGGTGGTATGTGCTGGTGAACACAGGAATGTGGAGCTGAAAGGAGCAGTGGGGTCGTAGAGCCCCATCTCCCCGAATCATAACCAGAGTGAGTCACAGCCCCATCTGCTGCTTCCCTGGGAGCCTCAGCCGTAGGTGTAGGTCTTATTAAACCAGTTTATTGTTTTAATAAGATTACAAGTTTGATAAATGCAAGAACATCAGTAATGTCAACGTAATATAATATGATTATGAGCTCAGGTTGCAATATCAGCCTTGAAGGGAGCAGCTGGTGAGGGCAGTTGTTTGACTCAGTGCAAGGAGAACAGGAGTTGACCTGACCTCGCTCATCCCCACCACTTGGGTGGACTTTCGAAGTTCTGACCTGTGCTCTCCACCTTCCATATCTTGTTACATCTCAGTTAAATGCACACACCTGGAACTGCCGTTGCTTTGGAAATCACTGTCCTTTCCATATAATTTAACACAACAGCGCACACTGTAAATAAGGTGGGTCACGCAAAAAACTAATTGCGTTTCCAGTGGTTTTACAAAATGTTGTAGAGGTGACAGAGGTCACACGGTAATTGCCGCAATAATCTCTCTCCTTTCTGTTAGGTCATTGAGGGAAATCTTAAATTTACCTTTCATTGCAGTCAAATATTGGAATCTAGCTGGCATCCCCCAGCCATCTGGCGTGCTATAAATCTAGCCAATAACATGGCTCTTCATCATGAAACTCTAATTATTATCCAAACCTCTATGATGAGGCCTAAACAAATTGCGTTGAGCAGGTACAAATCTCAAGGGAAGGTTAGGGCAGGGTATCAAAAATGCACCAGGTTCAATCCTTGGAAAGATAAACAGAAGAAAGATATTTTACCCGGCAATAATTTAATCTTCCTTGATTGTTGATTGATTGGATGGACACCACTAAAATATGACACTTTCACAGCACCTTGGTCTCTCATCAGTCATTTTAATCTGCGCTCTCATATATTTCAAATATGTTCTCAAGGTGACTCTATGTAATTTTAGGGTTTTTTCTCTTCAAAAATTAGAACTAGAAGAATGATGGGAGGACTCAAATTCAGAAAGCGCTTAACAGATTAAGATATGTATTTTTTAAGCTATAGTAAAGAAATGTTATTGGAAAAATGAAATGCTTTAAGAATTTGGACAGGAAATTCCACTTTGATCAAGATTTTGGTTTAACACTTGAGCTAGAAGAGATGTCCTTACCAAAATACTACAGAAAGTGTCAGTTCAATGGAACAAACTTTCATAAAAATAGTAAAAATACCAGTTTGGGGAGCAAAATGAAGTCTGGGTCTTGAGTGTGGCTGATGACACTTGACTCAACAACCAGCAATGGTTTAATGGTGCGAGTCAAACCAGATTGTGGGACTGCAGCAAAATGCATAACGGAAAAAAACAATTTTTGGAAGCCATAAGGTGGCTGTAACACCAGAGGTGTGAGTAGACAGTGTGAAAAATGTAGAGGTTTTTGCGCTTTCTTAGGACTTTCCTAACTTGTATGATATGTCGTCCTCGGGCAACTCATATTAGCTCCTGCCTGGAATATTGTAGCTCAAGGAGGCTGGAAAGTCATTTTCATTATTTTTTGACTGATGTTTCTGTGCTAGATATATACATTGTTTGCACAGGTGATACAGTTGTGGAAAATTGCTGCGAGTCAGAATTGGTATGAAATGCAGATATCTGTACAGCGTTCAAAATTGTAGTGTTTGAGCACCTTAGAGATGATAGGAAAATAATAACACATTTTACAGAGAAAGTAATTTGATTTGCTCAAAGAATAAGTGTCGGACTGGCCCAGGAATTGAGACCTACACTAGGACTCGAGAAACTTGGTTTCTGACTTCAGCTTATCGTTTTGAGTGAATCTGATGCACTTATTGCAACGTCTCAGTTTCCCGTTTTTAAATGATGATGGTGTTACAGAGCTCCCTTGTACAGCGCTTGCAGATGGACAGAGTGATTGAAACTGAAAAATATCATTATTACTGTTTCTTTTTCAAGTTACAAGCTGGTGATGCAGTCACCTGCCAGCACCCTCCTTCCTGAAAAGAGTTACAAAAATAAGTTATAATTCTAATTCTAACAAAATTCCCAATGTAAATATCACAAGGTCTTCAGTATTTGCCTCTACGTGCTAAAACAGCAAGACAAATAAAAGTTAGATTAATAAGTTTTGACATTGAAAAGGAAACCTCTTCTTCACTTTCTTGGTGTGGATGATGTATTCATTACGCTGGGAAGAGATAATTACCATGGAATGGCCCAGGGCGCTGCGGGTGCTGGTGGGAAGCTCTGAACTCTATAGATCAGCAGGTGGTTTTAGTGTTTGAAAGAGTTTCTTTCCCTTCCCTTTGCTTCTCTTGTTTCTCAGACATGGGTGTTTTTGAAGCTTTGAAATTCTGAAATCTGTGCAGCCAGGCAGACTTTCAAGTTCTGACATAAACCAGCAAATAATTTGGTGGAAGATGCAGGATTTTACCTTCTTGCATCTCCTAAGAAGCCATTTTTGAATTGTTTCATCAGAGGCTCTTTAATTTTTAAAAATTCAATATATATTTTATCTTGTCTTTTTTAATGAATAATAGATCTAGATCCGTGGTGGACATAAACAATCCCTACATAGTGTGCTTTTTGGGCTGCGGGGCTCGAGCTGGGCTTGAAAATTGGGGAGCTTTTGGGCCAGGGCAGGGAAAACAGCACCCATGGGTCAGTCAGGTTCAGGGCACTAAAACTTGAGGGCACCCTCCTGTTTTCCAGCACGGTCTCCTTGGCAGGTATTTTGCTTCTCCAGTTCAAGGGATTGTTAACTCTACACTTACTTGTTTCACGATGTAAAGTTACGTCTTGAAATGACCCTTTTGCTGTGACAGACACATTGGATGAGGAACCGGAGAGCTCTTTTACACTGATCCAAACTCTGAGTTTGAGCAGACAAATCTCTTCCTCTCATTCCGGTGACCGCTTAAGTCCAACCCAGTTAATGAGAAACGAGGGCAGCTCTCCCCACTGTAAAAAGGAAAACAAAGAACTGGGATTATAGTCTTTGGCCCTGATTCAGGAAGACATTTCTGATTATGCTCATCTTAGAGCTTCAGCAAACGCGCTCGTAAGTATTCATGTGGGAGAATTTGAAGTAGTCTTCGTAGGCAACTTTGATCATCTTCAAACTGTAAAATTTATTTTTGTTTCTCAGGCTTCAATAGACGTGAGAAGTCATACCAGATTTTTTTTTTTTTTTTTAAAGAAACAGACTGTAGAATCAAGAAAGTCTGGACGAGTTGTAGAGTAACAGAGAGATGTTCTGAAAATCCAGAAGTGCAGCTTTATCAAGCTCATGATATTTGAATTAGAATATTGAATACTTCCTTTATCTACTCCAGGGTGATGCATGAACAAAGTCAAGTAAACTAGAGGGTTTCTCCAACCTTT
This sequence comes from Gallinago jamesoni, assembly GCA_025769975.1. Taxonomy (NCBI): domain Eukaryota; kingdom Metazoa; phylum Chordata; class Aves; order Charadriiformes; family Scolopacidae; genus Gallinago; species Gallinago jamesoni. Next base: position 1,704,403 of record JAOQGH010000015.1, on the reverse strand, counting down.
TACATCTATAGAACCTGTCTGCAGCTCTGTGGTCATTTATACTTTATCTGTGCGCTACCAGTAGTACCAGTTTACCCTCCATCAGATGAGGGTACAGGATTGAGTTTCTTTCAAGCTGGAGAAAAAGATAATAAACTTCCTTTGGCCTTGCCAGTTGATGTAGATTTTGTGGAAGGAGAGGCAGAACCCCATCTGACTTAGGTTTGGAGCAGCAGGGACAGGGAAGACAAACTGTACCCGATCTAGCATAAAGCCCATAAGACTCGCGTGGTTTTAAAACATCAGGTTTTTCGTAATCGAATTACGCTCACAAGACTGAGTTTCTCCCACATCATTGCTCTGCATCATGCGGCCACCGCGGTTTTCATCTGCTTCTAGAAGCCCTAAAGCCAGATTTGCTGTATCATTGAACTGTGGCCTCAATGTCAGCCCTTTCTGTTTCTCTACCAAACCACAGATTATCTCCTACCGGTCCTGTAAGACCATTTATGCTGCCTGAGAGAGAACAGACATGATTTGAGCCGGGAGGAATGGAGGGATAGAGGGAGAAGATGTTTGAGATGCAGAAGTTTTAGAATTGGAGGTACAACCTTCCAAAATTTGGTTTTAATTTACTTATTGTATGTTCTATATATGACAGGAACATGCTGTGATTCTAGACAGACTTTGGAAATCCATTGTTTTTTATACTGGTCAAACAAAAATGTATGTTTTCATGACTTTAAAAATAAAAAAAACCCAACAAAGCACTAGGGAAATCTGGTGGATGGGAGAAGGGTGAGATGTTTGTACCCAGCTCTGCCTGGAAAAAGCCCTTCACAAATGTGCTCATCTGACTCTTTTTAGATTACAAACACTCTCGAGTGAAAATCCTTCTCTCCTAAAAATTTTCACAGTAGATCTCATGATACATGGGCTTTTATGCTTTAGATATTAGTATTATTTATAAATAATAAATGAAAATTATATTTTCTACAGTTTGCATTTGTTTCAGGGAATGTTCCTTTTCCTCCGTGTATTACAAGAACAAGTAAATAGGAATATCTGATTTATTTGGCTTCTGTGTAATGATACATCTGACAGTTCTCTCCAGCAGTCGTATGCAGAGCCTTGACTTCCCAACACTAAGTGAATAATGCCATTCTTTATTAATTATTCCTTAAAATGCAGATGATCCTCAAGATGCCTCATTGGCTTCTGGTATTTTATTCCTTCTCTAGTTTTTCCATTGAAGTTTTAAGAGTGTTTTGGTCATTCTGGGTGTATATGACAGCCTCACAAAACTCGCTGGGAAGCAGAAAAATGGATAAGAATGTGTTAATGGAGCTTTGAAAAGGCAGCATGGAAGCGTTGGACAAGAAAGTGTGTTGACTAATGAGAAGTATGTGGGTTGATCAGGCGGGAGTTTTAGTTTTTGACTTGGTCCCTGGCTCCTTGTGTGACCTTGAAGAAATAACCTTGTGTGTTCCTGTTTCACATCTTTAAAATAAGTGTAAATAGAAGTCAGAAAGGGAGTGACAATTTAATTACTGCCAGTAAAATGCATGGTAGTATTGCAGAGAGAGGTGCTGAAGAAACACAAAATAGTCAGCATGTTCCCTCAGGCAGAGGGAGAGGATGAAAGGAGGATGTCCTCCATGGTGGCTTAGGAGAGGTGGTGGTTGATCTGTAGGTGACTTCCAAAGTGTGTGGCACAAGTGCCTGGTTCCTGGGTTCTTGAGGCCGAAGCTGAACCTGGTGGAATTTTCCTGCCTCTCACAAAGCATCAGAAGAAAACTCAGAGTCTTGAGAGTCTTCCTTAACTCTGATTCCACAGAACATTCAAATTTTTTCGCCCAAATCCCCCATGAGGTCACTGGCAGAAACCAATCATCACTTAATTATCATGATTAAAAAGCTGTAGCGACTGATGGGCAAAGGACTCAACACTGAATTTAAGTGCTCTGCTTCAAAATTCTAACTCATCTGAAATTGGGTAAGGTGTTGGTTGTGCATCTCGCGTGTTGCTGTGTCACTGGTGGGATAAAGCCAGCTCTGCCCTCGGGTGGTTGTCTCTGGAGTCTGGAATCTAAACAGGGCTTTTGGAAACCTGGTAGAGAAACAGCTACGAGCATAATCTTACAGTCTTTAAAATTTACTCTTCTTTTTTAATGTTGTCAGAAGGCATGTTTGTATACGAAATTTACAGCTCGCTCAAGTTTTCCCTTGACGATTTACAAACTGCCTACGAGCCGTTTCACCACTGAGAGAAGCTTACAGGAGCCTGGGGACACATTGAGGAAAATCTGAAGTAACAAGAATTAAATCACGTTCTGACATCGTTTATGAACTGCTGGCAAGACGGACATTGGTGTTCCCGAGTTTAGTACTCGTTCAGAGCCAGTAGATGGAGCTTTTAGTAATAGAGTTTCTAGGTGTTCCTCAATTATGAAGGCTTCTTGAAGCACTTTGTAAGTAGATAAAAGGATATTGAGTATATACAGCTATAGAAAAGAGACTATCACTTGTATCACAGGCGTCTTATGCTGAGTCCAGCTTGTTTTGAGAAGGGAACTTCCATGGTAGGAGTATTGAAAAGCATTTACACCCAGGTTTCCAGGCAGTAAATACATACAGGGAGTTTGAAAGAGCTGAGCTCCCCCGTGGGCTGCGAAGGCAGAGACTGTACAATGGTCAGATTTCCAGAGAGCACTCTGATACTTGGAAAATCTGCCTTGTAAATAAGCAATCCCAATTTAAAAACTACTCAGCATTCAGCCACTAGTAGAAAAAAACAAACACTGTGATTACATTTTATCGCTTTGTTTTAGATGTGGGAACAGGAACTGTTAAAAGTGTGCCTGTGGTTGGGTATTTTGAGGTCTTTACTGTGACGTAGCATATGAAAAAGAAGTTTGCACTAGGTTAAATTTCTATCCAGCATCATTTTGTCGCTATCATTAGGTTGGTAAGCCCCAGCCATTGCTTCTATGTAGAATAAATACTTTTTTTTAGACCTCAGTGTATGATGTGGCATGGAAGATTGAATTATTTCAGGGCTTCAGTTTCAGGAGAGCATCTGATGTCCAGACTTTTCTAGCAGTGAGCGTGCTCTGCTCTGCCGTGCTTTTTACGACTCCAGAATTTATGATGTTGCTCTCTGACAGTGAAAGGTTCTTGTGATTACCCTGTCGTCTCCTACAGAAGGGAGTGCCAGAGACTATGAGTGCATTCTGCAGCAGGAAAGATTTTTAAGACCATCCAGACCGCGTTGGTGTCCTTTCTTTGCTACTTCAAATTAACATTTTCGCTAGACTAACTCTAGCTATTTTTCTGGCTTGTGGGCGGTTGTAGATTCTTTAAACTTCCTGTTTCAAACAAAATAAACCCCTCCGTAACTCAATGACCTCCAAGTGTAAGCCCTGACCTTGTCTTCTCGTGATTTGATCTATCTCCAGCCTGTTGATGCTGTGGAGGTGCTTCCCCGTTGCTCTGTGCTTATAACTGCTTTTTGGATGAATGAACAGTGAATTCTGCTGTTTATAATGCTTTATAGATAGGAATTGTCATCCAATGCATGTAATTTTTCTAGATTAAATTGTATCAGCTCGATTTCTCATATGTGATGCGACAAACGTGGCTCAATACTGAAGGACACCACCGTGTCTGCCACGCGTATTTTTGAAGGGGGCTAATTTATCAGAAGCGAATGCTGAAGATGTACCCCTGGATTTTCAGTACAGATCATTCGATTCAAGTCATGGCAGAAGTTCCCAGCAGGAACTGGTGTGTCTTGTTTCTGTTCAGCTGAAGCCCGTGTCAGTTCTGGCCCAGGATTGGGGCTAGAGAGGTCAAAGAGGTGTTGCCTTCACAATCAACACTCGGTGCTACAAGAACTAATAGCTTATTTTAAGGAGTAATGAGCAGATCTGGGAAATATTGGTTCCAAATTTTGGTTCCAAAAGTCCATGTGCGTTGTGGTGTGGGGAAGTGAAAGAGTCAGGGGAGAGCGGTATAAAATAAATGCAATTTTGTGGAGTCTTGAAAGGGAGCAGGCAGAAGGATAGGAAGGACCTGATAGTATTAAAGAGGCAAACAGCAGAAAGGGAAGCTAGTTTTTACTCATTATGCACCAGATTTTCCAAACAGAAAAGTATCTTCTGGATAAAGCCTACTGAAAGGAAATGGGACTTGAGTATTTTGAATCTCATAATTCCACTTTGGATTTTCAAAAGAGTTTAACATGTGGGATGTTGATTAGAGCCTACCAGAAAATGAAAGGAGGTGGGAAAAAAAGGAAATTATTTTCCTCTTCTGAAAGTTTTGATGAAAATGAAAAGCATTTTGCTTTCAGATTTGATTTGCTTAAATTTAGGAAACACAGGAAGGAACAGGGTTTTTTAGGAAGAGGAATAATGATGTACAAGCAACATAAAGAGCAGCAGACGTTAGAAAGAGTACATTTTTTGAAAAGCAGAGAAAGTCAATCCGATTGAGTGGACCTTTTTCTTTTCCTCTGAGCGATCAGATAACATCGTGGGGCAGTTGTTTGACCTTGGAGCACCTTTGCCATGAAGCAACACGTAGCTGCACAAGGGCATTTTCAGTCAGTGCTCTTCATTTAGAAACATGCTGAAATATGTAACACCTGAAATTTCTAGGTCTAGGATCAGTGTTTCACATACTCCGTAGTATCTATGTTTTATTTTTTCTTTGGGAGCTGTATTACTAATGGGAGAGCCAAGCTTTAGAACAGTATTAACATATTCTTTAATTTCTGTGTCATCTCACAGCCTGTCTGCCAGCAGCCGATGACAAGGGATGGGCAACTCTGGGCTCTGCTATAGAACTTTCATAGGCTGCAGAATTTATAGATCCGCAGAGATTTATAGTACCATTGGCTCAAATCCTCTCTCCAGGGAACATTTTCCAGAGCTAGGTAATTACCTGAGTTCTGAAAGCAATGTGCCATCATCAAATACATCCTGATGTTCTCCTTCCCCTTATTCTTTTTACTCTAACTATCTCTACTTTGAAAGCCAGTTTCGTTTTTTTTTTTTTTCTTTTTTTTGTGTGTGTGTGAGCCCAGAATAGCTTCCCTGCAGTGTTTGTCTTGGGTTGTGAAAAAATTCCAAACACCGGCAAAGAGCATCGCTAACTGGAATTTACCTGTATGACTCAATGAACAGAACCATCCCGCAACCATATGATCATGTAATAACTGCTGTCACGTATAACAAAATACGGGCATGAAACACCAAATGTTCATTTCTGACTGGAATTTCTTGATCCGTGTGAGCAGCTCCAAGGGCAGCTGAATCGATGGACTTGTGGCTCGCAGTCCGGTAGATGGGCTGTGTGCTTGGTGGGCAGAAAAAGCCAATTATTCTCAGGTTGTTTTGGTCGACTCTTTTTATTCTTTGCAGAAAGTTCACATTGTTACTTGAGTGTTGTGAAGTGTGGGTTTAAAGTTTATCAGGTGTTTTTTCGTACATGCTTTTTCACTCGAGAACATTCTCGGGACTGTGACGTGTCCCATTTTATTACCTAGAAAAATGACCACACGCAGCAGGACAAAACAGTACTTGGCCCAGTTTGAATTGAAAGGCAGGTATTCTGTAAGCTAAACATCAGGTCCAATTATTAAAAGCCTCTATTAGCAAATTGGCAAAATGATACGGGGTTGGAAGGGACCTCTGGAGATCACCCAGTCCAACCCCCTGCCAGAGCAGGTCCCACAGGAACGTGTCCAGGAGGGGGTTTTGAATGTCTCCAGAGATGGGAGACTCCACCACCTCTCTGGGCAGCCTCTGCCAGGGCTCTGCCACCCTGAAAGTCAAGAAGTTCCTCCACATGTTTAGGGTGAGCTTCTTACATTCCAGTTTGTGCTCATTCCCTCTTCTCCTGTCCCTGGGCACCACTGGAAAAAGCGTCCTCCTGACACCCACCCTTGAAGGGTTTATAGGTGTTGATCAGATCCCCCCTCAGCCTTCTCTTCTCCGGACTAAAAAGCCCCAAGTCCCTCAGCCTTTCCTCGTCAGGGAGATGGTCCAGGCCCCTCATCACCTTTGTAGCCTCTGCTGTCCCCTCTCCAGCAGTTCCCTGTCCTTCTGGAACTGGGGAGCCCACAACTGGACACACTGCTCCAAGAAGGTCTAGAATACATACTTGATGTCAATATGTCTTTTGCTGTATAGGGATAATGGTCTTTATGTTGTCTGTGGAGTGGCCAAGAAAGAGTATGGAGGTGCTTTTTCGTAGTCTTTCCCATCCTTTACTGCTTTTGAAGTGAGCAGAGAGGCAGATCAGAAAGGTCATGAGATCATTTTATTGAGGTACCTCCAATATAGAGCTACCCTGTGTGGTCATGGAGAAGTTTCTCCAAGTGAAAACTCTCAGAGTCGAATTTGGAGTATAAATTCCATTTTCCAAAAGGACTTATGTGCAAAGGACTCTAGTTTACTGGTTTTTATGCTCGTTATGCTGCACATGAAATCAGTGGGAAGGCAGGAGTCTCAAATCTGGCCCCGAAGAGTGAGAGCCCCACTGGGAGTTCCCTGGATACATAGCCATTGGAAGAGAATGTTGTCCTATGACTGTGCAAGAATTCCCCAAATGGGGAAATCTCTGTCATCCATTTATAGATGTTCTGAGCCCCCCAGTCACCTTGGATGTACCAGTCGGGCCCTTCGGTCTTTATTTCCACCGCAGCCATTAGGCAAGTTAATAGAAATGAAACTTGTCCTTTTTGCCCTCTGTTTAGCATCGTGCCTCGAGCACAAGAGTCATTGAGCATAATGTTCATCCAGTAAATACAAGTGAAAAGGATACTATTCATTTGCAGTTCTATTAGTGGAAGCTACGGTTAACAATTCAAATCTAGGGAGAAGGATAATTGCAGGAGCTGATTGCCAGCCATCCTCCTATGTTGACTCACAGGGCAAAACGACTGAGAGTGAGAAAGAGGAGCTAAAATTATAGTACAACTCTCCGAGGAATATTAATGTAATAGTTTTAACATGATCCTGCTCACATTTTATCAAGTAATGTTAATAAAAAGGATGGCTCCGGTAATTTTTGCAATATTACATTTTCCTTGGAATAATTGTGACTCGATACTCACTTTGCAAACTAATGAAACTTTTACATTTCCGAATGTTTTTATAATTTTTGTTATTTAGGTGAAGATTATACCTTTGGGCTGAGAAAGCGCATTCTGGAATTTTAATCTTGTTTGCTAAAATATTTATGTGCAATACTCCAAAGATACTGTACGGTGAAGGATCGTTCTTTGTGGGAACATGTCGTTATGAAATCTCTGGGATTGCTTCGAGAAGCTCATTAGCTATGCAAAATAGGTTCATTTTGGGTTAAGGCAAATATAAATTTTTCATGATAGCCCCAGTCAGGAATCCGGGCTCCAGCGTGCCTGGCTCTGCCCTCGCTTTGTGACAAACATACAGGCCCCTTCCCGAGAGAAGTACATCACCGCCGGCAGCTGAAACGCAAGAGGAGGTAACAACAGAACCAGCGGAGCTTGGCTAAAAAGCAGAATTAACAGTTCACTGCCTACACGGCCGATTGTTGAAGGGTTTGTAGACGCCGAAGGGGAGATAAGTCTTAGCTTGCCGGTGGACCCAGCCTGCGTGCCCCGCGCGGTGTTAAAATTCAGGCTGTGCTCGGAGAGGAACGGAGCGAAGATGCAGAAAAGTGACTGATTTTGGGACCTGAGCCACTTTCTCAGTTGCCGTAGAGGTAGGTCACATCGTAACTCTCTGAGCTCCTAAAGAAATGAGAACCGTCTGTAAGTCTGAGCTGAGAACAAGCAAGGGAATAAGAAAGGACAATGTTCCAGCAACGTCAGATTTGATTGATTGCTGGGAGTTTGGCAGTGCTCAGCCCACACTCCGGAGCTCCTCCGGTTCCTCCGGTGCAGGGCCTGATATTCTCTGCGGTTTATTTCTCCAGCTGGAGTGCCTGCCCGGAGGTGTAATATTGTTGGCCAGGCATCAGGCACTTGAGCTAAAGAAGTGCCACCAGCCAGCCAGCAACTAATAATAAGCTGCTGTCCTCTCAGCTGACTTACCTACAAACCACGCACCCTTTGTGTCTAAAACAGACAACCTTTTCCTAGAGTGGGACAAAATGGGCTTTTTTTTATGCTGCCATTACTAAGTCAGACAATACTTTACTCCATTCCCAATGTTTTTCTCAGGAAGCTCATTTTTAGCTCTCCTGCTTTGCCCCTCGTCTTAAACCCAGCTTATTATTTGCTACTATTTGTTAACTCTTCCCCCCAACACAGCCAACGCGTTTTATGCACAAAACACACAAACCAGAACTAAAAATTTCTGTTAGGTTTGCTTTCTCCTCCTACGGTGGGCAACTTAATGAGGCCAGGCCAGGATAAAAAATATTAGCATCTGCTGTGTGGAGCAGCACAGAAAGCTAATGCAATGCATTCAGGTAGGTCTTATGTATTCTGTCAAAAGAAAGTACCTCCTGGGTGTTCATTCCTGCAAATGAGATATAAAATAGTTTCACATTTCCCTGGGGTATCGGCACCGTTCACTCCATCAGACTGCAGTGGACATAGATCCATTAAAAGTTTTAAAACTAATCATCTGCTCGGTTATGATAGCCTCACCCTGCTCGGCGAGGAATTGTCAGCTTTCCATCACTCTGTCAACAGCGCTGGTTTGCCGTGGGTCGGAGCGGAGCTATTTTTTGCAGCTATTAACAATCGAATTCCTCCGGTCTTGGTTCCTACCTGCCACCTTCTGAGCAAGTGTTAGATTCCGTTTTGTAATGTGTACAGTGCCAAGAAGAAAAAGGTCAAGAAAGGATTATTTTTATTTTTTTTTCTTTTCCAACATGTATCTTCAATAGAAGTCCATGGAGATCGCCAACTTCTTTCTTCTTGTCTTCATTCTCCGGTAGCTGCAGCGGTACCTGCTGAAAAGCCGGTGTGGTAGGACGTTCTGTGTTGTAAATTATACACAGCTCATTAGGTCCCCCTAAAGAGATCAGAATTCTTTTCAGAAGGCACCGAATGCCTTCCAGCTCCCACTGAAGTAAACAGAAATGGTGCCTTGTAGGATCTGGGTTACTGGGATGTGCTGCTGCTGACCCTGTGGGACACACAACAGGTCCCAGTGGAGAAAAATGGGATGCTGACAGAAGATCCGATCATAAGATAGGCATGAAAAGTGCAGTGGTTTATAGATAATAAGTTTGAAGAGAATAAGATTTTGAAAGCTGACTGATACTTTTAAGCAGCTGATATTTTATCACATAGGCACAGCCCTTTGACACTTTTAAGGTGTGAAAGATACCCGGCATCGCTTTTTCCTTTCTCTAAGATGTTATTTTCTCTTCTCACGATCTCAGCCCAGCTGAGTCGCAGCTTTAAAAGTCTGCACATCATATGCTAAAAACCGTACACAACGCAAGTGACAATAATGTCCCTGGGAATCTGCAACTCCCAGTGAGACTTTTATTAAGAAATGAAAGAGATTCTCATTTAAAACAAAGAATAAAGGTGCCTCAACACGGCATGGATTTCAAACGCTGCTTTCCATATTAGCGGTCTTTGAAGTGAATGTACTGATTCCGATCAGGACAGCATTACATCTTCTAAAGAGTGTATTCAGCTGTTATAGGAAGGGATATTTTTAGTTTGTAAGGAAATGATTGTTTTTTCAGTGTGTGCATGTAAATGCACAGGGAAGGGAGGGTAGGAAGCCTTGTTACCTTGATTCCCTGTGAAAATCTTCCTGGTTGGGATCCAGTCGTATAATCCCAGGTGTTGTTCAGACAGAATCATTGCAGAGAAGGCAGTTCTTGTCTGCGTGGGAAAGAGAGGTGAGTTCTGAACAGACACGTATCATCTCTCCATGTATGTCTATACGAGGAGCATTTGCATCCCGGTCATAGAAAATTTCCTTGGAATGCAGTTTTAAAACATCTGCTACCAAATGTATTGCAGAGTCAAGACACTGAGAATTACCGAGGGAAACCATTATTCTAATAGCTAGCAGTAGTTCTTCCCACAATATAGAAATATCCTCAGTGATTTACACCGATATTTCATCAGTTGTATCATAATTGAGCTGTTTTTCAGTACGAAGCCTGTATTCAGAGGCTGGGGAAGCTAAACTGAATTTGGAATTGTTTGTTAAAATGCACAAAGGGAGAAGAAAGCATAATAGATTGTTACAATGATTAACATGGTGCACTCAATTAATACATTGTAAGGGCAGAAGGGACCATTGGAACATCTAGTGCTGCTTCCTGAGGCTGCAGGCTGCACATTTCACCTGGGGCTCTTGAACCCAATAACTTATGTTCGATTAATGCATCCTGCCCGGGCAGTCATTCGGTTCTGATCTGAACACTCCAAAAGAAAAAGATGCCTCCGCTTCCCTTGGCAGTTTGTTCCGATGGTTAACCACCTTCAGTGTATAAATAACGGAATAAATCCTGACTTGTAGTTCGTACCAGTCTGGCAGTTCACGTCTGGCTATCGTTTCTTTTGCTATCGTTCTACACTAGATTTCAAAAATCTCTTTGGTGCTCTCTGTTTGTTTTCTCAAAAGGCACGTGTGCATGATAAACTGGTCACTCTTCTTTTTTAACAGGATAGATAGATTGAGGTCTTAAGGTCCCTTGCTGAAGGACATTTTCTCAAGCCTACCAGTCATTTTTGCCTGTCTTGCTATACTTTTCCAGTTATCCAAAATCCTCTGCAAATTGCAGTACCAAACTGGATATCACTGCCTCATATTTGTCCTCACAGAATTGCAGAATGATATGGGGTTGGAAGGGAACTCTGGAGATCACCCAGTCCAACCCCCTGCCAAAGCAGGTCCCACCCAGAGCAGGTCCCACAGGAACATGTCCAGGTGGAGACAAAGACTCCACCACCTCCCTGGGCAGCCTCTGCCAGGGCTCTGAAACCCTCAAAGTCAAGAAGTTCCTCCTCATGTTTAGATGGAACTTCTTATATTCAAGTTTGTGCCCGTTCCCTCTTGTCCTGTCCCTGGGCACCACTGGAAAAAGACTGGCCCCATCCTCCTGACACCC
>JAOQGH010000015.1:1672405-1693239 GCA_025769975.1 Gallinago jamesoni | reverse complement strand
GAGCCCAGAACTGGTCCCAGTGCTCCAGGTGGGGCCTCCCCAGGGCAGAGCAGAGGGGCAGGATGACCTCCCTCCACTTCTTGGTCACGCTCCAGGCCCCCCAGGATGCCATTGCCCTTCTTGGCCACCAGGGCCCATTGCTGGCTCATGGGCATCCTGTTGTTCCCCAGGACTCCCAGGAATTTCTCCTCAGAGCTGCTTTCCTCCGTTTGGTACATGCTTTTCCTACATATTCCAGGATCCTACTGACCCCTCGTGCATGGGCCAAGCATTCAGGCACAGGGCAGAGGGCAATGAGTGAGGGAGAGGATGTGCAACTTCGTGTTTCACAGAGGAATCTGCTCTCTGGGCAGCGAGGGCAGAGTTTAACCAGCATAATCAGCTGAAACACATAAGCCAAATTGGGAAGGATCCACAGCTGGACTTCTGTGTGTCTCAGACACTTTTGGAGACAGAGGGTCTCCAGAAAGGTGTGAAGAGAGAGGGGGAGTTCGAGATGGCTGTTTCACATACACCTTTGTCCTCAGATAAACCCATTTACTGCTTCTGCTTGTGCCGTTTCACATCCCCTCTGCTTTTCCAGAAAGCCAGCCTGTGGATTACTGATGAAACAGCCTATTACTGACCATTTTTCTGTGCTTTGACTGGCATTTGCAAGGGAGTTTCCCTCTGCAGACCTTCCACGGTCTCAGAGATCTGTATTACTTATGGAGCCAATTTGTCTCTAATAAGAGTTTTGCCTTTCAGTTTAGTGAGGACCCCAAATGAGCCCAAAGATCGGGATATTGGCAGCAGTGAGTCAAAACAGACATTGATTTCAAATATGCTCTCAACATCCAAGAATGTTTATTTTTATAAGAGGATGAGTCAATGTGATCATCTGATGTGCTGTAGTATTGAGAAGGGAAAAAGAAAAGCAAAAGGAGTCGGCCAAATGTCTGCGTGGGTAATAGATGTTCTCCTTGAGTGAGAATGATTTTAAACCAGCCTCGACCCTTGTCTCTAGAACTTATTCTCAGCAGCAGCCAGCAAAAGGGCATTTTCTCTGGAAGCTGAACAATATTCCTTCCAAACTCTACCAGTTTGGGGCAGCACCACGTGAGTCCCATTTTGGGCTCTTACCTGAACTGTTCCTGTGAGACCTGCAGACTTGGGAAATCCTCTTAACCCTCCCTTTCCTGGTCTTTTTTGTTCCTTCTCCGCTCTGTGGTGAAATGCAATCCTCCGGCTGAAGCTGTAGAGATTTAATTTGTTTGGACTGGAGAATTACACTGTGGTAAGAGTGATGGTTGCTGTGTAAGTCACTTAGTGTGCACAGCAGGTCCCCAAAAGGTTTTTTTGCGGAGTGAGGCAGGTAGGTCAAGCAGATGCTGGGAACGGGGGCCTTTTTTGATTCTCTCTATTCATTCAGGCCAAAAGAAATGTTTTACAGAGAAGTGGCTTGGGAACAGTGAAACCCTGAGGGTCGCATCACGGTTCAGAAAGTTCATTGGTGTTGTTTTCTGCATTAAACAAATGTATTACTTTTACCTTCAGGCTACAAAGATGATGAAGGGCCTGGAGCATCTCTCTTATGAGGAGAGGCTGAGGGACCTGGGGCTTTTTAGTCTGGGAAGAGCAGACTGAGGGGGGATCTGATCAACACCTCTAAATCCTTCAAGGGTGGGTGTCAGGAGGATGGGGCCAGTCTTTTTTCAGTAGTACCCAGTGACAGGACAAGAGGAAACAGGCACAAACTTGAACATGAGAAGTTCCATCTAATGATGAGGAGGAACTTCTTGACTTTGAGGGTGGCAGAGCCCTGGCAGAGGCTGCCCAGAGAGGTGGTGGGGTCTCCTTCTCTGGAGACATTCAAAATCCCCCTGGACATATTCCTGCGGGACCTGCTGTGGGTGGGACCTGCTCTGGCAGGGGGTTGGACTGGGTGATCTCCAGAGGTCCCTTCCAACCCCATATCATTCTGTTACTCTGTGGTTCTGTGGTTGCTCTAATCTGCAGTTTTTCAGCCAGAGAAGTGACAGTGGAGGTTGGAGTGGAGATAGGCTGAGCTGATCTGCTTCCAGTAGGGACAGATACAAAGGAAAACAGTCAGGAAAGGTCCCACTTGATGCCTTGTGATGTCAGAGTACAGGGTTTGTTTCTCTTGTTCAGGATTTTCCAACCTGCTCCATCAGCTATTAACAGTTCAGCAAAGGACTTGGGTTTTATCCCTGATGACTTCTTCTCTCTTCATCTCGTCATGGAAACAGTGAACTCAGGGACATACAGCAACATTTAGGAATGTTACAGTATTTTTACTTTCATAAGGTGAAGTGCTTTTAAAATATAATGTCCCTATGGCATAAGCATGTTGTTTTTATCTGTCTCTTTGCAGAAACCAAGGTGAGCCAAAAGTTTCGCAGGTGATCTCAGAGGTTTGGAACCTTTTTTTCAGCTCAAAGTACTTTTGTCTTGACGTCCAGGTGGAGTGAGTGCTTGGGGCTCTTAGTGAGGAGTTGGCACTTTGGGTGCTTTGCATTTAAAATAGAATTTGCACCAAAACCGTACGCCCCAGAATTTCAGAGAAGTGGTAACTTTGTGGACAATTTCAGTAATTATGGTAATTTGACTTCAAGGAATGTGGAATCCTGCCTGAAACTCAAAAAGCAGGTGTCCAGCAGTTGAGCATCTCACTCGTCGTTTTGATGAGCTTCCAGCTCTGGGCACTTGGTAGCCAAGACAAGAAACCTAAGGAAGAACAGCACCTACCTGAGAGTAAGACTGAGAGTAACAAGGAAAAAGGGGTTTATAGGAGGGAAGTTTGGAGAAGGTACTTTGAAAATAAACCATTTCAGCTGCAAAAAAACGGTGAAGAATACGGGGAAGGGGGTGGAACTCCTCCAAAGCAAACTGCTTTATGCATTCAGAGGCAAGAGGCTTCATGCTCAAGAGCTGAGGCTAAAAAGAGCTTAATCAAAGTCAATGGACAATTATAACGTTGGAACAAATGATGATAAAATACTGGATCTTGAAATTGGTCCAAGGGAAGACAGAGGAGCCTAGTGTTTTCCATAATTGATTTCAAGGCTCAGATGGGGAATACTGTGTATTATAGAAACATCAATTGTTCTGTTTTCTTAATAATTTAGACTGGCTGTTTCTTTGATAATGATGTTCTCGGCAGCTGTGAAAATAACATTCTGGGTAAACACAGAGTAAAGGCGAATGTAGGCACTTGACATCAGAAACAGTTAAGAAAGGTTGCACTTTTTGCAGCAGTGTTAGGAGTAAATAAAGGAAAATACAAGCATTTGCAGTCCATTATTTGGTAATTTGTATGCGGATGGTTTCTCAATTACTTTATGACTGCCTGGGACTGCAGGAGACACACTTAGGGGTTTCATTTTCAAACTGGATATTGCTAATAATACCTAACCTTTTTTTGATAGATCTCAAGGTATTTTACCAAGGAGCCCAGTTCTGTTATCCTTGTTTTGCAAAAGGGGAAATTGAGGTACAGAGGCATATATTGATTTGTTGACTTTAGCCATATATTGCCTATGAACATAGAATGTCACTTCCTTGGTTGAGTAACTATATACTAATAATTTCTGAAGGTTGCTTTAATTTTTGGCACGAGAATGACTGTTTTCTCCTGTAAAGTGACAACTTCAGATGACAATATCCTAAGAATGCCTAAGCAGGTGGTACCAAGGACACTTAATTTAAATACATTGGTGCCAGAAGTTGAATATTTCAAATACTTAGCAACAAAAGTAGACATATTTCAGAGCTGTATTTATTAAAGAGACAGGCTTAAGGCCTTGATCCTTATTGCTTATTCTTATCCTCTTTGCTGTAATTCGGGAACGGCTGTGGTCGTGTCACAAAGTTGTCCCCCAGTCAAAGCCATGTAATGGTAATAGATATCCCCAAAGTTCAGCGGGATAATACCAGGAATCTTGTTTCTGGAAGAGCTGGAACCTTTAGGACGAAGTGTGAAATCCCAGATTCTCACAGAAGTTCAGAATTTGATGTTTGAGGTGTGTCAGTGGGAGCTGTTTGTTTAGTTGGTTTCTTTTTAAATAAAACAAAGCAGCTCTGAGAAACAAAGGGGAAAAAAATCTTCAGTTTCTACTAGACAACATTGCAGAATATGAAACCCATCCGTATCGAATAAATATACCGACAGGAGTCTAATTGCCCCAGATTTTCCAATAAATTATTTTAGAAGTTAACAAAAAAAAAAATCTCCTTTGTATATTACACTATGCAACCCAGCTCAATATTGGGTTGCTCGTTGCCATAGCTGCAGCGCAGGAAAATGCATTTTTCTCAAAGATTTATAAACGGAGATTGCAATGTTTTAGCTCTGTGTAGCAACACACAATATCCAGTGTCCCCAAGTTGCATATAAATTCAAACACTGGGGAGTCATTCAGCTCACATTTGAGCCCCGGCCTTACACGCAGCACACGAATAGCGTCGCGCTGGTTGTCCATTAACGTCTCTTGGACTGTCCACTACGAAGATACATTCGCCAAAGTAGATTCTGGGAACTGAGGAAACAGTTCCATCATTTGAAACCTCAGGGAATGTACTCTTTTGCTGGGGAGTAGCCACGACTCACTAAGCTGACTTTCCTTGTGGTTTGGTGGTTGTTTTTTTTTTCTTTTGCAGCTCTGTACTTTTTGTGCCAGATTTAGAAATCCCAGATACACCAGTGAAGGTCAGGGTTAGGGAGGCTTGATTCAGTAATGCCACAATAACATGACTTGAGGTGCAGGGTGAGATAGTTTCAGAACATTATTTCAATTGTTTATATATATATATACACACATTTTTTAGTACATCTCTGAAGTACTAAATAGTATGACTATTTTTCACTCATTTGGGTTGTATGATAATAAAGAAGCATTAATAACTCACCACTGTCAGCCCCACATTGTCCCAGGAGGCTGGATCC
This sequence comes from Gallinago jamesoni, assembly GCA_025769975.1. Lineage (NCBI taxonomy): Eukaryota > Metazoa > Chordata > Aves > Charadriiformes > Scolopacidae > Gallinago > Gallinago jamesoni. The sequence continues at coordinate 1,688,294 of JAOQGH010000015.1, read as the reverse complement.
TTGATCCCCTGCATCTGTCGGGAGTGAGGAGCAGCTCCAGTGTCCGTGGGAGGTGGGGGCTGGACCTCAGGACACAGCCACGATGACATTCCCACTGGGAAGCCCACCCAGTTGCCCCAGCTTCTTTTGAAATTCTGGCCATTCAGGCTGAAATTTCCAGAAGCTCTGCTCTTCTATTATCTTCATTCCAATGGGTGAATGAGTCCAATACTGTTTAGGCAGTGGAAGTGGCCTTCAGAGTTTGAAATCTTTTGAAAATCTTTCCTAAGCATTTTGTTCTGGAGATATCTTGGGAGAAGCGAGATGGGTGTTCTAAAGGCAGCCTGAAGGGAACCTCGGTAAAAGCGAGTACAAGTCAGGGGGATGCATTATTCGCACTTCGGCAAATGCAAATTTCTTTCCTCTTCTCATACCCCATTGTTAATGCTGGTAGCCCATTGTTTCAACACAAGATTCTCTTAGAGAGATTTATTGTTGTTTTTTTTTTAAAAAAAGGAATTCAGCTTAGTCAAATCACAGTTTATTGCTTGTGTATTGTTTTATGAGTCTGAATCCCTCCCCTAAGATGGGAATAAGGCAGAGGTTGGAGTATGAAGGACAAAGGGAGACAGTGCACAGAAGGAAGCATTATTTGCCGTAACATACATCAGACCCCACTGATGAGTCTTAAGTGTTTTCTCCATTTCTTCCCCCCCCACCTCTTTAAAAAGTTAATGAGCCATGAGGAAAAGGCTGCTAATGAGATATTTATTGTCAGGATCATGGGTTGAGGGGATAGGCTGCTGATGTGTTCTTAGAGAGAAGCACTTATGTTCTGGAGTATCATAAAATGTTGTTTTTGAACAACACCTTTTGTATGGTCAGGGATGGATTTATTAACAGGCTGTACACTTAGACCTTTTGTGTATCTTCTTAACAGCAGTTTGATTTATGTAGGTTTAGACTTGGTACATTTTTAGTCTTGCCTTTTGCTTTATTTTTGGTAAAGCTCAGAAAAAAATGGTATGTATTTTTCCCAGGAGCTGGGGATTTTTTGATTTAACTCTTCCCTGGCTTCAGATTCTACCTGTTCGAGATTAGTGTCTGTTTCTAATAAATACATCATCAAATTTAGTGGATGCAACAGTTACTTCTGCCATTGCGCTCTGGGAATCAGGGCGAGGGGGGAGTAACCTCAATCAAGCACGGAAATGACAAATTAAGAACCAGTAGTAGCAACCATAACTCATAATGTATGCGCTGCAGCTCTTCTGTAAATTCTGGTGTGATTCTGACGTTAGAATCCAGTATCATGTTATTTATGTAGAGAAACAGAGCTTGCTTTCCCATGGCTGCAGTTGCGCTGAAGGTTAGAATTGTGGTTTCTCGAGCCTGTTAAAAAAATGAAAGATCATTCTTTAAATTATCTCTGTGCCCAGCTCATGTTGGTGTTTCTGTTTGCAGCGGGACCACTCACGTGAGCTCTGGCTCTTTCCAGCTGTTCGCTTCTTACACATCTGCATTGCACGTCCTGCACATGAGGTTCATACCACTGATAGCTATCCATTCTAAAGAATTGACAAAATCCATGAAAGTAACAGAATAAAGACATTTTCTTCCTTATGTAAACATGAAATAATGCAAGATTTAAATAACGGAACATTTCTTGCTGGGAGAGCTCCATGATATACATCCGTATGAGGCTTTGGGGCAGCTATTACCTTTTTCCAGAGAATGATGGGAGTTTGAGCCATATCATCAGAGCTTGATAACAATTTTCCAAAAGCATGTTTGAACAAAATAATAGTGTGCCTTCCAATATATTAATATAATGCCAGACCTTGTCATTTCTTCTCCTTTGCCTGTTAAGTGAAAGCTATTTGTGTTATCTCGTGGATACTATAATGGCTTATAGAGAGGAAGGGTAAAGCAGCAATTTTTCATTTCAATTCTAGTGTCTTAATGTTAACTATAAACCTGCATTAAGCACAGAAATTGCACAGAAAGGAGCTACTTTCATTAGTCTATCATATTTTCAAGAACTAAGTGTTGCTGATTCATAAGCATAATTACATTGTTCTTTCAGCCCTTTGTATGGAAGGAAGAGAACAGAGAGCAGCTCTGCTCTTAGGAAATGCCTGAAATAACCTCGGTGCTCGCTTTGTGCTTCAAGGGCTGCTGTGGGGTTGCTCTAAATTTGTCTGCCTCTGCCCTGAAGAAAAAAGCTCGCGCTTCCAGAAACTGGCAGAGGACAGCATGTGCTGCACACCCTCTCACCCACAGGATAAAGATTTCTCCCCTACGGCATGAATCACAGATCTCTCGTATTTCAGAAGGAGCCTGGTTCGTATCTCTAGCAGATTGTCGTCTTTTCCAAGTCAGCACAGACAAGGTCACTTGGCACCAACGAACCCAGGGCCAACAAGTGCAAATCTTGCATATGCTTTTCATTATGCCATCTTTGCTGTCAATCTGCAAATTATCTAGAGCTCTATTTACATTCTTGTAGTACCAGTGAGTAGAGGTGGGTGATGCAAAGCAAGACACTGATTAGAAAGTGTTGCTACCTGCCGTCCTGGGTGGCTGTATCAGGGGAGGGTACAGGTGACTCATAGGGACTGCCGAGTAGTTGTAAAGTAAAAAAGAGAACAGGGAAAAGAGAAAAGAATAAGTGCTTCTTTTTTTGTTTGAGAGAGCACACCAGGACCTGACAGATGCACTCAGAGCCTTCTGTGTTCACCTTAGGATGTGAAGCATTTCTTCTTCAAATTCCAAGTGAAACGGACATTGGACTTGCTCTACTGAAGCAGCACCTCCAGCCTGATCTGACTGAGGGCTTCCTTGGAGACAGGAGCTGTTAAGAGAGGTGATAAATGCTGGTTTTTAGGTGCCCACTAAATGATGGGAACAATCACTGATTGTTTTACTTGATCATTACTGTGTATGTACAGCAGAGGAACAGTGGTGCCTTGTAGCTGAGCATCAAGCTGTGCCGGGGAGGTTTAAGATGAATATTAGGAATGATTTCTTCACTGAAAGGGTTTTCAAGCCTTGGAACAGGCTGCCCAGGGAAGTGATTGACTCATCATCCCTGGAGGTATTTAAAAACCAGGCACATGTGGTGCTGAGGGACATGGGTTAGTGGTGGTTTGGGCAGCATTGGGTTGATGGTTGGACTCAATGATCTTATGGATCTCTTCCAACTAAAATGATTCTATGATCAATTCCTGGCTTTGCCACCTGGAACTCAGTGTGTCCCTGGGTATGTCAGTTCCTCCTCCAGATTTCACGTTGTGTCTGATGTAAAGCTTTTGCTTTCTGTGTGTGAGTGGGCAGCGAGAGCGGTGACAGCCACAGCGAGACCGACCTCTCGCTAAGCAGATACGGTTGCAATATATTAAAGTCACTGTGGTGGCATTCTGTAAAAGAATTAGTAACAAATACACAGGGTCTTTAGGAAGTGATGAATTGTTTTCCATCTGGTATTTGTATTCTGGTGACAATCGGAGAATTGCAGCAAAGTGGTACAAATGGTTTGCAGTCAAATGGCCATTATGGCTCTTACTGAATCCATGTACTATTCTATTTGCATTTGGGAGGAGAAGCCAAACTCTCTGCCTAGGTACAGGCTCTACCTCCAGAAATCAGCTTGCCAATAGTCTCACTCGGGGAAGAAAGTTCCTTCTCTTCATATATGACAAGAATAAGGTGTCTTTTAGGAAGCAGCAACCTAATGTTAGAAAGGAGGTTGTGGAATGAAAGCCCAAATGGTGAAAGCTTCAATCCAGCAGTTGGATGAAAAGCTACTTGGGAGTCTAAAGAATATTTAAAAGAGTAGTTAGAAATAAACTAACAAAAAAAGCATTGCTTGACCCGTGTACAGAAAGAAAAGGAGCGTTGTGAGTGTTGCAGTGAATAAATCCTAGTTTCCAATATACTGCTCCATGGATTTTCTGATTGATGGTACAGCACTTGGTTTAAACTTTTGACAGTCCAGTCTCCAAAGGAACCCAGAAGGCAAAACCAAAAAGACTCAATCCCCAAACCATTTTGATATGTCCGAGATGAAATAATTTTGTGTTGAAAATGTCAAAATGGAATGTGTTTATCTTTTCAAAAATGTTGTGTCTATTTTTCATGGTGAAACTTTTATTTGGGTTCAGTATGGCTTCAAAGCAGCTCCAGGCCTTTAAAATTACCCCTTGCCCCCTTAGGTATTTAATGATTCACTTCCTGTAGAAATCTTTGTTAACTTTACAATATCTGAAGTTATATCTGCATTTAGGAGTAGGATTCATTCCTTGCATTTGTCTGTCAGCGTTTCATACTTGTTAAATTTTAGATAATTTTTGTATAATTATGGCAATAGAATCCTATTTGGTGACACAAGCAATAATGTATGGACTATTCGTTTTGTGTGAGGAGTTCAGATTGCTTTAGATTGAGATCTGCATGTGTAAGTGTGTGTTTATATAGACAGAAAGTGAACCCTAGCAGGAGTACATACTGTGTTCCATAGGGCCTGGATTTAATTCCATGCACTCGATGAGCCCTGATATATTTTTTTTTATTTTTCCTGACTGCATTCTTTATCTTAGTAATTATTGTCTTACAGGTGGGATGAATTTCATCTCCACTCCTTCCCATGATAGCTATTATTTTACCTTTTATCCTTAACTGCTTGAGTTTAGTGGGACATCCACCATTTTCCCCCCTTTTTGCATTAAGCTGCTAAGAGGTTTCACTTTAGCTTGTCGGAAATTAATGTTCCATCGAAAATAAATTGTCCTGTTCTCGGGTTGATTAAGGTGACAGACCCTGTGGTGTAATTGGCGCTGCCGTTCAGCTGTTCTGAGCAGGAATAATCCACATTTACCTTACATTTAACTGCAGAAAGGCAGTTTGCAAAGGCCCCGACTTTGGGGCTGGTTCTGGGGGTGCTGCGTAGGCCTCGGCTGCCGGCGGTCGGGCCCAACAGCTTCCCTTCCAGGGATGGAGGAGGTTTCACAGAATCCAGGAGCCAGGTCAGGTTTGAGCTAATTATTATTTATTTTGCTGTGTGGAGTAATGGACGCGAGAGGGTCTCACTGCCTCAGAGAGGAAGAATTTCTCTCCCGTTTGCTTCACCGTCGCTGTTGGGGTAGCCGTGGCCTGAGGAAGGAGGCCTGCTCTCTGGAATCCTGTCACGGGGATTCTGGAGATCCTAAGTGTTCCAAGGGGATTCATCGCCCTTTCCTGTTGATGGGGGTTGCGGGGACCTCAGGGCCCCTCCAGCCCAACCGTGTATATGGGGAAGCCTGTGGAAGCCCTCCCTGGAGGAGAAGTGGAGGGGTTCATGGTGTTCATGGTGGAGGAGACCCTGGCCATGGACTCTGACTGGGAAGCCCCTTCTTTCCTCACACTTCTTTTCCGCCACCTCCTTTCTCCACAGGGGAGCATGTTTCATTTTTGGACTAGATGGTCTTAAAAGTCTCTTCCAACCTAGACAATTCTATGATTCTGTGGTTGTTATGGATCAAATTCTTCCCTGAATTTTCTGGGAGCTGCGTGATCCTGGGATTGAAGGATTTGCGTATGGCAGATGCAGTTCTTCAGCAGCTCATTGCCTTCTCTTCTACTGTATATTGCCTATTAAGATAAGTAGCAGTTTAAGGGTAGTCACAGCAATATCCAAGATGGTTTAAATTGAAATGTCAATGTATTTTAATGATATGCTAAGGACTAGTCATATGAAATCATGTGTTTTATATAACGCAGATAATAACTTTTCTGTCAAAACCTATTGACACACCTTAATTTTGACTTAATAGCGTCATGTCGAAACTCCTGATTGACTTTTTAAATTCCAGGCTTTGAACCTCCTTGAAAATAATCCGTAAGTCAGAACAAGTCATTTAGCATCAAACTTGAGGCTTTGAGCTCATTGGGAAATGTTTGCATGCAATCACCAATGGTGGTACCAGTGTAGAAGCAGACAGGAAGATGGTTGACTAGTGCCTTGTTGTTTTAGAATCATAGAATCATTTAGGTTGGAAAAGACCCTTGGGATCATCGAGTCCAACCATCAACCCTACTCTACAATGTTCTCCCCTACACCATATCCCCCAACACCATGTGTAAACGACTCTTAAACACGTCCAGGGATGGTGACTCAACCCCCTCCCTGGGCAGCCTATTCCAGTGTCTGACCACTCTTTCTGTGAAAAATTCTTTCCTAATGTTCAGTCTAAACCTACCCTGTTGTAGCTTGAAGCCATTTACTCTTGTTCTGTCACTAATTGCCTGTGAGAAGAGACCTGCACCAACCTCTCTACAGTGTCCTTTCAAGTAGTTGTAGAGAGGGATGAGGTCTCCCCTCACTCAGCCTTTTATTCCTCAAATTAAACAGTCCCAGCTCCTTCCACCGTTTTTCATAAGATTTATGCTCCAGGCCCTTCACCAGCTTCCTTGCCTCCTCTGCACCGGCTCCAGCACCTCGATGTCTCTCTTGGATTGAGGTGCCCAGAACTGGACACAACACTCCAGGTGTGGCCTCCCCAGTGCCGAGTACAGGGGGACAATCACCTCCCTGCTTCTGCTCGTCACACTATTTCTAATCCAAGCTAGGATGTCATTGGCTTTCTTGGCCACCTGGGCACACTGCCAGCTCATATTCAGCCTCTTGTTAATTAAAACCCCCAGGTCTTTTTCCACCAGGCAGCTCCAGCCACACTGCCCAAGCCTGTAGCGGTGCAGGAGGTTATTGTGGCCCAAGTGCAGGACCTTGACCTTGTTGAAGCTCATACCATTAATGTTGGCCCAATGATCCAATCTAAGTCTCTCTGTAAAGCTTCCATGTCCTCATGTGAATCAACACTCCTGCTTAACTTGGTGTCATCTGTGAACTTGCTGATGATACACCCTGTGTCCTTATCAAGATCCTCAATAAAGATGAAACAGAAATGGTCTCAACACTGAGCCCTGAGGCACACCCCTTGTGACCAGCCGCCAGCTGGATTTAAATCCATTGAGCACCACTCTTTGGGACCTTCCAGCCAGGGCTTGATCCAGTGGATCGTATGCTCCTCCAGGCCGTGTGTAGCCAGTTTTTCCACAAGAATTCTATGGGGGACAGTATCGAATGCTTTTCGAAAGTCCAGGTATACAATATTCACAGCCTTTCCCTTATCCAATAATCAGGTCATCTTGTCATAGAAGTTTAGGAGCTGAAAGAAAAAAAAAATCATGGTCAGCATTATCTTTCATTTCTGTTTGGTTTTGTGTACTGCTTGCAGATGGATGCTGGTTTCTAGGCATTGTGCAAAGCTGTCTTCCATCTTGCTTAGTTAATTCTCAGTCTTTACCTCTTTCAGAAACATTTGAAGCCCAAGCTGTGCTGCATGGAGAGCAGAGGCCATTTAGTGTTGATACAACTGCTTGAGTGAAGGTTGATTTTTGGAATCCAGTTATGACAGCTCCTAAGTGTGGCTGTGAATTCATCAGTTCTCTGCCACTGACCAGCTCCCTTGTAACACTTGGTGAGAAAGATTGCCAAGTGCAGAAAGGGAACCTCAGCACTCAGCTTCCTCGGGAAGTCATGAGGAGATGAGGCAAAATGTAATGCTTTGTCTTCCCAAAGCGTTCACCACAGAAAAACAGATAGAGGCTACCTAAATTGAGCTCTGGGGGCTACAAGAATTGGGCAGGTTTAGTAATAACCTAAAGTGCACCAAAAAAAAAAAGAAAAAAAAGAGTCCTTTCATATTTTTAACTGATTGCCCAGTTTAACTTTTGCCCAGTTAGCCAGACACAAGGAGTGAGTGGTAAGAGACCTGTTGAGACCTGTCTGCCAGGGGTTGCTATCGGTAAGAATATCATCCTTTAACAGTGGCATAAAAATAGGCCTTCTTTTCTCTTTTTCCTTCTCTGTTAACTTGCAGAAAGATGCCTATGGGTGCTACACACTCGTTATTGTAGAATTACAAGTCTCTGACGTGGGACTGGATTCTGCCTGAGCTCGCCAGGCAGCTCTGGATCGGAAAGTCACTTTGCCGCGAGAAGATAGCGTATGCTTGCCATGTCCTTATGCTCCTCGGCAGCACGTAGTTCTTCTAACAGAGACAGAATATATTGACTGAATTGGCTTTTGGCTTGATTCAGGAGGTTTGTTCTTATCCTGGTTCTGTTCCTCAGGCAGGAAGTTTTCATTCTGGCTGTACAGCAAAACGGAGAGAAAAGCTGCATTTATGACTCTGCGTTCCCTTTCTTACGGAGTAGTAACAGTTAGGCAGGTCAAATATAGCATAGTACCTTCTTCCAGCTACCCTTGTGTAAGTGGGGAGATGATCTGCATCCTTTGATCACTTGAGGAAAACTAAGACCTGTTGCTGCTTACTGAATTGTAGCCTGAGATGTTCCCACTCGCGCTTGTCTGGGCTAAATTAGCACCACAGGCATGTAGCAAATCAGCATATAATGTTGGTAATGTGAAAGGTGCAAGAGATCAAAACGAAGCTCTTGATATCTTTAAGAAAACAATTGCATTATTGTCCCTGGGTTTCCATTTTTAACACATGAAAGAGAACAAAATATTCTTATTCAAGAGATCAGAAAATTAGTTTCCAGAAGAAACTAGACATATCTAGACTCTGGCAGCATTTGCTAATGGTGGTCAAATGGTTCTGTCTCCGACAAAGGCGTCCATTGGAATGACCCTTTATGTCACTATTTTGTATTCTCTGTGGTTTTTTGCATTCAGAAAAGTGCCAAATCTTATTCAGTAGCAATGCCCAAACAGAAAGATCCATGAGACCTCTCGTTGATACCTCTCTGATGAGGAAGTCCTGAGCTGGAGTGGCCATGGCCAACAGTGCAGACCTGTGGGTTAGAAAAGACGATCCAAAACACTTGGCAACACCTAGTAGAACATAATGGCATTGACAAGAAAGAGACATTATGACTAATGAGGGTCTCCTAAAATCCTGTTTTCTGAGGGGCAGCGGAAACTAATAATGCTGCAAAATGTGAAGCACTGAAGGGCAGCACTGCTGGCTTGTCACTCTTCTAGCCTGCTTTTACCAGAGATGCTTGACAGCTTAACAGAATGTGCCATAATCCACACTAAAAGCTGAAAGTGTGCCTTCTGCTTACTCTGGGCCAAATTGCCTGCTATGTGTGCTCCAAAGCTCCATTAATTTCAAGAGGATTGCATGGGATGTAAACACAGGCAGCCCAGGATTTTCAGGCTCCAGTGTGCTAAATTTTAAGTGTAGATGAAATCTGGAATGGAGGTCACTGGCATTACATGACTTCGTTAGCAGTAAATGTGTGTGCCAAAGACTGGGGCATAAGGCATTTGTTTTAAATGCTGGGTCTTAACATTAGCAATCACATAAATAATTCAAGTGTTGTGGTGTCTGGACCTAAGTTTAATGTTTGAAACTACAGTTCAGCCCTGGAATTAAGTACCTCTTTAACATGTAGGCTGTAACTTTGCTATGTTCCTGTCAAATTTAGAGATACTATCCGAAACTAGAGCCTCAGCATATTTAACCACACGTTGCATAGGCAATATTTGATCCCCAAAGCCCTGAAAAGCTGAATAGATCAGATGTGCCTGTCAGATTTTCTTCCTAACCCCCACTTGGCCGTTCCTGCTCAACTGGTGGTACTGGGGATATTGATCACTCAGTGCAGTGCTAAGGCTTATGCTGTAGCCTTTGAAACTCCAGGTAAATCTATGTGTTGCAGTTGTATTTCTTAAAGCTGGGTCAGCTCGGGGATGGTGCTGAGCTGGAGTTGTCCTTTCCTTTAGCAGGGGCAAATGTCTTGCAGATACCAGGGTGTTGGGGTCACCTTTCTGGAGCTCACTTGTCTGTGAAAGCTGTGATTCTGTGTATTGAAGGTGGTTTTATACCCTGTTACTTATGCCTCTGAGGTAAGGGAGATAAAAACCAAACAACTGCTCACCCCTGCAGCGCCTTATGAAAACAGACATGGGTCTGGCTAATACTACCTTTTTAACTTAATGTAAAAAAAAATTGCAGTGTGTTCCCCCCCAGGTGGGGGAAGACTACATGATCTTAAAGGTCCCTTACAGCCTAGACAAATCTATGATTCTAAGTTTTCACAGAGCGATGCTTCATATTCTTTAGCATCTTTCAGCTTCAACTCCTAGCATTTTTTCAGTGAAGACCAAAACCAGCGTATACAATGTGCAAAAATGTCATTTCCTGTTGTCTCCATCCTTAATTCTGCCCTGCTGCATTGTTCATTACTTGTTTTGTACGCGAGGAACTCGGTATGATAAATGCCTCGTTGCCCATATGAATTTCCTAAGGATCAGGGATGGCTTGCACTGATTTGCAGCTCATCCTGCTGAGGTGCATCCTCCCAGCAGGGAGGATGAAGGAGGACTGAAGTTTGGGATGATTCAGCAACTGCTGCCCGTGCAGCCGAGCTGTCCCTGCTGTGGGATCAGGCACCCTGGGAAAGGGACTGGTTGGAAACTACTCCATCCACGCTCCCCTTGAATCCCAGTCGCAAGTATTTTAGAAAATACTCTTTTAAAACCCTTTAATGAGGGGCTGAGAGTATTTTCCTAAGACTTTGTTCTTCAGAACCTGTTTGTACAAATAAACGTAATACTCCTAACATTCTACAAAAGCAAATTAGATTTATATGAAAGAGTTCAATGAACAGCATTTTGAATGGGATCCATAATGGGCTTTTTAATTAAATGAATATAGTCATTTCATAGAGGCAGTTCTCATTAGTGTGGCAATATTGAGATGACCATTTCCTTCTAATTGCATTGTGTATTTATATAAGAGGCTCTGGTTTAGGTTTGATTTGAATAGATTGATATGTGATTGTGTCTTGACACCCAATGCACATATAAAAGGTAGAATAGATCTGCTTTCTAAATGAAGCTGTTAAATATTCAGTAAAACAAATGACAGTTGTTTACTGTAGCATGTCTTGGTGCCTGTACACGTTGCAGTGTGTACCTGTTGCAGGGTGTATAACTCCAGCTATTTAAATTCCTTTGCCCACTAGAGTGAATTTCATTAAATCCCAATGAGTACCTTTCCATGTATAACACTGTTGTGATTTAACCCCAGCTGGCAAGTAGGACTGCACAGCTCCCCCCCCCCAGCCTCCACTAGGGTAGGGAGAAGAGGGAGAAAAAGGGAAAAAACCTCGTGGGTTGAGATAAAGACAGCTCAATAGAGTACTAATGGAAGAGAAAATAGTAATAGTAATAATATTGGTAAGAGAATATGTAAAAAAAAAAGTGATGCAATCGACTTGCAACCCGATGGTCGGTTGCCCAGCCAGATCCCTGCCCCCAGTCAAACCCATTTATACACTGGGATATAGAATATCTCTTTGCTCAGCTTGTCCTGTCTGTGCTCCCTCTCAACTTCTATGGGAAGCTGAAAAAGTCCTTGGCTAAATGTAAGTATTACTCAGCCACAACTTAAACCGTTTGCTTTACCCGCCAATGTTATTCTCATACTAAATCCAATGCACAGCAGCTACCGGGAAGAAAATTAACTCTATCCCAGCTGAAACCCAGACAGACACAAAGCAGTTATATCTTTCCCTTTACTGTTTTAACAGAATCATCATTCTGTCTCCAGAAAATGAAATTTCCTTCTTCTCCAGTGTGTATGTCTTTCTGTTCTGTTTTTTAATATACAAAGAAAGGAAATCAGCAAAGACAAACACTGACCCTCCTCGGAGCAAAACCTGTGAAACATTTGAAGAGTGACTTGTAAAAGAGGGTAATCTATTGGGAGACTGGGAATGCACGAGGAACTCTGTTTTCGGCACCCTAACATCACCATTAACTATAGCTCTGAGTTTCGAGCTGCAGTGGCCATGCGTGATTTCTACAGAAATCCACAGAAAGCTCCACTGCAGATGCATAAACTTAGGTCAGGGAGTGAATGTCTTGGGGGGATTTGGGGGCTCATGGGTCAGAAAGGAGAAAAATGTGTTCAGTTGTACATTTATATATCCCATGGGATTGCTCCTAAGGCTCCTGCCTGCAGGAGCATGCACTGAATCAGGCTTTGCTGGCACCAGGGAGGAGAATGAGAGTTAATTGCGGGCCCTGCCCTTTCACAGGGAGAGGAAACATTTATGTCCCATTCTTCCATCTTATTTGGCACTTCTGCTTTAATTGGGAAGCTCACTTTTGAAATATAATGGGAGTGAGGCACAAAAAGTTCTTGGAGAAGCTTCAGTTCCTTTTTCTTTTCACCGAAAGATAAGTGTGTTATCAATTCACCAAGGTCAGACTTACTGTACTTTGGGGTGAAGAGATATTATTTGGAAAAAAACCCCTCACTTATCCAAGTTAATACCACATTTTTAATGTGATTTAATTCTGTTTCAGAAGGAGGGGTCCGGTACTGGTCACTGAATTACCTCAGTAGCTTGTAGCAAGTTCTTTAAATGTTGATGTATGTTGCTAATGTTCAAAAATTTCCATCTGGATTCCAAGTGGTTTTCTGTTGTCAAAAGTCTAAAAACACAGTCAGCCTCCAGTAGGTGAGTGGTTCAAACAGTTAAAGCTGGGAAACTTCTCTGTTTTAACGACACAGCTGCACAAGTGCTTTTATAGGAAGAGCTAAAAATGTCAAAGCACAATTTAGAAATGTTAATTAAGTTTCAATCTTTGTGGACAACATTGTTAATCACAGTAACTGAGTCAAACAGCAACCTTTGGTGTTCTCCGTGTCACATCTTATTGAATGACAATTCATTCCCACTCCAACGTGTCACTTCAGCTTACTCTATTCAATCTTTCCATGAAAAAAATAATCACTTAATATTTGGTCAGGAATTTTTGTCGAACATCCACCATTAGTTGGTAAATTTAATCTTCTCCATTTTTTCTCTTTCTTTTTCAAGTTTTAATTATTACTGTTGCTTTGACAATCTCCCAAAGGCTTTATGCTTTTCAAGCATGAAGGTTCAATATTTTAAATAATAAACTAGTGTGGAAGAGGTGTCACACTCCAGGAGACATCTGACAGTGTCTGATCCATAGGTCTCATGCTGCTTTGGTGGGAAAAGTTGAAGAGTGAGCTCCTTTGGGGGTACAAGCGGGCACTGATTTCACTGATTCACTTCCCAGCGCTTATTTAGTTGGGATGAGCAACAGGAACCAGGAGGAGACATCCTTCAGTCTTGGGCAGTTGTGTACTTCGTTCATCTGATTCCTGCCTTTGGTGCCTTGGGAATACACAGCCTGTGTGCATGGTGAGAGGTGGGGGGAGATATAACCTTGTCCCCTGTGGCATCACCAAAACCAGACAAGATGTGCTTTATTCCAGATATCCTCAAGGAACTCTAGGCTGATCAGTAGGAAGAGTTGAAAATCATGTACGTCATCCATGGCTTCTTCATAGTAACGAAGGAATAGTTGTCCAAATGGTGGTTTCTACGTTTCTTTGGCGTAGGCACCACCAGCTCAGAGAAGACTCCTGTGTAGACACCAGACAGGCTCTCAGTGGCCCAGGGCTCTGTACCCACCCGGCTCGGTGTGCCTACAAGTGAAGAGAGTCAGCTGTTCCCTGTCTTCAGGGAAAGCAGAGTGTGATTTCACACCACCTCCCTCCACGTGTTTATCGGTGTCTCGCTTGGGGAACGCTTCCTCTTTGTCTGAGATGTTTCGGTGATGAGCAGGGACAGGGGACAGGAGGGAGGCTGAGAGGAGGGCTGGAGGAGAGCATTCTGCGTGGAGAGACGCCGAGGCACGGTGAGCGGCACTGAAAGTGCAGTAAAAGGATGGGGAGGACTAAAATGAAAAGGAAAGAACGCTCCTTCATCCCTTTCTGTGACCTCACCTTTCATATCAGTCACATGTTGCTGATGTCTGGTTTTTTTCAGGCTGCCGGCCTTGATAATGATGCTGAATGTCGTGCAGACCTTTACACTGTGCTAACGATTCTTAAATTACTTTGAATATTTTTCACTTTGCTCCTTATATCACCTCCACGAGCTCTGAGCCGGGCCTGGCTGAGCCTGTTGACACACACAGCAGTTTACTGACTCATCCCCTCAGTTTTACTTACAGCAGTGTTGCCTTCTAATGTTTTCCCCCTTTAATTATTTCCATTACTCTGAGCCAACGTACATTATTCCTCTCAGCTGTCAAGCCCTTGCAGAGGGTTTTATCCCACTAACTGTAATAACGTTTGTCTTATTTTATTTTTTTTTATTTTTATTGAAGTTGCAGCTTAAATCATACTTGCTTTGTTCTCACCAAGTAAAGTTGGATGCTAACAAGGCTTCCAGTGTGTGCATGTGTATCCTAAATGCATTTTGCGTGTATGCTTTTAAGCTGTCTGAAGGATAAGAGGAAACAGTTTTGGGGACACTGCGCTTTGTTTTAAAAAAAAAAACCACAAAACTAAAACCACCACCAACAAAACCCACGCAACAACCCCCTTCCACCTTGGATTGTCCTTTAGTACGTGTCAGGCTTTGGTTTATTTGTATGTAAAAAGGGAAGTGGCATCCGCGTTAGGAATTTTCAGCCTTAGTTAGGGCAAGAAGTGCCTTTGAAGGGAGGCGTGTGCCTCTCCACAGCAGCGTGGGTTTCTTTCTGAAGGTGGCGTTGGAAGGACTTAGATGTGGGGAGACAGCAAGAGGGAAACTGGGGAGCAGAAGCGGAGCCTGCTGCTCCTGTCCGATGCCTGGGGCCACCAGGAGGAGTCCATGGGCAGGAGCAGAGGTTGGAGGAGGAGCGTGTGTGACTAAATTACAGTTAAACCCTGTTTCCTGTCCTCCTTATTTAGGAATTGCACAGTAGCCACAGGCTTTCTGCACCTTCAGCTGATCTAAGGTCTGTCTGTCTTATCTAGCTTCTTTCTAAATATTTATTTACTTTCTATAGTACTTATCGCTGTGACACTCAGACCGTAAAAGTGCTTCAGCAGAGAGTTTGCAAAACCTTCTGCACCTGCACAAATTTATTCAACACTGCAAATTAACTGCTTTTGAAATACCGTGACACAGAGTATGAACTGCAGCATTTTTCTTGCTGGTAGATGCTGTTAGACGAGCCATTTCTATACCATTCCTTTGAGTGAAATACAAAGGGATAGATGTTTACCGAGAATTCAAACTGCTGTTTTACAAATGTCCTTATAGTGCCCAAAAAGCAGAAACACGTCTAGTCACTGTGGGCACCACCTGAATCACTGACACAGAGTTCTAGAGGGCCTAACGAAGAATTAGATGCAGAGATAATCCATGTCATTGTTTCCTTTCAGATAGCAAGATAGCACCTTTCTTTTTGGTGGCCAACAAACTGGCCATAGAGAGCGTGTCACTGCCTGGCTTTGTCTGCTCTGCAAATTAAACAAACATCTACAAACCTCTGTTTGGGAAGGGTTCAGCCTTTGGAAATATGAAGTGTTTAAACTTTCATATCTTAGAAAGAGCCATTTCAAATCAA
This sequence comes from Gallinago jamesoni, assembly GCA_025769975.1. NCBI lineage: Eukaryota > Metazoa > Chordata > Aves > Charadriiformes > Scolopacidae > Gallinago > Gallinago jamesoni. Next base: position 1,672,858 of record JAOQGH010000015.1, on the reverse strand, counting down.
TGTGTGACTTTGAAACTTTGCTTTTGGTGTTAATGCCTCCGTGTAAGCTTTTTTGACAGGCATGTACCGTCCTTCATGCTTCAAGGAAAACACAAATATCAAGAAATTGTCTTGGCCTTGCTCATTGCTCCCCAGTGACTCCGGGGGGTTCAGTACTGGGATGCTGTAGGGTAGGTTTCAATGAATATCTCTATCCTCAAGAGCCCAATAGTAGCAGAAAGATGATACCTTAAGCATTGTGTGTCATTTCAGCAGATAATGCTGTATCACTAAAAATCTGTCTTCGTGCAGTTATTGTTGGGAGGGGGGGGTTCAGCCTGGAGAAGAGAAGGCTCCAGGGAGACCTCAGAGCCCCTTCCAGTCCCTAAAGAAGGGAGGCTCCAGGAAAGGTGGGGAGGGACTCTGGATGAGGGAGGGGAGCCCTAGGAGGAGGGGGAAGGGTTTGAGGCTGAA
>JAOQGH010000015.1:1624186-1636615 GCA_025769975.1 Gallinago jamesoni | reverse complement strand
CCACCCTCACCCCAAACAAGTTCTTCCCCACATCTCAGCTCCATCTCCCCTCTTTCAGCCTCAAACCCTTCCCCCTCATCCTGTCACTACGTTCCCTGGTAAAGAGTCCCTCTCCATAAAAATAGAAAGTGCTATCTTTAAAAAGCATAAAAACTGTTAGAACCTGAAACTCACTTAAATAACTCACTTTCCCCTCCCCTAACAAAGAGAAACTCCAGGTCTCAATTTTGCTTTAGTGCCAAAAATGAGAGATCTTAGTCAATGTGGTTAAGTCCTAAATTTGATACTGCTGACCACATCCTTCAGAAAGCTGTTTCTTCACCAGCTTCTCTGAAACCCCATCCCCACGTCTGTCTGAAGAGATCAATTCAAGATGTTGTCTTATTGAAATAGGTGAATACCTACTATTGACATTACAATGTTGTTGCTTCCCAAAGATTGCATCTTGTCTTGAATGTTAGCAGTTGATATATTCCTTGGTATTTATATTCATTTCTATTCTTGGTTGCCTTTACATAATCTCATGAAGCCCTTTTATTTTTCTGTAAAAGGAGATTACTATGGTTAGCAACAACTGACGCCAGCACAGATAAAATGGCTTAAAATAGTCGATAGAAAGGACTAGAAAGTAGCTTGTATAGAGTGTGTAGAAAGTTTCTCTGCTTTTACAACTGATTTTTAACAGCGGATAATCTGACTTCCCCCTGCCCCAGGGTGTTTTGGATTGGGATCTCTGTGGCTTGGGATTTTTTTTTTTCTAGATTTCCGATTGCTTTCAAACACTAAGCAAGCACCTTTACACTGTCAAATGTCTCGACAGTATATCTGAAAAATAATTTGGATGTGAGACAGTCCCTCCTTGTCTAAGACAATTTCCTGTGCAGACAGGAACAAGAAAGGAACTTTAAGAGTAGAACTATTAAATGAACCAACTAATTTTGATGGTTTCTTACCTCCCCTTCTAAAGGGGCTTGAAGACGCCTTTACCCTCAACAAGACAGCGAGCTCGGTGGTCTGCTAAGACCAGAAATGTTCATATTCCTCTGAAATTGTACATGGGCATCGCTGAAACTCCCTCTATAAATCAAGTATGTGTTCTCAGGGCTTTCTTTGTGGGATCAGCGGTGGAACGGCTGGGCAGTCTCCAAGGATCTCGCTGTGAGGAACTGCGGCGTTACAGATCCATGTCTGTATTCTCCAGGACAGGCTTTAGCTCCGCTAAAATGAATGGAATCCTCCATTATTATATTAGCATCACTGGGAGAACAGACACAACCGTTTGATGGGATTAAAGCATTTATCTGACAAACTAAAATGAATCTGGCACTTCTGAGATCCCCACCTGAGCAATGCTGCCCACGAGATCACGTGAAATGTGTCTTGAGTCATGAAATTTCAGGGCTTGTTTACAGGTACCTTCTTGGCTGTAAGAGAAAAGGAGAGAAGCGCTTCTAGGTTTTTATTTCACAGTATTCCTCACAAATTTTAGATGAAATCTCCCAGATGCTTTCGCTTCTGTTGCATCCTTATGAGGGACGGAGTTGAGGATGATTGTGATGTATGTTTGCAGGTGCTTTTTTTCCATCGCGGTGGGGCTGACTTCAGAAATGGGAGTGATGCCAGGAGGTGCTTCTCTCCTGACAGGGGTTTCTAGTTCTAAAGGAAGTATTTATGTTGTAAAATGTAAAGCGTTCGTCATTTTGCGGTGATTTTTCTCGGTGCGTGCCAACCTGCCTGCTGCAATGAATTAAATTAATGTGTGCCCCACCGAAGTGGTGTACAGTCTAGTAATTGTCGCTGGCAACACAATGTTGTTTTTAAGTTATTATTATGCAGGCACTAGCCCATATGTCATACAAAATTGATATGCTGCATTATGTATACTACCTTCAAATTAACTCGGTGTAATATTTGTCTTGTTAAGAACCAGCTATTCTGTGGATGTCATAAACAAATGTGTCTCCTCAATTTTTCCCTATTCAAAAGAGAAAAGAAACAACAACGCCCCCGTGCAAGAGCTGAGGTCTGATTTAATTTAGAACAAATACTTGGACTTTAATTATTAGCATTCAGCCAGGACATTGCAGAGTAGGTCCTACTAATTAAGAGAATGAATTAAAAATTAATAAAAGGAAATACGGAAGGACATAGTAGGCTTTTTTTTCCCCCCCATACAATTAATAAATCTACTTTGAGTAATTTGAAAGAGGGGAGTAATTAGCTCAGCTGGGTAACAGCCCCTGGTTTGCTGAGCCTTTGGGTTGGTTCTCGTGCCGTGCCGCAGCCCGTGCCCTGCTTCCCTTCACGCCTCCTCCCCATCATGGAAACGGGCTCAGGAGGACTGAGCAAAATCGATGATGATTTATTGTTGAGTCATGTAATGCTTCATTGTATGCTTTTTCTTGTGTCTGTTTGCTGATTTACTGAACATTCACTTCTGAGAAAGCCGAGATCTCTCTAACACGCGAGTAAGTGGTGTTTCGGTGTCGGAGTCTGATCGAACCCCCCTGAAATCAGAGCATCTCTATCTGCTGCCGTCGGGGAGCTTTGCATCAGGCCAGGCTGCAACGAGAACTGAGCCCTGAAAATTTAAATTTCAGGCACAAATTCTTCCCCTCGATGTCTTTTCTGTTTTTCCTGGAGATCATTCCCGCCAAGATGCTTTCCTCATCCTGACCATTCCCAATTGCCTGCGTTAGACACAGATAATTTACAGATCCATTTACATGGCAGCACTTTTTCTCTAAGTGAGGTGTTGTGCCGGGGCTGTAGGTTACAGCGAGATCTGAAACAGTGCAATGGTTTACAAGCCTCACATGGCTCTTTTTCATTAACTTTGCTCATTTACAGTGAGGCTTTTATGTGTTTCTTCTTGGTGATAATACTGAAAATGATGGAGCGAGAGAGAGTCCTGTGTTTAATCAAGAGAGCAACTCATTCTGGCTCAGTAAAAGATTTAAGGCTAAGAAATACAGCTGAAGAAAGATTTCTGCTTTCTCTTGCTTGAAGAAAGCGACGACAGGAAGGAAGCAAAAAGCCCTGAGCAGCACAGGCTCTGCGTGTGGATGTGTCTCTGGAGCACCAGGACACTGTGTACCAGCAGCATCTGGTATGGCCTGGACGGCGCGTGGCCGATGCCCCATTGTGTGCCAGGCCATTGCAAAACCATTACCCAGCCTCATCAAAATATTACCAATATTGCACTTAGTTTAGTTGCTGCTTATATCTGTTAACTCCAGGGTCAGAGGAGTGGATATTGGGGTTTTCCATTTCAGTTTCAGATTTTCCATCTTTTTTCAGAGGATCAGATCCTGTGTGATTCTTTCACTGGATCCAGTGAAAAAAAAAGCAGTGAAAAGTCTTCTTCACTGGGTGGTTTTGCTTCTTTGGCACCTTTTACTTTATAGCTCAGTGGCAGTGTTTGCATCTCAAAGAGGGAGTAGCTGGGCCTTGCTGTAATTTGATTAATTCCTACTGAATAAGGTAATTTCTGTGGGATTGTTCTAGGGGTATAACGTAAAGACTGAACTCCTGTAAGAACTGTAGTGTGGAAGAGACTGGACACGTCAGGCTGGGACTGAAAGAGTCTCTGAAGCCCCTTTTCCCACAGCAGAATGGTTTGGTGTGGCCCAGTTGGGTGGCTGGTGATTCCAGTACAAAATATACTTCCTATGATGCAGAAACTATCTGCATCATGCAAACCCCTGATCATCTCAGTGATAAAATCTACTATCAAATAGGTTAATATATTTTCTTTCTGTCGAGTAACTGATCTTCTTTTAATCAGATGTCTGGAAAATAAGTAACCAGTGATACATTCACTGCAGCAGTGAATTCCAGAGGTTGATGGTGCTCTCTGCAAAAATTCCAGATTGCAGGTGTAATTATCTATAATTATATTGTTTCAAGAGAGGTGTGTTAAAGAGTTCTTAAAATGATCAAAGATGATGACTTTTAAGATTAAACTCTGACTTCTTACATTATGTCTGTGAGACATTTTAATAACGTATTCATTTTAGCTTTTATGTTTCCATATAATTTTACACACCTGCGGGACGGTGTGTGTTCTGGAGATAGCCCAGCCTTGCTGATATTAAAGGCACCTGTGAATCGGTAGCTCTTACAGCTGGTAATCCAATTAATTAAAGCAACAGCCACCTGTGTTGATGCTGGGGGTGAATTGTCAAAGTGAGGAGGGGCAGGTCCTGTGGGGAGTTGGCAAAGCCAACGTGGGGCAGAACGTGGTTTAGCGTTTAGAGTAGAGGACCCTCTGTTTCTCTTGCAGGCTCTGCCGGGCACTGGGGAGATTTTACACAAAGGCTTTGAACTCTCTGCTCCAGCTTTTCTCCATCCAGCAAAGGTGAGTGCTCATCTCGGAACTCTGCAAGTCACGTGCAAAATGTTTGAGCTTATTTTCTCTGGGTACAGGACAGGGTTCTTTGGCAGCTTTGCTGCCTTGGAAAAGTTTTGAAGCAGAGCGTGGTACCTCTGAGGAGATTTTCCTCGGCTGAAATGGAGGTAGAACTTAAGCTTTCAGAACATGGTTTTGACATGATGTTTACCTGATGAAAGTTTTGATTGCTAAAAATTCAGCAGTGTTATTCAATGAAAGATATGATTTTAAATGCAGTCTCTGAAATTTTCCTTATGCTGAGCTAATTATGAACTAAAGCTGTTATATTCCTTATCTTAATTTACAAGAGATGCATTATTCACCAATGGAATATACGAAATGAAACAAAGCTATGTCAATAATTAAATGGCTTTTGCTTTGTCTTTAAAATAGACAATCAAATGAAAAATGCAAAGCCAGTTTCAGATCTGATGTGTAAAAAAATGAAGCAGTTTTGTGTCCCTGCCCTCTGTTCTATTGAACTGAAGCATGACCCTTCCTTCTTCCAGTCTTTGGACTGGGATTCTAAATTAAGGCTTGGGTAGGGCCACCGTAGTGAACCTCTATGAGAAGGAATGCTGTGACATGCTCCTTGGTTTGAAAGGTGAAAACTTGAGCATTTGTTGTGTTTTCTGCTCCAATTCAAGAGCGTTCTGGTGGCTTGGGCTTCTGAGGCTCCTCCTTTTCATAGTTCCACGAAAAACAAATTGCCCTCAGCAAGAATTCTGAGTGTTGGCAACTTGAAAGTATTTCTGTACAGAATATATTCTTTCAAATTAAGCATAGAAAAACTTACTACTGATTTTTTTCTGAGACTTTTTCCTTCTGATTCAGAAGAGCATAGCCCTAAATATGCAGCTCTTCGTGGCAAATGAGTTTTGATCTGCACGGTGCCACTCGGTCTACAGACAGCTCCCTGTTATTGCTTTTGGCATTGCAACTTTTGGGAGTTGCTGTTTGTTTTGATGTGAGAATTTTGGCAAATTGTTTTTATCTACAGGTGTTGGGTTGTGGGTTTTTTTTTTAAACTAAATAAAAATGAAACCTTTGCCTCATAGCACCTTTCAGCTGTAGAACTGTATGTGAGTTGAGTGTCGTTATTCCTAATTAATGTATTGAGAAACAACATGAAGTGGCTTGTCTGTGATTGTTCATTAAGGCACTGGTAGAAGCTTGGAATAAAATCAGGAGATCTTGAATTTGCATCCATTGCCCTTCCAGCAGCTTGTTCTTTTTATTTATTTCTTTATTTTTAAAGGTGTCTGCTTCTCACATATCTGAAAATCAGTTTGCTTTCAATTTAGTGGTGCTGACATCAGGGCTATTGCTGGCATCTGAGTACCTCAGATAATACGCTTGTAAATAAACGTTTGCATGCTTTAGGAGTTAAATCTGCATGAGTTACCAGCGGGGATCAAAGAGGTGCTGGTCCTTGAGCAGACGTGTTGATGAGTTCTTCCCCTCATTTCAAATTAGAGGAACACAGGTGCTTGCACCATTTCAGTTCCAGTTCAAGGGAAAGCTTCTGTTATAGCAGTGAACAAACTGGAAAATCTTTTGGCAGCTCACGTATTTTCATGTGCCAAGAATTACTTCCCTAGAATATACAACTGTACTTTGAATGTTTACTGGGTTGGTTTTTTTTTTTTTAGAGAAACAAGTAGAATAGTATGATCTGGGGTAGAAAGCATCTACTTGGCTACCTGTAAAGTTGCTGGAGTTAACAGATAGTCAGCATAGTCTAGCGTTGGAATGTCTTTAGTGGTGAAGTACTTCTCTAGAGGAGTAAAAGAATTAAGTAATAACATAATAACCGAGGAAAAATACAGTTTACTAGAAACAATATTTATATGTGTACATTATAGCTGTGAAGATGTGACAGCCTGGATTTAAGTGACTGTCGCATCTCCATGTCCTTACGTGAATGTCCAGTGTGCAGTGCCTGGAAGCCTACTGCAAGGGGATAAAATGACAATTCTAAGGAGGACAGTACCAGTATAGGCTACTAAATGGGGACTAGAGAGGAAGACTGGAGCTGGGTTCGTTCTTGTGCTCATAGTCCACTTTATGACACTGTGAGAGTACGTTACCCCTCCACTGGGGAACAGCTTAAAAAGTGCCTTGAGATCTCCCGAGCTGAATTAGAGTTAAGGTATTATTGTCATCTTTTCTGGCTTATCAAATAGGTAAAAGGCTGATGTTAATAGCTTTAATTTCACTGCAAACTGTAAATCTCCAATTGAGTGCTTTGTGTGCTGCAGTTCTCTCTCACAGCGCCCTGCCTTGGCTTCCCCTGCATGATTTCAAAACCAGAATTACTCATTCTCAGTACTTGCTCCTGACTCTGTGCACACACACATATATATATATATATACACACACACTGTATATAGGTATGTGTAAAAAACTGTATTTCCATTGGCTGTAAGATGACATAAGGGAAACTTGGCATCGCTGGAAATCACAGATCAGTAGATTAATTGAATAGCAATTATTATTGAAATCATAAGGATGGTGAATACCTCTCGGCTGTAAACAGCTTTGAAGTGAGATCTTGGGACTCTGTTCTGTTCTCAAAAAGCAAGAAACCTGTGGAGAATTAAGATCATTGCTACTAACTTCAGACCATGTAATAGATCGATATTTTGGTCTGCTCGTTAATGGTGGCTTTTTATATTGGTTAGAGCAATTAAAAATATTTTCTGTATGCAAAGATGGGGTAGATGTAACCATCTGAAATGAGTTTGGGTGCACACTTCCAATTAGAAGCAATCCCTGGGTTTGTATATTCAGGATGGGAAGGGGTTCATCAGAGCAGCTCTCAGTCCCTGCCCTGCCTGGGAACTACAGCTGCGTTACAGCAATGCAGTGCTGCTTGCAGCTGAAAACATCTTTTTTTTTTTTTTTGAGATAAGCGATTTTTGTAGACGAAAAGCAACATTTCAGGAAGCAGATCATTGAGGTGTTCTCTGTAAGATTAATCAAGAGCCTGTGTTGCCAACATCCTTCTCCTTCCCCCAGTTCTATTCATGGACATTCTAACATTAAACTTTCCCTCTCTGCTTTAAGCAGTCTCGAGCCATTGCAATGAAGGGGTGTGAATATTCTCCATCTTCTCTACTGAAGGAGAGGCCAAACTGGATGTGTTCATTTAAGAACACTTGAAAATGTTCGTAACTGGCAAGACGGGTTGAATGACTGAGAACGCTGCAAGACCTGCACAGGGAACACACTGTTATTCATCACTTTAGGATGATGAAATGTGTTTAAAGATACACAGCCCTTGACTGTGTTAGAGGGGGAAAAGTGCAAGACAGAAAAAAAGGACTGAGACAACTGTTTCCTTGAACATTGTAGGGCTGGACCTGGGTTTAAGGCTGAGCGAGTCCTGGAGCATTTTGCTTTACACAAGGGATGTTTCATGAGTTTGATTTTTTTTTTCCTCTTGCCTAGCCAGATTATGACGGTGTTTAGCAATCTGAAAGGAGCCGTTTGTTTAATGGGTCCCTGGGATGTATCCCAAGGCTCAGAAAGGACTTTGAAGCCTTTAAGTAAAAGGAAGCATATGTTAATTGTCAATTAGCGGATGTATGATTCTACACAGATCTTGTTATTGCAGTATGATGAAGAGTCAGCAGCACTCCTTGCTGTCATGGTCTGTCCGAAAGCAGAAGAGGCACTGAAGTTCCACAACATTTGAGCATTAAAATCAAACTCTAGTTTTGTTTTCCTATGCCAATGCTGTGGTTCTTCAGAGCGCTGATCTCGAGGGGGTAGACAGACATGCAGTTCAAGACGGTCCGCTGCCTGGAAAGAGCTTGCAGCTCCTCATTATTAGTATTACTCTGTTTTGATAATTCATCTTTGGGTTATGCTTAGCAGCAGCACTTATTTTAATAGAGTTAAATTGTGAATTACTCTGTGGAGGAGTTCTCAGCAGTGTGGATTTTAAAAGGAGGCAGGAAGGAAGAAAGAGAGAGCGGGGGGAAAAAATGGAATAGAAATTTCCCTCTGTCCTTTTCCAGCTGACTGGGAACGGGTTGAAAGTATTCCCAAGGCATGACATTGCATCTATTAATTCTGGGAGCAACGTTCCACGCATGGTTAATGATCCACTGGATGGATTCATTTCCTTTGGTTTCAACAGCTTCGTTCTGAGCATTAGAATGATGGATTTGTCTTGATCCTGAAGACTTCCATTTGAAAGTCAAAACTACTTGTGGAAGAACGCTTAACCCTGTTAGTTCCCACGGTGAACTACCTCCCGGGCAGAGGGGCTCCGAAGGTGGTGAGCCCATGGAAACCCCTCCCTGGGTGCAAGCAAAAATGGCAAGTTTAATTGGGTAGGAGTCCTAGAAAGGTGAAAGAAGATCAAGAGGATGAAAATTTGCATGGGCTGCCTTGGTGTTTGTGTTGGATTCTGCTTGGCCCCATTCAGAACTGACATAGAGAACTGGTTAATGGCAGAATATTAAAATAAAAGCCATACAGACATATTCTGTGGTATAAAATAACTTTGGTAATGCTAGTAAGCAGCTCAAGCTTTAAATTAAATATTACATTAAGCTAGTGCTGTCTATGTGAATGCCTAGTGTTCCATTTGTTTGAAATAAATATATGTACTAGTTTCTTATTTTTTTCTTCTTCACTTAGTCTATCAGTGATGCATGTACACAGACTTGACAATTGCAGTGGTTAAATATGAAATATGTTCTACTTCCCCCCTACAAATTATGGGCTTGCATGCTCTGTATCAAGTTTATTGAGTATCCTAGAATATTTTACAGATTCAAGATGACTGTTCTTGTTATCCATTGTGTACCAATGAAGGGGAAAGCAGTTTTATTAATTTAAAAGTCTAACAAATCGAAAAGCACAAACAGTTTAATACAAAAGCCTTCAGTGTGTTAGTGCTGCAAACCGTGAACTTGCCAGGACAGCAAGTGGAGCGTGTGGCAGGCAAGCCACTGTCCCCACGGTGGCCACTGTCCCCACGGTGGCCACTGTCCCCACGGTGGCCACTGTCCCCACGGTGGCCACTGTCCCCACGGTTTTTGTCCTGGTTTGCCCTAAGCACCGTGTTACTGTCCTCTTCAAGAAAAATACCATCTAGAACTCCTTTATTCATTTGATATACTTCTGTTCCCATTTTATAAAGGCAAACAAAATAAAGAACGTTCTCATACCGTAAACCCATGCTTGTTCTGAAAAGTGCTTCCCGGATTTAACTATAGTGGGATACTTAAAACAATTATTTATACAAAATCTTGATCTGCCTGTTGTCTCTCCTACCCTTTTTTAAGATGAACAGTAAAAATGTGTGCAGAGGGAGGCCTTGGAGCACCCCCAGTTGAAAACATGACACAGTACCATCCATTTCAGTGACTTTTAACCAGGTCAGGGGCCGGCTTCATGCTGAAAATGAGATAGAAGCACAAGCAGCGTGTTTTGAGGGAGCTGAGGCTGTGGTTTTGATTTTCTATCTGCTCATTGCCTGGCTACAGATATGATTATTATTATTTATTTTTTTTAATGGGAAAATCAGACTGTGACTAGATGACTCATTTTACCAGTTAAATAGAATATATTTCATTGAAGACGGTGGGTCGGGCACTGCCCTAGTGGGAGAGCCTTCTGTATCTGGAGATCTGGATTCTACTGAGTGAGAATCCTCAGTAGCTGGGTGAGTTCCATGTGTGAAGTTGGACACACGTCCTGGTGTTAAAGGGTGAAGGTCTGGAAATGGAGTGGAAATTTGATCAAAAACATCTGGATTTTCAGCTTGACACGAATGAGATTCCTCAATATAACTATATTCTAGCCTGATTTATGGTGTCGTGGCCAGCTGCTGTATGCAGGGGGATTTTTTTTTTTGATGTTTCTTTTCCTTTTTCAGTTGGGTTTTGTTTTATTTGGGGTTTTTTTTTTTGGTGGTTTGTTGGGTTTGGTTTTTTTGTGATCGAAGCAGCTGCTGTCCAGCTGGCAAGGAAATGGATAACTCCTCCCTGCAGCCACCGGAGCGCTGGCATCGCAGTTATTGATTCCCTTCCCTTCTCTGCAGACGGCAGAGCATCCTTGATGGACTTCGTTATCGGGGCAGTCGTGCAGAGACTCCACCGATGAACTATAACAGCATTATTCTGGGAAGGGTGGTGTTTGATAAAGCCTCTTGGGGGAGAGACTCTAAAGACCATTTCTGTGGTTTCCGTGAAACGGGAGCGTTTGAGGCTGGGAGCTGTTTCCTGACGGGAAGGTTTCTGCCACTTTCAGGGTGGAGTGCTTGGATGTTTTTCTTCTTTTCCTAATTTTTCTTGCATGCTGATGAGGATGTTAAGAAGCTGGTTTCAGCTTTGGCTGTGGAAACTGAGCTGCAAAACTTAGATGTGCTCTTTTAAAAACATCCCTCTTTTAAAAACATCCTCTTTAAAAAAAAAAATCCCTTTTGATTTGGACATAAAGGACTAGATTCTGATAGATACATGATTGACATTAAAAACATTAAATTCTTATATTTCAAATCCCTATTTGCTTAAAAAAAATCAAAGCATATCACTTTTTTTCATAAAACAGAGGTAATTGCAAAATACTGGCATTTTGACTTACTTTGACCTCAGTAAAACTGAATGCTTTGTAATTATCTTGTAAGTATTTTGACATGACATGTTCCTGCAAAATGTTCTTACTGTGTCAGGGCAGCCCCTTCTGATACACAGAAAAAGGCTTTCGAGGAATATTTTGGAGGGGCTGAAGTGCTGAGCTTCAGTCCGGGGGATTCAGTGTGTAAATATTGGCGTGAAGGTCTCCTTTGGAATGTCTGAACCCAGCCAACCTTCTAGTGCCACAGAAAGACAGGGAAAATGTTCTGTGAATAAAAGTTCTGGCAGGCTCCTTTAGAAACAAGGTGTGTAGATGGAATACAAGGCAGTATGTCCTTGGGAGTGTTCAATATAAAAAAATAAAAATCCTTAATCAAGGGAATGATTCTTCTGAAATGCAAAAGGGGATCCGCTGCCTGATTTCGCTCTCTTCCTTTTAGTTGTGTGTCAAAACCTTCTGCAGCTCTGTTCATTCCTTAAGAATAAAATTGAATGATGTGTTTGAATACCAGATGGGGACATAAAGTATACTATTCATTAGAGATGTCAGTATTAATTGAATAATATAAATGATTAATAATTGTCCAGCTTTGAAAATTAGAATTCCTATTCCAGCTCATTGATTTTGCTTTGTTTTGGGTTTAAATACCTACCTTGAATCAGTTAAAATTAAAATTAACATTGTCATTATTAACTTCTAGCTATTAGAGCTGATGGTAATGCTTGTTTTTTATATTCCTCGAAAATACTTCAGGCATAGTTGCCGTCTAGACACCATCATTTTCTATTCAATCCCAAATTGTTCCCAGTGTGGTTTCTGGTTGTAACATCACGGCGGAAGAAATACCATGAAATGAAACAGAAAGCTATCTATAGAATCTTTGTCATAGGAGAATTCACTTAGGCTGGCAAACACGCTTCACATTTTCCTCTAAATTAAATTTTGTGTGTTGCTTGTTTACGATCAGAAAGCTACAAGATGTCCAACATTGCCAGGATTCAAAGCATTCAGGTTCTTTCCTTTTTAGAGGGGAGAAGACAAAAGAAAAAAAAAAACAAATCTCGACACAATCAATGTGCTGAAACGTTGTGACGAGCGTTTACCATGCTAATCGATACGCTTCAGTCGGTCTTTTCATGTCTTGTCTGAGGTCTCTTGTTCTTGTGTGTGAGCAAGAGGGAACTCCTTCAGTTCTGAGCCCATCTAGTGTGGGAGCATCCTGGGCAGCAACGGGGCTTCTTTTCCTGGGAAGAAAGCCAGTAATCTTAGAATCATAGAATGGTTCAGGTTGGAAGCAACCTTGGAAATCCTTGTGTTCCAATCCCCCTGCCCTGGGTAGGACACCTCCCACCATCCCAAGTAGCTCCAAGCCCCCTCCAACCTGCCCTTCAACCCCTCCAGGGATGGGGCAGCCACAGCTTCTTGGGGCAACCTGGGCC
>JAOQGH010000015.1:1611476-1621594 GCA_025769975.1 Gallinago jamesoni | reverse complement strand
CCAGTTCTGGGCTCCCCAGTTCCAGAAGGACAGGGAACTGCTGGAGAGGGGACAGCAGAGGCTACAGAGATGAGGAGCCTGGAGCATCTCTCTTATGAGGAAAAGCTGAGAGACCTGGGGCTTTTTAGTCTGGAGAAGAGAAGGCTGAGGGATCTGATTGATGCTTACAAATCCTTCAAGGGAGGGTGTCAGGAGGATGGGGCCAATCTTTTTCCAGTGGTGCCCATGGACAGGACAAGAGGAAATGGGCACAAACTTGAACATAAGAAGTTCCATCTAAACCTAAGAAGGAACTTCTTGACTTTGAGGGTGGCAGAGCCCTGGAAGAGGCTGCCCAGAGAGGTGGTGGAGTCGTCTTCTCTGGAGACATTCAAACCCCCTCCTGGACACGTTCTTGTGGGACCTGCTCTGGCAGGGGGTTGGACTGGGTGATCTCCAGAGATCCCTTCCAACCCCATATCATCCTGTGAAAAGACTAGTAAGTAAACTCGAAAGAGGGGGACTTGGGTTAATGAAACATTTTAATACTTAGCACCTGGAAAACTTGCAAAGATTCTGTTGTGTTCCTTGTCTCCATTGGAAGAGGACTCTCAAGCAGGAGCTTCTCCCTCCATCTGCTTCAGCTCGGTCACTAGGATAAAACACAGGGTGCCAGGGTGAATTGTCAAATGTTTGAACTGACAGAAGTTAAAATATGACCCACTTCCCAGTCAAAATGTTCAGCTAATCCTTTATGTCTCTGCCTTTGAGTGACACTTCCACCAGACCATCTTGGATAGTCTGATCGCGTGCGGGTGAATGGAATGTTCACATATATTAAATCTATAGTACAGTTTAACAGATGAATTAAGGTATATCTAGCTTCATTTAGGATCTGCTTCGCAATCCCTCTGAAATTAGTAGGGAAATTCTCTGTTTGCTTTGGAGTTTAACGAATTAGATAAAGGGAAGTATAAGACATTTATCAGCCAAAAAGAAGAATGTGCCCGATACCGTAAAATATAAAGTAAAATGATGTTGATTTGCAGCGATGGGTTTGCATTCAGTATTATTGTATGAGAGCTGTTCATCCACCTACAGAAAATAAATGTTAATTATCCTTTGTGGGGAGGTCATTATGGCTGTGCTGAAGTCCTTAGAGCTGTCCCTGTGCAGGGACCTGGCCTGAAGAGAGTTCATATTGAAATACATATCTGTAACCTGCTTTCCTGCTGCTCTGTCTCCCACCAAAAGCATGTAAATGCACTGGATTTTTAGCTCTTGTAATGGCAACAGGGAGAGATAAATCAGTGTACAGCATCTTTGGGTGTGACTAGTATACTTTTAGATTTTAAGTACGTGACAGTTAAATGATTAAGTATAATCACAGTCCCTTGTGATTGTAAAAAAATAAATAAAACAAGACAAATCCACCACAAACCCCAAACCACAGAGGCAGAGGTTAATTTAAAGCAGATGGTGGTATATATTGGTACAATTCCATTGGCTTCAGTGGCTCCATTTTATGTTGTGTCCTATGCATTGGCTCACTCTGTTTAGCACAACCTTCAGACTTGTTGTAAAATGCAGCGATGAAGGGGGGTCTTCCAGCCCCAGAATTCCTTATTATTTCAAATAGTAATTAAAGGGTCATCCTCTGGTGCGTGGTGGTGTGAGGAGGGAGGGACAGAGTAAGCTGGGTGGCCTTCTCTGTTGGGGGTTTCTCTGATTCTCCATTACATGGAGAATATATTCTGCATTATATTCTATCAGAATTGAGAACAAGGAGCCAATTTTTATATTTGGAGTTTGACAACAAAAATGGTGACCCACCCAGATGCAGTCTATAAAACTGTTCTTGCCATTTAGGGCTTTAAAATAAGCCCATAGAAAGGAAGGAGCACTCAAGTGGGAGAATTTTTCTAGATTCCATTGGTATTAGTATGAAAACTCCAGTTATCTGGTAATTAAAAAGCCACATTGGGTTTTTGCCTCTTCACTGTCAGTAGAAACTGTAAATTAAGCAATGCTTCATACTCACACAGGTAGCTCCGGTTAATTTCTGGAGAGTTTTTTTCTATTTAAAAAATAGAAAGAAAAAAAAAGATAATTTACTGTGATAGTAGCAGAGCGGGGGGTGCAGCAGGGCTCGGGTGGGTGTCTGGCATCTGAGAGGAATGAGAACAGCCCTGCTGAGACGGGAGAGGCAGAGAAGGATGATTTCTCAACCTAAAAGAAAACATTCGCTGCTGGGGGGGTTCCCTGCGTCCCGCAGAGGAAGCGAGATGACATTTGGGAATGTTTATTTGTCATAAGCATTTCTGTGGTTCCTCATAGTCTCCTGCCTTAAATATGTAGAACTCTGAAATATTCTTCTTCACAAAGTGCCCAAACCCCAGGGCGATGCTTCCCCAGGGGACCCAGAGATTTGCTGATTTGCCCAGGATCTCCCTGGAAGTCCGTGGCAGAGCAGACAGTCAGGTGTTTGCTTTCCACCCCTGTTTTGGAGCATAGTTTCTAAATCTTAGGGGGGAAGAAAAAAAAAAAAGATGAGTAAAGCCATTAGCTATAGATGTTACTTATTATAGGATTTCTTATCGATTGGAATATAACACATTTCTGTAAAACATTGAAATTACTCTCGCATAGGGTGGGTATGAACTTGAAGTCATTGGTTTTACAGTGTTAGCTGAGCAATAAAACACTTGAGTTAAACTGTTTTACAGATTTCCACGGTTTATTTTACTTAGTGTTTGAAAGCTACTTTCATCTTCCATCCTCAAAACAGTTTTCCTCAGAGCTTTTCTTGACAGCACAGAAGCAAGCAATGATGTTTTTGGAAGATATTAACCATTAAATTTTTTTTTTATTTATTTTTAACTGCTTCAACCTTTATGTCTGTAAAATTTGCTTTGAGATATTCACAGAGTGGTATTTCTTGCAGTGTTCCCTACCATGTATTTAGTCTGGGAGCAAGTCAGCAGGAATCCCGGAGCTTGTGTTTTGCGATATTACCAGATATTAATCCAAAAAATTCCATAGTACCTACAGCCCACTCCCTGGTGCATCCTAATTCCTGATCTCCTCGGTCACTGTGCTCGGAGTCAGTAGGATTCTAGTGCTCTGTCTTGAGGAGAGGAACAGGAGAAAATCGTAATGAAACTCTGGGATAAACTACTGTCTCAAAAACATAGAATCATAGAATCATGGAATTGTGTGGATTGGAAGGGACCTTTAAGATCATAAATTCCAAACATCAACCTAACTCTGATAAAAACCATCACTAAGCCATGTCTCTAAGCACTATGTCAGCCCATCTTTTAAATCCCTCCAGGGATGGTGTCTCAACCACTGCCCTGGGAAGCCCATTCCAAGGATTCACAATCCTTTCCATGAAGGAATTTTCCCCAATATCTATCCTAAACCTCCCCTGGGCAACTTGAGGCCGTTTCCTCTTGTCCCATTGCCTGTTCCTTGGGAGAAGAGACCAACCTCCTCTGGCTACACCCTCCTTTCAGGGAGTTGGAGAGAGCGAGGTCTCCCCTCAGCCTCCTTTTCTCCAGGCTGAACACCCCCAGCTCCCTCAGAAGTTCTCCAGACCCTTCTCCTTGTGCTCCAGACCCCTCACATGCTCCAGCATGTCCAAAGGTCTTTTGTGGTGAGGGGCCCAAAACTGGACCTAACCCTTGAGGTGGGGTCTCCCCAGTGCCCAGTCCAGGGGGACGATCACCTCTCGGTCCTACTCCCCACACTGTTCCTGATCCAGGCCAGGATGCTGGTGGCCTCCTTGTTCAGCCAACAGTCAACCAACACCCCCAGGTCCTTTTCTGCTGGGCAGCTCCAGCCACTCTGCCCCCAGCCTGTAGCACTGTTTGGGGTTGGTGGGACCCAAGGGCAGGACCCGGCACTTGGTCTTGTTGAACCTCATGCAGTTGGCCTCGGCCCATCCATCCAGCCTGTCCAGATGTAAAAAGATTTGACATGCTGTGGATACCAGAGAAATTTCTTCATTCATTTAATTTCTTCATTGTCCAAAATTGCGACAACTAAAAATCACAAGAACTGGGACCTTTAACGTGGAAGGCAAATTATAACAAACATTTCAAGGCTCGCAGCAGCAGCGATTTAATCGGAACATATTATCTTAAAGATTTTTTCAGGTGGAGGACTGGTGTACGCGTCTGTTCCGTTGCGGTCCGTGTGGTCTTACTTCAGCTGACTCACGCTGATAGAAATGGAAATCAGTGCAGTTTCTGATTGCCTGGCCTGGCCTACGCCGAGCTGCAGTAAATACTTGCAGGATGCGAAGGCGGGTTCTTCATGCGTGCGGTACGCCGGGATCAAGCCTCCGGGCTGTACATCCATCATTTAGATTGGTGCCTCCTTGTGCCAAGGACCACGTTCCGCTGGCGTCTCCGGGAAACAGAACTAACTGCCTCCAGCGAGAGGAGCAGTTCACAGGAGTGGGAAGCGAGCAGAGCAGAAGGCAGGCGGCCCAGATGGCGCGGTTATGAATGGAACTGGAGATCTCCCGGGGTGTCAAGAGGGAGGTAATATTTTGCTTCACTCCGTCCTGACATTGGAAAAAAAAAAAAAACCAAAAAAAAAACCACCAGGGTAGTTGTCAGCTCTTCTGCTGAGCCAAAAGTTTTTGGGATGCCGTTGGGATGATAACTCTTTTCCAGCCCGATTTTGCTGTAAGTGGTACAGTCCAAATGGCACATCTGCAAGAGGCCGGTTGCATGAGAACCACAGAATTGGGCTGACTCCCTAAATTCCTCCATTATCCATTTTGCTGTTCATTTGTCCATCCCTACAGTATTATCCTCTCTTGCCCTCTAGCAGTTAAATGGACTTTCAGTGGACTTTATGGGAAATGAGATGCAAAAGTATGCAAGAAGCAGCAATTTTCACTGTCTCGGTCACAGGACACCCTTCCCTGCCTCGGTTTTGTTCTTTTTCCTGTGAATTTCTGCTATTAAAGCAACTGGAAGAATCGTACATATGGATAAGTAGATGTAATATGTGTGTAGCTCTCTCGTTTTCTGTAGGTATTTTCTCCTGATCTATGAGATTCCTGCTCCTACCGTGGGGTATGTTATATTGCAAGGTGATTTCAGGTAATTCTTAACATAGCTCAGATCTATTCTTCCAGATCTATTTTTCCAGAACAAAGTAACTGGCTAGGTGAAAACTGATTTTTGAAAATGGCTTTGGCATATAACATAAGCTTTCACTGAGACTTATCTTCTGGACTGGCAACTGAGGAGTCTCTGAAAATGAAACTTCAGCTCTTTACTTACATTAGTATTCTTTGAAAATCTTACTGCTGGCTGGGATTGGTAGCTCTTTCATTCATTTTCTTCATTACAGAGGGATTTCCTTTCATAAAATTGACGAAGTCAGTCTTGTCTCTTTTATCCCATTTTTCTTTTATTCGTACCTACTTTCTCTCATATTTCCCCAGCTGGCATTATTTATTTTTTTTTTTTAATTTTTACTTATGCCCTCTTTTCTCCAACCCCTCACCATCTTATTCCATATGTTTATTATCTCTTCCATCACCAAGCTGTGAATAATTTTGTGGGAAATCATGCAGCTGCATGGAAATCAGCTGTTTGGCACAAGCACCGCGCTGCCTTGCTGGAGAAGTCCCTGGGTTAACAGACAATTGCTATTGAAGTATTTTGGAGAGCAGAGAAAAACATCCTTTACCAGTGGTGCCAATCTCAAGCTTGTAATAATTGTGAGTTGTTACTGGATTGACTGAAAAATGGTGAGTTAAAAAAAAAAAAACACCACAACAAAACAACCAAGATTCTGTGGATTTATTTGCTTTCTGTTTCTCTTGGAGTGGCAAAGAACTTTTTTTTTTTTAACTCCAGGATGAGCTAAACTTTACATATTTCATGAAATTCTGGATTCCTACTTAATGAAAGGCTTGAAGTTAGGAGTATGGTCACTTCAGCTCTCAGAGATTTTTCAGTGGATAGATCAGATTAGGTTTCTGAGTGTGCCTTAGGAGTAAGGTCCAGCTTTGTGTCCAGCTTTGGACTTCTCAGCACAGGAAGGACATGGACCTCTTGGAACGGGTCCGTCTGAGGGCCATGAAGATGATCAGAGGGATGGAGCATCTCCCCTATGAGGACAGGCTGAGAGAGCTGGGGGGGTTCAGCCTGGAGAAGAGCAGGCTCCGGGGAGACTTCAGAGCCCCTTCCAGTCCCTAAAGAAGGGGGGCTCCAGGAAAGGTGGAGAGGGACTCTGGATGAGGGAGGGGAGCCCTAGGAGGAGGGGGAAGGGTTTGAGACTGAAAGAGGGGAGATGGAGCTGAGATGTGGGGAAGAACTTGTTTGGGGTGAGGGTGGTGAGAGCCTGGCCCAGGTGGCCCCGAGAAGCTGTGGCTGCCCCATCCCTGGAGGGGTTGAAGGGCAGGTTGGAGGGGGCTTGGAGCAACCTTGCGTGGTGGGAGGTGTCCCTGCCCAGGACAGGGGGTTGGAACTCGATGATATTCAAGGTCCCTTCCAACTCTAACCATTCTGTGATTCTAAGGAAGCTTCTAAAGTAGGAACAGAGTTAGGTGAAACAAATAGGAGTCGTACCCCTGTTCCTGCTCCCTCTATCCACCTGCCTCTCCAGGCTGACTCTGGTGCTTAGTTCCTGTCCGAAGTTAATTATTCCTGTTAGCCTGGGGCAAATTAACAGCAAGCTACCAATGCACCCGTTCCATTGCCTAGAGGATCCGTATCAAGCGAGACAGTGTGCAAAATGACAGTTACTGGCGTTTATCTTTAAGGAGCTGAGAGAGCTAATTGTTTTGCTGAACAAAGTAAAGCATAAATTCTGTGCGGTTTGTTTCTTCAGACGTTCAGAGGCGTCAGATGAGGGGAAACTGTACAGGCACGGAAATAATTGGGTTTGATTTTTGCCCGATCACCCAATGGTTCAAATCGGCAGCAATCAAAGCAAAGCGCTTTCTGTCTGTAAATAATACTTTCAAGGTTCTAATGGAAGTATAGCATGAAGGGTTATCGTTAGCTTGCTTTAATATCTGTGAGATCAGTGAATTATAAAATTTATATGTGAATCTACAGAAAAGTAAAGAGGCTTTCATGTTTGATAGTGCTGTATCAGAGGCTGTTTCTTAAGGCTGTTGAGACGTTCCCAGTGCGTATTGACGGCTTCTTGTTTTTCTGAAGGCTCCAGCAGTCTGCAGGCATCCGTTGTGTGAAATCCTGTTAATTTTTCTAGCTTGGTACCATGTTAACTTGTTTACATCGCCGTAGGACATGGCGTTTTGGGGGACATTTTTCCATGGCAACGTTAGGATTTAAGAGGAGGGAAAAAACTTAGAGTCATAGAATTGAAGAAAGTTTTCTTTTGGAGGCAGCCTCTGGAGGTGATCTCACCCAACCCCCTGCTCATCAGGGCTAATTCCAAAACTGGAGCAGGTTGCCCCAAGCCTTGTTCAGGCCGGGTCTGAAAGTCTCCAAGGATCCACCAACCTTTTTGGGTCATATTTCAGTCTTCAACAGCTCTCTTGGTAATTTTTTTCAGTTTTTTATTTTAATATGGAATCAGAATTTCCCTCCTTGCAACTTGTGACCGTTTCCTCTCTGTCTTCTCGTTGTTCATCCCTGAAACAAGTCTGGCTCCACCTTCCGTAGACCTTCTCCACAGATAGAGGATTGCACCCTCACCCCCATTACTGCCTCCTCTTCCAGCCAAACAAGCCAAATACCTTCAGCCTTCTCACGTGCTGTGAACTCC
The DNA here is from genome assembly GCA_025769975.1 of Gallinago jamesoni. Taxonomy (NCBI): domain Eukaryota; kingdom Metazoa; phylum Chordata; class Aves; order Charadriiformes; family Scolopacidae; genus Gallinago; species Gallinago jamesoni. The sequence continues at coordinate 1,613,848 of JAOQGH010000015.1, read as the reverse complement.
AGTGGGTGAATTGGGGCCAGTTCTGCCTGAGGGCTTCGAGTGGGCTGTCTGGAAGCTTTTGGTGCGTAGTAATTCCTCTCTTTTTCCCTCTGCATCCCCCCTGCTGCTTCATTGCTTGCAGTCAGCCAGTCTTCAGCCTCGTGCCGTCTCTCTGCCGTGGTGCAGCAGCAGAAAAGGTTGTCGGGGAGGACTCTGAAGTGGTTTTCCACTACTCGTTGTTTCTGTTTCTAATAGACTCCTCCATTAATCCCCACTGGAGAGAAAACACACTTGTTATAATGATCTTGGAGAGCAACACAATCTCCTCTCCTTCCTTTTTTTTTTTCTTTCTTTTCTTCCTCGGTTTTATACACTTAGTTTAGAGCAACTCCACGTTACTTCAGCTCGCGACAGATTTGAATGATAAAGTAGCTCAGATAGACCCATTAAAAGAGAAGAAGCTGAGAACTGTGCTATTTGCTGGAAGACTACAATCGGTACAAGAAGCTCTCGATAACCTATTCACCTTCCCCCACAGAGCTGTAATCCATGGCTTTGACCATATGGAAGCTGGGTTTCGCACAGAGTGAATGTAAATAAAGCTTTCCAAATGCCTTTGATATCAAAGCTATTTATGCCTCTCTCTCAGCAAGTATTTCCATTCTCTCCCAGACATAGTTAGCATAAAAGAGCAACCTACTGTTTAGAAGGCATTTAGACCAAAAAAAAAAAAAAGGTAACAAAACCAAATGAATACAAAATCTTCCCAACCCCCCCAAAAACTTCAAAGTTTAGTTTCTTGTTCCGCAAGTTTGGTAGGTCATCATAAAGTTTTCTCCTACAGTTATTATTTATTGGGCTGAGGATTTGGCAAAGAGTGGAAAGGTTTAGGCAGCCAAAGCCTACAGTCCATGGCTAAGAAAATCCTGATTTGCTCTTCCAAAATTATATTGGTGAATATTTGCAAAGGCAGATTTTAGAGACTTAAATATATGTACATGTGTGCATCCCAATAGGTCTGTGTGTTATAAAACTGGATGAGGTTTCAAATGAATTACTAATAGTCTGAGCTTTCCACACTCTGTTTTGAGATGAGAAATTCTTACAGTGTTCTTTCACATAAAAAAAAAAAAAGTTTGTTTGTACAAATTAGCTTTATTTTTAACTTAAGAAATCTCTACCGTTCCCCTTGAATGGAATGAGCCGCTCAGCGGAGTTATTGTGAGAGGATTCTGAAACCTTGAATAATTCCTACAGCGTGTTGAGAACCCTTTGCAATTTCTTCCCTATTATGAAGTTTCCACGCGTATTAAATAGTACTATATATAGATACAAATATATTCATTAAAGATTTGTTTTGCTGAAAAAAAAAAAAAATTGTCGATCCACATTCTGTCAAAGCATATGAACATTTACATAAAAATACAACAAGGCAAATACCCAAGTGTAGCAGCGCAACACACTGTGCCATAAAAAAAAAAGCAATTTGGAAGCTCTGTTTCCTCCCTGAGCCTGCCCAGGAATGAATTCTCCAATCCCACCGCTCTGCACGTTTCTTTGGGTACTGAGAACTGTAGTGAAGGGTAAACTAGAAGTGCTGTAGGCAGATAGGAAGAAGAAACAGCCAGGCATTTCCTAAACAAATAAGATTTAGCACAACTCCAGAGCAATACTGAGATTTTGATAAGCCAAGGATCCAGCACTTTGTTCCTTGAGCTTAAAAAAGAAGTGAGTTGGCCGTGAGCAGTGATGTCCCGTTTCATTGTGCTAAAGGTAGGAAATACCTAAACCCAAATGAGCCTGTGTTCACATGGCATTCCTGTGAGCAGCTTCAAAATCCAGTCACTGCTTATGGTTTTCATTGGGCTTCTACCTCTGGCAGCCTGAGTTTCTGGAGAAACATCAAAGATAAACGCAAAAACCTAAAGTTTCATTAGGAGCATGAAAAGCAGGTGTTAAATTAGGCCTCTAGCTTTCCTTGCAGATCCTTTTTTTTTCCTCCCCCTCTTACTTCTCTCATTTCTTTTTCTTTTTCCAACTCACCACGAAGCTCTCTTGCACTGTGGATGGTCACAAGAAATGCAATGGGCTGCTTCGAACCTCCCTGGTAGAGAGGGGGCTTCTTAGGAGTCTATTGAGGATGAATATCACCCCAGACTTCTTTCTCAAGGAAAATTAGTTAAGATCCTTAAGCCAGGATGGTCTTAACAAATGTAATGGGTTTCAGGGAGTTGGATCTCTTATATACTTTGGACATGATGATTGTTTCCTTTGTTTTTTATATATATATATATTATAAGGGTGAAAAAGGAAAAAATATATACCTGATGCCTACTGGTATAATAAAATAGATGGAAAATTATCTGAAATGACTTGTGCTGCTCCACTCATTG
>JAOQGH010000015.1:1581662-1592205 GCA_025769975.1 Gallinago jamesoni | reverse complement strand
CAGAGGGGCTCCAGCCCTCCCAGCATCTCCGGGGCCTCCTCTGGCCCCGCTCCAACAGCTCCATGTCCTTCTGATGGTGGTGGACCCTGAGCTGGAGGCAGCACTGGGAGGGGAGGTTCACAATATCTTTATGCCAAAAGATCCTTTGAGTTAGGAGAGCAGGTAAGAGTTGCAGGTGGCAACTGGGGTGACTGGTTTAGTGGAGAATATAAAAATGCTTGTTTGCAAGGCCACTGCTGGCCCTGGGGTGTTGCCAGTCAATCTCCCAGGCAAGGGTTATGTGAGACAAAGTGCAAAAGCTGAGCTCCTGGCCGCTTTGGAGCCTCTGTACGTCACTCAAAAAGTTCTGTGAACCCGTACAACTAGTGCTCTGGCAATTCCCATACAATTATTGCTCTGGCAATTCCTGCTTGGTACCAAGTGGGATTTACGCAGAGGAGGGGAAAGCAGGAGCACTCCCAGGGGTAGCAGATGTATTTCTTCAAAAGGCTGGAACTGGAGCTCTTTGTGTCCTTCAAGTATCTACCTCACCTTCCTAGATCTTCTGAACTTTCCATTGGCTGCGGTGTTGCTTTAATTTCATACCATGAGGCCAGAAGGGACCATTCGATCACCTGCCCTGAACTCCCATATGTCACAGACCATTAAGTTTCACCCAGTTACCCCTGGGTGTTCTTCACTTCCAGTCCTTAAGCTTTTATGGAGTGTTCCTGTGCCATGTTTCATCTCAGGGGTAACTACATTTCAGTGAAGTGTATTCTGCATAGACCCAGTAACGCTTGTAAAGTGCATTAGGAGCCCTCACAATGAATAGAACTTGTATATATTTGTTCGGAGATTTTCAAAGGCGCTTAGGGAATTAGGAGGCTCAGTTGCCATTAATTTTTATGAGAATTTACCGTCTAAATGCCCCGGATAGCTTTGAAAAATCTTCTTTTTTAGTGGGAGGCATAAAAATGATCATTTAGAATTAGTTGAATTGTGTATGTAGTTTGTTAGTCTTAGATACTTCAGAATAAGATGACAATAAAATCCTGTTATGGATAATTATATGATGACCTGCTCTGGAGGTGACATTTCCATCCTGACTCTAAGCACTTTGTTGTTGGCTTGAAGCTTGGGAGTTTTTACTCTTTTTAACTCCTTAGCCCACTTAATATAATTCAGGAAGTTCTTAGAAACCATAAAAACGTCTAATGGTATTTTAGGTTCTGCTACTTTATCAATATTGCTATTTATGAAGTAGGACAAAACTCCTAATTGTTTCACTGAGCAGTGACATGTGAACTACAGTTCTCATTAGCACCAGCTTTCCCTGATACGGGAACTTGTTTAACAGAAGAACAAATTTTCTCCAAGTACTGACTGTCTATTGCTCTTAGTAATACCTCTTCTTTGACTGATGTTTTTGTAAGGATTATCAGGCATCAGAATTTCAAGAGGCTTCACTGGTAGTAGATGTGCTCCTAGAATTCAATTTTCTATTCAGAGTCAGAAAGATTTACAGAAACTCAACTTTGCTTTCTGTAACAAGAACTTGTTAGACACAGTGACGTTTTGGAAATGTGCTAGAATATGCTCTATATGCACTAGGATATGACACACAGGCATTTTCATAGCTTTTCTGTAGGTCGTGCTCCATCATCAGGGTGCCTAATTGCATTAGGGTGCCTTACATTTCAAAAATACCTTGGATAGGATAATTCCTACTACATTTCAGAAAGCTGCTCCATAAGCTCCCATGATGTTGTCCCACAGGTCAGTTTATCCTGCTCTTCCCCCATGGGAGCATGTGTGATGGTCCTATGGTCTTTGGCAGGGATTTTCCCCACTCCCTTCCAATTCCTCTCGATTACTTCACATTGCTTTTCGTCATACCCACCATAAATAATTTTCTTCCAACCTCTATTTCGTATCTTTGGGGTATTTTTAAGCGGTTACGTTCTGTCTCCATGATCACTTAACCAAGGATGGGCTAATGTAAGACAACAGCGAGGAAGAAACATCGTAGTATGTATTGAGTACACCTGCCTTCCTAATTATTACATGCCAGCTTTAATTGTATGACTGCAAATACCGGATCAGACTACTTCCCATGACATGTTGTGACTGAAACAGCCCACATTCATTCTGAAGGTACATATTGCCCAAAATTGAAATATTTGTCTGATTTGACACAAATTATAATTATCCTAAAGAACCTGAAGGTTCTTCCTCCTCCCCTCCCCCTTTTTTGTCTTCCTAATTATCACTGCAGCTCCCAATGAAAATGGTTGGTATCGCTACTCATTAGCCAAATAATTTCTTTAGCAATTATCAGAAATTTAGGCAGCTAATTTGGAAAAAAAATACAGTAGTGAAAAGCAGAGCTTTTCCCTATAGAAAATTCCCAGATGCACGTCCGGTTCTCTGTTAGTTTAAATGCAAGAAAACTACACTGAAGGTAACGTAGCTGCATTCCCTTGAAGTAGAGACAAATTTAGCTCTCCTATTTAAAGCCAAGACTCCACATTTTATTGATTGATATTGAAACTATAAATTGAGCCTGACTTCAGCAGGTATGAGTTTATACAGCACCAAGTGCTTCCACGGAGAGACAAGATTTATTCTGGCCGAGCATCTTGATTGAAATCCTGTGACCTTTCATTATTTGGTGGTGAAGTAATTTAAGCGTGGCGCTGACAACCCTGGACGTTCCAACCCCAGCCTCCAACCTCAAAACCCCAATCAAAAGAGCACCACGCACTGATTTCTTTGGAGTCCTTAACTTCTGTGGAGCTTTTGAGGGTTTGCTTCATGGTCATGTTTCAGGTGAGAGGTCTTGGAAACTTTTTTTTGGTCATTTTATGGTATCGGAAAATGAAGAACATAAATATTCTGAGACATGATGCAAAGCCCTGGAAGAGGCTGCCCAGGGAGGTGGTGGAGCTTCCTTCTCCAGAGACATTCAAAATCCACCTGGACACGTTCCTGTGGGACCTGCTCTGGGTGGATCTGCTCTGGCAGGAGGTTGGACTGGGTGATCTCCAGAGGTCCCTTCCAACCCCATATCATTCTCTGATGATAAAACCCTAAGCCTTCAGCACAGTAAGCAGAGCAAGACTTGACATGGATTGGGATGTCGTTGCTCACAGGAACGACCAATTTCAGATGGTTTCAGTCAGTTTTTAGTCAACCTTTTAATGTCCCAGCTGGCCCACGGTGCTAACCTGGTTAGAGGGTGGACAGCTAACACAGGACCTGAGTGCCCCAGGGCCAAAGAAGTTCTTGATGCGAGTAAAGATTGAAGAAAAAAGATTGGGTTTGGTTTCTTTCAGGTGAAGGGAACTTTGTTGTGACCGAGTGTCTCAGTTTGTCGCTTTGCTCTCGGCAGGAGTCTTCCAGAATAAGGGCTGTCATTTCACAGCTGTATAGAACTGCTAATTACGGGCCAGTCCTCGTTTATAATTACAACCCTGGAAGGGAAGAGGGGAGGCAGACCCTGGAAAAGAAGGGCGAAGGGTGTCTCAGGAGTTAAGTCCATGATCTGAGATGTTGGCTTCCTTCCCAGCTCTGTCACAGTTTTTCCTGTGTGACCTTGGACGAGTCGCGGAATCTTTCTTTACCTGAGTGCTGTGTGTGGGAGTAATGATGTCTCCCCGGGCAAAAAAAGACAGCTTTCCTGCTGCATTTTGATGCTGAAGTGTCTGGGATCGCAGGTGTTTCTCAAAATTCAGGACATTACTATATAGATTGTTCTACCCTACGTGGGGATGGAGCACTCAGTAGGCACATAGCTATATAAATACAGATATAATCACACAAAAACCTGCTGTATTCCTATATTCACACTGCAATCCTGACAGATGTGTTCTCAGCAAGATTCCACCATATTCCACAGTTGAGCGGAGACCGTATGCTATTGAAACAAAAGAAGAAGATTAATTAGGCTGTCATCGTGTGAAATTGGGTTTGTGGATGGCAGGCACACTCAGAAGCCTGCATGGAGGTTGTCCATTTTTTTAATTATGGAAACAGAGAGAGGAAGGGAGAAACCAGGATGTTCCCCCGAGTGGCTGTGCCCGGTTTGGTGGGCAGCGGTGACACAGGGTTCTCTGCCACCCACCGAGGGAGCTGGAGTTGAACAAATAAACCTCATTTCGATGCGCTTCTGCAAATGAATTTGCTCATTTCTAGAAGGCACCAGTCCATTAAAACCTGCAATTTCTCACCTGTCGAGTCAGGCCAGTGTCATACTCTGGGGTCCCCTATATAGGGAAGGTTGGGCTTATCCCACCGTAAGCTGGGAGCCCGTTTGCCAGCAAAAGCTGTGGAGCACAAGGAAATGTAGCCCTAAAGAAGGGTAGATGGTGGCTGCAGAACCTCTAAGCCCTTGGGCCAAGGGCTGTGGGGCCAGAATGAGCTTGGAGCTCCCCCTGGGGCATTTTGGGACCCGGGCTGACCTGGACTCTCTTGGGGTTTCCAGGCCATGGGCTCTTGCTCTCTCCTGGAGCATCTTCCATTGACAGCTCCTTAACTTCCAGGGTTGACTTAGACTCAACAGCAGCTTTTTTCTCAGCCTGAACACAGACTTATTTATCCGAGGGCTGACTTGTGCTCGCAGGCAAATGAATTTTTTGGTATCCATTCATTAAAATTAGACAGCATCCACGTAGCAGACTGGAACACGGCTCCTCTGTTTAAACAACAGCAGCAGCCACCTGCAGAAGGGGAGATGTCTGCCTGAGTGCGCTTTGAGACCTCCTCTATCCTGCTAAAGATCCCAGAGATGAACGTTGTATTCAAATCCTTTCTAATTTAGTTCTGCTCCATTATATGCATCTCCGAAATGAGCACCTGTTTTATTCTTTCCTTCCTTTAAAGAGAAGGGAGGGAACTGCTTTTGGGCATATTCCAACCCAGGTAATAATATCCCAACTCCCTCTCCTCTGCTTGCGGTTTCAATTGGAAAAGAAAATGTTATTGTGTGTCTTCAGCTGCTGGAGGCAGAGTTCAAGTGTTTTCTGTCGGAGACGAGGGCTTTGCGGTGGGAGAAATCTGCGTGTAGGGGCTACCTCCCCTTCTCTGCAAAAAATACAACCAGCTTCCAGGCTGTGTGAGAGCAGAACCAACCGAAGGGCAAACCCAACCCATCCTGTGCAGGGGAAGGAAAGGCCATCAGAGCAGGAGAAACGCCGTGGACAGGAGAGGCAGGGCTGGCAGACGCGGTAGGTCTTTGCTGTCTCTTGTACCACGATGGCATCAAGCCCATCATCCTCTCCCGCTCGGGTGCAGTTGCCGGACTTTAAGGAATTGCCCTGGGGACATGTCAAGGTGCTTCACAGAAGGGTTCATTTCTCTCTGTCCCTGCAGAACGCGCTGGTTGTTGATGCTGCTGCCCTAAAAGGAGGGAAACACACAATAAATCCTCCTTCTTGCTGTATTATATATGTGGGTGGACTGTTCAGTGGATAAGGAGTTGGCTGGATGGTCGCATCCAGAGGGTAGTACTCCATGGCTTTAAGTCCAGGTGGAGAGCAGTGACAGGGGGTGTCCCTCAAGGGGCCGTGCTGGGACCAAGACTGTTCATCATTTTTATCAATGACATAGACAGAGGGATTGAGAGCACCATCAGCAAGTTTGCAGATGACACCAAGCTGTGTGGTGTTGTAGATCCACCTGAGGGATGGGATGTCATCCAGAGGGACCTGGACAGGCTGGAGAGGGGGACTCAAGTGAACCTCATGAAGTTCAACAAGAGCAAGTGCAGGGTTCTGCATCTGGGCTGGAACAACACTCTCTCTGATGTTCATCACTGGAAGCCAGCTGGAGCACTGCCCTGGGATTGTCCCAGGGACAGCCCGTCCCTCGGGGCCGAGGAACTGAAATCCCAGCGGGTTTGCAGGTATTCAGGAAGCCTGGGGACCCAAGTGCTGAAGAATGTTGGATGAGTTGCCAGGATCCCACAGCTTGTGTTGGAATCAATGAGAATTTGGGGCAATTCTGCCCAGTCTCGTATCAGGAGGCCGTTTGCGTGTCGTTACAAGGTGGGATGCAGCGCTGTTGGGTGCCTGGGAGAAAGCTGGAGTTCTTTGAGCTTGGCAGTGCTGGGATAAAGATAATACAGAACGATGCTACAATTAATTGAATCAGCACCGGGGTGCATGACCAGGAGAATGAACTGGGGGTGTCGGAGATCTGGATTCTTGTGGTCGATGGTTGAACAGCTCTTTGCCTGAGCCACAGCAGAGTTTTCCCAAAGGGATATGGATCTGCTACCCCAGCCCACGAGCTGGGATCTCTTACCTATCCTCCAGCCTCTTAAGACTGGCAGGTACTCCTTTCATCTGTAGGGTTTACAGCTCGGAGAATACCTTTGCTGGTCACGTGGAAGTAATATATTCTTTATTATCCCTATGAAGAGATTCTCATGAATACTTCAGGAGACATTCATAAATAGAGCCTTAATTATTTAAAACCGTTTTTCCCCTTACTTACTTAAGGATGTTGCCTTTCATCCACCCAAGCTGAATTTACTGCAATGAATAATAATTTTAGTTTCAATTAAGTTTTGTATGTACACATCTCTGAATCTTGTATCCATCTGTTTGCCATCTGCTGATTGGTTTGCTATTTCTATAAAGCTGCTTTTTTTTTTTCTGATTGTAGATGGTCATGTACTCATTACCAGCTTCATCACTCAGCTCATCTTGGAGACAACACATAACTGTATTAGCCTCTGTGTATAATTAGATTGCCAAGACAGTTAAATCATCAGATTGTTTGAATTCAGCTACTTTTCTGAGCATGCACTTCTGAAGATGCTTGTACTTATTTTTAAAAGGGACTGTTTTTAGTGGGCTAGAGGCTGTGTATGAGTTGGGAATTCACTCTTGATCGGCTGTAATTATGATGGTGCTGAGCTGGTTCATGGGACTCTGTCCCAGGTCATTCCGTGAGTCACGCTACAAATGCAGTTGAGTATTTTGGATAACTTACAGGTACAGGAGGAACTGTGCTGTAGCTGTGAGCTGTACTGCCCCAGAGCTCACCTGGACAGAGCCTGGCAATAATCTGGGCCAAAATTGGACAAATAACGTGTGGTATCAAGTACTTGATACCATTTTTCTGTGCGGAGAGGATCTGGTAGGTCTGAGGAGGGAAAATGTGAATCCAGTCCTCTGTACACACGTGTAATTTCCATTCAGTGGTCCAATTTGTTGGTCTCAACATAGCTCCAAGGAAAAAGACATTCCTAAAGTATGTGTTTAAGCTCCCCCCTTTCCCAGGTGGGGGCTTTGTGGATGGGCTGAGGGACTGAAACCTTCACCTGGACAAACTTAGGCTCGTGAAGGTGAGGTTGGGTGGGCACCGAAGAGAGGAAGAAACATCCAAACACAACAAAACAGAAGTACAGACACATTCAGTATCTATTAAATCAGATTATGTCTTCTCCATAGTAACCAGCCTGAGCTTTCCATTTCTCTTTTCATTGTTCGCTGCTCACACACGGTCCTGCTCGGGAACGTTTCCCGTAGCAGCTGACCTCAGTCCTCGGTGGACCTTTCTGGAACACCACCAGCTCAGGGCTTCCCCATCTCCTGCTCCATTGAAGAAACAGTGGGGGAAAAAAAAAAAAAGTAATAAAGATAAAACCTACACTCAAATCAGCAGCTGCTCTGGAGCCAGGAAGAAGTAATTAACTCATGGCAGGTGCTGCTACAGGTTTCCATGCGATTGCAGTTGGGCACTCTGCCGTCTTGCTGCAAAACTAGATGATCTGAAAGGTCCCTTCCAACCTTGGCAATTCTATGATTCTATAATTCTATAAAACCACCTGGCGTCGGCGAGGGCCAAGGGGGACAAAACCTTCCCTCGACACAACCAGAGCCTCAAGTAGTGGAAATATTATTTTTTTGTAGCCATTAAAGGGTGTCCCCCTGGACACCTTCCTGTGGAACCTGCTCTGTGTGGCCCTGCTCTGTCAGGGAGTTGGACTGGGTGATCTCCAGAGGTCCCTTCCAACCCTGAATCATTCTGTAATTCTATCATTCTGTGATTCTGTGACAAAGTGTTTGGATGGTTGTGCAGAACTTGCTCTTCCCTTCGCACACCCAAAATGTCATTCACCCGGAGGCGACTGTCACATTGATGGTTAGAGGACAGGACTTGGAGAAAGAGGGTCTGAGGAAACCACCCTGGGCTTGCTGCAGTTCTGAACGGGGCTCGTGACCGTTCAGTCCTTACCCTTGGACCTACAGACCCTAATTAGCATCAGGGCTCACTGTGCTGGATACTTTAGAAATACTTAAAGAAAAATAGTTAACCTGAGGTGTTACGCAGGCAGTTGTTTGAACAGCCTACATTTTTCCCTGGAGTATTCTTATCTGCCTACTTTTAGAAAAGTCAGAGCTTTTGTGGGAAAAAAAAAAAAGCTCTTGAGATTTTAGAAATTCTATTCTAATGTAAGTTTTCCAAGTGTTCAGGAATATAAATGTCCCTTTTCAGATGTGGTGGAGGCAGTTAAGTGTTCTCTCGTGTAAGAAACAACCAACCAAAAAACCTCTGGACTCCCAAACCCAAAAAATCTCAGCCTCTTTCATGCACCAAGGAACTCCAAATTTAAACTGGAGTTTGAGTGCTTAAGGCAGGTTTGATTTGACCTTTTAAGCCACAGAGGTGCTTTTTGAAACATCCCTATTTTGACTCCCAGTAAATAAGTTGTTTTATAGATGAAATCTTACAATCACTAGGGCTTTCTGTGGCTGCCTCTGATTTTTATTTTTTTTTTTCTCCCCAGCCATAAAGCCAAATTATAGCAGGGTATATCCCATGTAATTCCCTTTCTGGCCCTATCTTATCTCTTGCTTTTAGCTGATGCGATTGAAAAACTCTGCCATTCCGTGACATAAATCCAAATAGTGAGTGCTAAAGGCCGTCACTGTTCTTCCAGGAGCAGCTCCAGTCTCTTCAAAATGGCGTGTATATATCTATTTCTTCTTTTTTAAGAGGAAAAAAAATCCAGTAGTAACTTCTAATGCCATGCTGGAACAACAGTATGGGACATGGGCTTGAGGTAAGGAGAAAAGAACGGTGTTGGTGACAATTGGATGCGCTTGGATAAGGACCGGTTCTGTTGTGTGGTTACTAAAATATACACAATTGATCTGTTCATTTATCACTGTTTTGGGGGTTTACTTTATCCATATAGTCCACCTGAGCCTCGTGAGTGCCTGGCAGCGAAGCGGAGCCACGGTGCATTAAGGCTGTGGATGTCGAGGATGGAAAGGACTAGTGGAATCAATCTGTAGAGGGACATCACAGGTATTAAAGCAATTCTGATTTATTTAATGCACTTAGGATTATAGTTCTCTGAAACGGCGTTTTTAAAACTGCTTTCTCTCGTAATATCACCTGGGAAGGGTTCAAGTGATGCAGCACAAGTTGCTCACACTCTCTCTCTCTGATGCTGAAGTGCTTGTTGAAAGCTACTCAGGACATCAGATGAATTCTTCTCTCTGGCATGGTGCCGTCGACATCTCAAATTCCACGTGCAGACCCCTGCTTAAGAGTGTGTGAATTCACACATGTAACAGACAAAACTTTTCCCAACATACTTCAAAAGAATGTTTCTGAGACAGAATTTACTTGATCTGAGTTATATCTAACTTTTGCTGCCATGACACCGTGAGATAGATGTGGCGTGCCATGGGTGGGATTTGGTGCTTCATCTCTTCGTATTCACCTCACTCAATAAGGCAGGAAATTTATTTACTATCCAGAGGCAGTTACCTGTCTTCCAGAGCATTGTTCCAGCAGTCAAAAATGGCAATATATCTATATATCTATTTTTAAATGAATGACTTTCAATACCCAAGGAGAAGGATGAGAAACCCTGTTTGTTCTGGTATTGACAGAGAAATGAATTTCTCCACCAAGCTGAATCTCAGATGTAGATTTGATTATTTTTCTTATGGAATTTTTCTGTTGTGATCATCCTAGAAGAAGCAATTTAGAAGAATTATGTATTCTAGATCGCTTTCTGTAACATGAGAATGACATGGGGACAATCTCAGTGTCATCAATAGCCAAAATGTAACTGTCACTTACGGGGAAAAGTTGTTCCCACGTGCAAGATCTGAGGCTGCTGAAAGGAAATCCGTTGGGGGGAAGGGAGTGGGGAATTAGCAAATGTCAAAGTGGGATAGTCCTTCTCATTGGGTAAGGAGAGCCAAGAGTCCTTCTGTTGACCAGCCCAGCGTTGGTTTGTCTGCGCTGCTCCCCTCACAGGGACGATGACCTGATAAAATGTTTTCATCCTGCTTCGTCTCTGTGTGTGCCCCTGCAGCCGGTAGAATATCACACATTTGAAATGAGAAAATGATCTCGTCAAACTCGAGTTTGCCCCTCTTTCCTTTATCTCAGGCAGGTGGTTATATCTCTTGGAGAAGCTGTGGCTGGGAATTGGTTTCTCCATGTACTTCATGGGCCCCAGAGATGCTGGGAGGGCTGGAGCCCCTCTGCTGGGAGGGGGGGCTGAGAGAGTTGGGGGGGTTCAGCCTGG
>JAOQGH010000015.1:1556292-1581562 GCA_025769975.1 Gallinago jamesoni | reverse complement strand
TGGAGGGGTTGAAGGGCAGGTTGGAGGGGGCTTGGAGCCACCTGGTGTGGTGGGAGGTGTCCCTGCCCAGGGCAGGGGCTGGCACTGGGGGGGCTTCAAAGGGGTGGAATGAGATGATCTTCAAGGTCTCTTCCAACCCCAACTATTTTGTGATTCCACTATTCCTCTGTCTGGCCTGTCCCAAGCCCACTTTGAAGCCCTCAGTGAAGTGGGGAGGGTACAACTTAAGCAAAGTCTTAATTGAAGGGGTTTAGATCATACAGTACAGGGTATCATGTATTAATGTCTAAAAGAATCATAATTTAATACATAAACTTAAAACCAAATTGGTTAATTAAGGAAGAGTAATGGGCTATTTAGAGCAGAAAACTGATACCACTAAGAGCTTTGTCTGGAGCTGTTGGTGAGTTACGTTGCAGTCAGATATCGTGATATTGTGATGTAGAGAAAATAGATATTGTGCCCTATTTTAACTAATTTTCAGTGCTGATTATTCACTCAGGTTTTTTAAGAAAGAAGTAAAGAAAAGGGCCAAAGAAAAGACGACAACTTCTTCAATCCAGGTGCTGTTTCTACCATTGATGTAGTTGTTCCATCCCATTCCTGCACTGGTGTAGCAGGAAGGATTTTTTCACGGGGTGCTCAAGGCAATCAGGCAAACAATAGAAATGGAAAACTTGCAGCTACCAAGACCATCTTTTTAAGTGATTCCTGCCATCACAGAGGTAGTAAAGTTTACAGATGCAGCTCAGATGTTGTAAGTATTGCCCGATGGCGATAGGATGGTGACAGCCACGTCCAAAAAGTTGGAAAAGCCCTGTTTGGGAATACAGCCTGTGTCCTTAGTGAATATTGGCTTTGATGGTGCATGCCGTATACCGAGTAAGGGTAAAGAATCATGTTCTATAAAAGCATAATTAGCGTTACATTTTATTTTATGAAGCATCTTTTCAAGTCGTTATCCTCAGAAGTGAATGCAGTTAATTCTGTCTGGTTTATTCCATTTGACTGTTTTATATGTGAGGTACCAGTACCCAGCTGGGTAATTTTCCAGTCCTGTTCTCCCAGCTTCAGGCTGACTTTAACCACCTTGCCCGATCAGGAAACCTCATGTGCTCTAACACAGGGTGTTAGATTCACAGAGACTTCTACAACTGCAAGAAAGGATGCCAGATGCTCCTTTTTAACAGTCCGGACTGTGAAATGTGGCTGGAATTTCCAATCCTGAAACAGAATATTGCTCTGGACTTCCATGGAGCTGTGCAAGTTTCCACCAAGAATGCCTCTGGGTTTTTTATTATTGTTTTTTTTTTTAGTTAGCGCTTCCGAGCGTTACATATCAGTCTGTATCGATTTGCAGATGTGATGCCAGATGACTTTAATTCCTGATTGTGCTAATTACCCCATGCTGCTGTGTTTAATCCTGCACTGTGGTGAATGCAACTGCGTAGCTTCAGGGATTATTAGGGCCGTAAAAGCATTACTGGCTGTATGAGTTTTGTCACTAATGTGAAAGATAAGCACTTCATGCTTTCTAGCAATCAGGTTACTCTACCTGTGTGGAATCTTGTCTACATCTTCATCCCTTACTAGGCTAGATTTTGACAAAAATAGCAACTATTCTTTCTGCTCCGCTGAAGCCCTGATTCCCCATGAAGTTTGAGAGACTTTTTCCTTTGCTTAAAAAAATAAAGGCAAAGTTAATTGGAAATGACAAGAGGAAAATGATCCAGCTGAATGCTTTGATAAGCAATCAAGGCTTAATAGATTAGAAAATATAATTAATTACTTAATTATACTCAAAGTGGTTGTTGTTGGTAGATTGTTCGTTGAAAAGCCATTGTTGTATGGAAGGATACGCCCGTTGCATGAATATCAGTCTCGGGGAAGCCATCGCTGGTGGCAGGGGCTCTGGGTGAGGAAATCAGTTGTTCTGGATGATGGGAACGACTGCACCCTCACGTCACACCTCTTCCTTCAGCTTTACAAGCATTTAGCGGTTATTTGCTCTCAGGGTTAGCCAGAATGTGGTGCCAGCGACCACGGTGGAGTTACCATCATTCAAGTGGGCACTGAAACTAAGGTCTTGCTTCCTTTAAATAGCTGGTGCCCTTCTCAAAACAGAAATGTGTGTTCTATAAAGTGATATAAATATATAGAGTACTGACAACACTCTTGTTGGCATAAAAGTGTCTGTCCAGTAACCCAGTGGTGCCAGGTTTTGTGGTACCTGCTGCCTGGGCTTTACCTGGTCGGATCACCTGAATGCGATGCCGAGCTCATTTTGCAGGTCAAGAAAGCTTTTTGATGTAGTGACTGCAGAAGGAACCTGAAGTGATGGTGTGGACAGACCCTGCCCCACTGTCCTCTTGCCATCCCTCTCCCCTACCCCAGTGATGACGGGAAGTATCTATATTGGACAAGTTGTCTTCCCAACCAGCGTTATGGTTTACTGATGGGTTTTGTCAGTGTTAGGTTGATGGTTGGACTCGGAAAATCTGAAAGGTCCCTTGCAACCTGGGCAGGTCTATGATTCTAAGAATAAACATAGTTTTAGGAATGGTAATTTTCCCAGGCCAATGCAGTGAATGTGGGAGGGTTCATTATTTCTTTGTCTTTGAGCCCAGCAATACCTGTTATTCATTTGAAAAAATCCTGTTTTAGTATAAAACTATTATTAAATGTGGTTGTTGCAGTCAGTGAAATAAAGGGAATGGAGCACAAAATTCCCTCCAAAGATACCTGGCGAGGCTGAGACACGGAGCAGGTCTCCTGAGTCCCAGTCACCATTTCTAGCTACATGTGCCAGGAGAAACTATTCCTTTGAAGCAGAGAAGGAAAGCAGAGAAATTTAAGTAGAAACCTTAAAATGTTCTTATTATTTAAGGAATTCCATATTGAAAAGCATGTATTTTAAGTAAGAGACTGTCAGGACAGTATTCCTTTTTAAACTGTCTCTTTTTTTTAATTCTAGAAATTATTTTCTTTCCCAGTCTGTCCAAGATTCTAAGGAACTATGTAAGTCACTGGAGAGTTGCTTCTTACCAGTAAAAAGTTCATGGGTTA
Organism: Gallinago jamesoni; assembly: GCA_025769975.1. Classification (NCBI taxonomy): domain Eukaryota; kingdom Metazoa; phylum Chordata; class Aves; order Charadriiformes; family Scolopacidae; genus Gallinago; species Gallinago jamesoni. Next base: position 1,578,496 of record JAOQGH010000015.1, on the reverse strand, counting down.
AATTTTTTGGCAGTGGCTGGAGAATTGGGATCTTCAGTTAGCAGCGGTACAACGGAAGCGTGCCTGGCTGAGAGAAAGGAATATCATTTTTCTGAAAATTAGACCCCTTTTTAAATGTCTCAAGTTGGGCACTCACAGACAGCAGTTCCTATAGAGGATCTAGGTCTTTGTCTTTACTGGTCCTTAATTTTCTATATTTTTTCTATATTTTTGTGAAGGCCCTGGGAGATAAAAACCAGATAAATGTAGGAGGGTTCACGTAATACTAGAAGAGCTGGGCATTTGTTCTTCCAAGTGCCATTTCGTTGGATGCATCAGCCGCGAGTGGTGATGGACTGACACAGATGGAGCCGAAATCCGCTGGGAAAAGTCCTATGGCTTCCCCGTGCTGCGGCATTACCGGGAGACAACGCAGAGCCCACCGCCTGCCTTGGGCTGCGACGCCGAGAGGAAACTTCTCCCGATGGTCCCCCTTTGAGTTCATCAGCTCCTGCGGCGCCGGGGAGTGGAATGGATTTATAGCTCCCGGGAGCCACCGGCGCGGGGCAGGGGGCTTGTGCCTTCGGTGGCACTTTGCCTTCCCGGGAACAGAATGAAATGAGCTCGCTAACAGCTTGTCCCATGCCTCTCGTGGTACTCGGCGCCGTGTTTCTCTCTGGCTGCTGCTGTTTCACTCGGCGACGCTTTCCATAAGTTAAGGTCTCACGCTGGTTTCTTTAATTGTACTTGGGGTTTGTTCTTCGTCTGCGCGTCTCTGGAAGCGCGTTATTCGCTCTTCAACCTGGATGTAGAAGCACTTTCCGCAGGGGTTGGTCTGGAGCAGAGCAGCATTTCTTTTTTTTTTTAACATTTGTTGCTTTTTTAACATCCCTGATCCCACAGTCATTAAATAGGCATCAAAAGTCTGCGGGCTCCGTAGCAGGGGTGTAGCACTTGGACTCGACTACTGAAGGAAATAAAAGATGCTGAACATTTGAAGGTAACGGTTTTTTCGTCTTTATCTGACTGTTTATGCACTCTAGAATGTTTTTAGCAGGGAACAAAGGAAAGTCTCCGCATCGCTCTTTTTTTTTTTCGCCAATACAGTCACAAATCGGGTAACCCCAGCGAGAGACTTTGTGTGGGAGAAGGGGGTCGAGCACCTGCGTGTGGGGAACCCAGTGAATGCCACCGTCCTCAGCTGGAGACGGGAGCTTATCGTCCTTGTTAATGTGCCCCGGGGAACAGTTCCTCAGTGATAGGAGAATGTCGTGGTTTCTTATCTTTGATTCTGGATCCTGTGATGTGGTCCTGACATCTGTAAGACAGTTGCAGCAATCTCTTTTGTGCCGGATCCTTCGGACGGCTGAGTCCGAGACAGCTCCGGCTTGAAGCAGGAATTACGAATCCCTTTAATGGGTTTCAGCACAAACTCCCATTCAAAACGCCTTTGAATTCTCAAGTAATTTCCTGAGAACTTTCAGCGGGCTCACTTTAATTGAAGTTCTGAAAAAGTCATTCGGTAATTCCAAAAATAAATTTACCGCAGGGTCTTCTGTACTGGTCATGTCGGCTTTGAAGATACTGTGAGTTACTAATGGTAAGGTTAAGGTGAGGTTCCTAATGGTCAAGAGCTTTTCCACAGGTTGTAATGGGTGCCTAGTTTGTTTTTCTTTCCTGAAAAACATATCTTTCCCATCTATATATTAAAATTAACTAGAGATAGATATAAGGAAGGTTTTACTTAGAAATTAGTTGGAAATATACAGTAAAACTTGGACAATTCCAAATTAGCAGTCTTTTGCCTCACTCACACAATATAATTTTCAGCCAAAGTTGTGGGGTTATTTTTTTTGGTGGAGAAGAGTGTTCACTCCCTGGCTACGGAATCCAGTTACCGGGGTTAAATCTCCGTCAGAGTGAGTAAGTGGTGGGTGCAGCCTCTGCCCTTTCTTCCCTCCCATCGCTTGGTGGGAAGGAGAGAACTGTCTTCCCTCTGAGTGTTGTTCCATCTCCGAGCCTGTGCTGCCATGAAGGAATCACAGAATGAGATAGGGTTGGAAGGGACCTCTGGAGATCATCTCCTCCAACCCCCTGCCAGAGCAGGGCCACCCGGAGCAGGTCCCACAGGAACGTGTCCAGGAGGGGCTGGAATGTCTCCAGAGAAGAAGACCCCACCACCTCTCTGGGCAGCCTCTGCCAGGGCTCTGCCACCCTCACAGGAAAGAAGTTCTTCCTCCTCATGTTTAGATGGAACTTCTTACATTCCAGTTTGTGCGCATTCCTTCTTGTCCTGTCCCTGGGCACCACTGGAAAAAGCCTGGCCCCATCCTCCTGACACCCACCCTTGAAGGATTTAGAGGTGTTGATTAGATCCCCCCTCAGCCTTCTCTTCTCCACACTAAAAAGCCCCAAGTCCCTCAGCCTTTCCTCGTAAGGGAGATGCTCCAGGCCCCTCATCATCTTTGTAGCCTCTGCTGTCCCCTCTCCAGCAGTTCCCTGTCCTTCTGGAACTGGGGAGCCCAGAACTGGTCCCAGTGCGCCAGCTGGGGCCTCCCCAGGGCAGAGCAGAGGGGCAGGATGACCTCCCTGCTCTCACCCTCTTCCTGATGCCCCCCAGGATGTCTTTGGCCTTCTTGGCCACCAGGGCCCATTGCTGGCCCATGGGCAACCTGTTGTCCATGAGGACTCACAGGTCTTTCTCCTCAGAGCTGCTCTCCAGCAGGTCACCCCCAACCTGTCCTGGTTCAGGGGGTTATTTCCCCCCAGGTGCAGCACCCAACAGTTGCCCTGGTTGAATTTCCTCAGGTTCCTCTCTGCCCAACTCTCCAGCCTGTCCAGGTCTCGCTGGATGGCAGCACAGCCTCTCGGTGTGTCAACCACCCTCCCAAACTTCTGCGATAGTAGAAGTTTCAGTAACAAAAAGCAAGAGAATACGGTGCCAGGGGAGTTGCAGGGTCTTGCTTTGAGTGAGCTGAGATGGATTCTTTGGAGACACGTCCGTCCGTACTCCAGGCAGCTTTTCTGGTGGTGTCAGCAGGAGGAGGGTTTCTCAGAATAAGCTTCCAGTCACTGTCAGAAACAAGTTTATTTTTCTCTGTGCTCTGCCGGGGCTGTTGCTGGATGTGGCATGTTGAAAAGTGCGGTATCCATGAATATCACATTTTGGAAAGTCTCCAAATTAATTCTGCTCCGCTTGCGTTGAATTCTGCCTTTCTGCGTCAGTGTCTCAAACCTAAAAGCTCTTCCTGGGATTGTTCAGGGGACTGGGGCTGGAGTTACTTTGCTTGTTTTGTTTTGTTCTCGGGTTCGCATCAAGCCCTGGCTGAGGACTGGAAGGAATTTAGACAAAAATTTAGGAATTTTAGACAAAAGACCTTGCTCCCTAGTTCTGGATCCAATGCTTTCCAGAAGCCGGTTGTGGGCCAAAAGATGGACAAGTCCTAATCTGGAGATACAGCCCATGGGAAGGGGATCCAAGAAGGCCATGGGGACTTAGAGGTTAAAGATGATTAAAGGCAGCTGGGTGTTTTGGGGTCGGTATGCGATTTGATAACATCAAAAGAACACAAATTAATGGGAAGCAGATTTTTGTAGGAGGCAAACAGTTGGTGGAAATGAGCTAAACTCGGTAGGGTCAAACTTGCTTTTGAAGATAATAGCTCTGTTCCTCGCAACTGTGCTCCAGCCCCTCCTTAAACATCCCTTTGCTGTTGGAGTCGGTGATGTACAGCCCAGTTAAAAATAGTTTAAGGTACAAAATTACAAATTCTGTATTCAATCGTGTGATCCTGTTTACAAACTTGGAACGGCGATAATAGTGCTTGTACACACACTTTCTTATTTAAACAACCTCCTATTTTAACACACAGTTTATAAGGAGATGTATATAGCATTCTGACATAAAGTACTGTTTTTCAGGATGATCAACCTTTCAATAGGTTTTTGCATTTAATAAACAATGTTAAAAATCAGCTCCGTGAAACCGATATCACGTTACCATGGCAAAGGACAAAGAAATGCAGTGAGGCTGGTTGTAGTTAGTAAAAAGAGATTTTATAGCAGTGGGGAACGTGCTGGACTTTTTTTTTTTTTTTACTGTTTACACCATTTCTTACCAGCAACACTGGGTTTTTTGAGACGTTTTCATAATGGAAATGTAATGCTGTTTGCAGTTTTTCCCTGCACACACCAAAATATGCATCCTGATCCTCTTGTTAGTTACACCAGTATAAATCCAGGAGTAAATCTACTGGCAACACCAGAATTAGGATATCTAAAAGGAGTGTAAGCCCCATATCCTTCTACTTGTGTGTGCAGAGAGCAATATGCCTTCATCTTACGTATTTATATGGAAACAGGCTGAATTATTTGTTTCTAGTTTCATAGATTCAGTAAAGGTAAAGGATTTAAGGCTGTTGTTGCTGCTTCTAATACAATTAAGCGCTGATGAGTTATGATGAGATCTGAGCTAAACAGAACAACCTCGCTGAGAATTAACAAACCAGACGTGTTTGTGCTGAAGCTCTAAAAGAGGCGTTTCTGAGGCCGGAGTAAACGGCGATACATCCCCAAGCTGTTAACGTGGATTTGAGAGAGTCATTAAAGGCGCTTCCCGTTCAAAGAAATTCCTGTTAAGCGGACACCTCTGGGGAGACGCAGAAGAGCTGCAGTTAATCCCATCCTGGTGTTTGAGCAGGGTTTGGCACCTGGTTGCAGTCGTTGAGTTTCTATCTACAGAAGTGAGCCCTGCTCTGCTGGTCTGAAGGCATTTTCGCCGGCGGGCTGTCGGTGTGGCCCCTCTCGGGAAGAAACCTGCTTCCCATGAAGTTTGGTTTCTTGTTTGGTTTTCTAAGAAGCGCTAGAGACATCTTGCTGGTCTGGAAGGGTTCCAGCTTCTCCTTCTGCAAGGGCAACGGAGCTGGTGAGGGGCCTCGGAGCACAAGGAGAAGGGTCTGGAGAACTTCTGAGGGAGCTGGGGGTGTTCAGCCTGGAGAAGAGGAGGCTGAGGGGAGACCTTCTCGCTCTCTCCAACTCCCTGAAAGGAGGGTGTAGCCAGGGGGGGTCTGTCTCTTCTCCCAAGGAACAGGCCATGGGACAAGAGGAAGTGACCTCAAGTTGTGCCAGGGGAGGTTCAGGTTGGATATTGGGGAAAATTTTTACCCTGAAAGGGTTATTAAGCCTTGGAATGGGCTTAAGGAGAATGTTCCTTAAGGGGAACAGATAATTAGCCATTTGAGATAAAATGACATAAAAGTTTTCTTACAAATACTTAAAGGGAGGGTGTCAGGAGGACGGGGCTGGTCTTTTCTCAGTGGTGCCCAGGGACAGGACAAGAGGAGATGGGCACAAACCTGAACATAAGAAGTTCCACCTAAACATGAGGAGGAACTTCTTGACTTTGAGGGTGGCAAAACCCTGGCAGAGGCTGCCCAGGGAGGTGGTGGGGTCTCCTTCTCTGGAGACAATATTCCTGTGGGACCTGCTGTAGGTAGACCTGCTCTGTCAGGGGGTTGGACTGGGTGATTTCCAGAGGTCCCTTACAAGCCCATGTCATTCTATGATTCTCTTACCTTCTTTCAGCAGCTCTCAGAAGTGCAGTTCCCAGCAGCCATAGCTTTCCCATGGCAATGAGTGAAGACGATTCCTATTAATACAACCCTGAGCTCAAAAAGCTCTTGTTTCCCTTATCTCAGTAGCCTTAAATGTTCAGGAGACAAATGCCCTTCGTTATGCTGTGCCAAGAAGTTGCTGCTCTTACGTGGATTGGATTATGGTTTTCAGTGCCACAAAAGATTGTCCTGTCAAAGCCTATTTTGTGTTAATTAGTAAACACATATTTAATTTTACGTGTGGAAATAGGTCTGTGCGCTTAAAGGAGTGATATCTCAATTTCCTTTAGTGATGCTGCTTCCCTCGATTTAAAGATAAACAAATTACTTAACTTTGAGCGGGATGAAATATGTCTAAACCAATCGCCATATCCAGTCCAGGCTGGGAATCGGTGCTGATGTTTGGTGGAAATGGGTGACCAGAATCCTGAGATCCCTCCAGCAACTGGGAGAATTTGTGTTGATCAAACCCAAGTTGTTTTGCACCAGGGGCTGGGGGGTCGTAGCAGAGATTTAAAAACAAATCAATAATTTGAATGGCAACAAGCTACTAGGATTTGATGGTGTTCACCCCAGACTTCTATGGACTGTTGTGATATGAAATTGCTGAACTAACAGCCCTCTTGTGTCTATTGTTTGTATTAGTCACTGAATAATAAAAATAGCAATTATAATTAGGTGATGGTTGGACTAGATGATCTCAGAGGCCCCTTCCAACCTAGACGATTCTATGATTCTATAAGATGTATTTATTTTTTTAATGTGGCTCTTAAAAACTACCTAGAAGTCAGAACTGACAGTTGAGGACATGCTGGAATCATTGTGCATAGTTCCTGGCAAACAGCAAGGCAAATATCTAGAGAAGAAGATGAGAGCAAACCAGAAAACATCACTATTGCATCCCACTCAATGCAAGGGAACGTTTCCTGAAGTTCTGGTGACCTCACCTCGGAGAAGATTTAGTAGAACTAGAAAACAGAGAGAGAGAAGCAATAGGAAGATCAGAGATATGAAAAGGCTCATATAGAAGGAGAAGGTGAATGAACGACGTCCCACATCTTGGAAGGGAGATGGCTGAGGGGGACATGCGAGGAAATCTATAACGTTATGTTATAGTATGTATGTTCTCTGTAGGGTTTAAGTAAATGTAGTCATAATCTTGCTATGGACTCTACATACTGCTTAGATTGAGATGGAGATTTATTGAGTTAAAATAATCCAGCGCGGGCTAACATTGCCATGGAGTTATTTTGCTAGACAACAGAATAATGATTCCCTAACTGTACTAATTATATTAGCATATCTGCGCTCTCGGGCTCGGGTAAACACAGACACAACGGGAGAGTCGGGGACAGGAGAGATTTGCAGCAGTTTGTTTTCACAGTGGGATGCTTTCCCTGGATGTGTTTTGTGGCTGTTGTTTTTATACAACGTGTATTTACAATTAATATCCGCTTCCGAGAGCGCGTGCGTGGGTGGGAGGAAGAGAAGTTGGTGTTGTGTCCCGTCATTACGGTTGTTTAGCAAATGAATATTCCTGTTCTGGAAAGCGTGAAGGTTGCAGCGTTGCAGAATGAGGACCTTGCCTCACACCTGGCTTGGGTAGAGCACACCTTCTCAGAAGGGAGGAGATACCGTGGATTGATAATTGCATTTACTGCTACTCGGAAGGTCTGATTTCTGTAAAAAGGAAAGGAAAAAGTAATCTGTTCTTCTCCCTTGCCTGAGAGGGCATCCTGCAGCCAGGCACATCGGTTGCAAAGGTCCTGTTAGTCTTCAAGAGGGCCAGAGGGAATTGTGTGGTGTTACCTGAGCTCCTCAAGGTCTCGGGTCTCAGAGCTCCACCGTGGCAGCTTCCGTGCCGGGCGCCAGATCCGGCAGCTTTTCCGAGCTTGATCTAAGTGACGTTCCCTCCCAAACCACCCAGGACTCCCACAAACCAGGCAATTCCTGAGTAAGCAGGGGTTAATTGTTACCCGTCCCCTCCCTCCCTCGGTGCGCAGCCAAAAAAAAGGACCAAAAGTGCTTCGCCACGTATTTGTCTTCTGCAGTTTCTGCCTAATGCACTCATGTAGAAGGTTTGTATATATATTTAATAATAAAGTCTTTCTGAGAATGCTTGGAAGACCAGGCAAGTGTTTTCTGTGTGCAGGTCCTTCGCTTCTCTTCCATCCTAAATTTGTGTCAGCTCCTAATGTTTATTATTCTGTTGTGTTGTAAACCTTTCTCCCCGAAATTCATAAAGTTCTTGCAACTGAGTGTATCACAAAGGTACCATAAATTATTAATATTTTATTCTGTTTTAAAAAACTGGGGCTTAGGCTGCAGTACAGTGTGGGTGTTTGGTTTTGGTGGTTTTCTTTCCAGGCTATCTTGGGTTACACCTGTAGGGGGAAAAAAAAAAGTGTTAATATACGTAGAGCAGGGCAGGTGGAGTGTGCTATTGCAGAATTTTATAGAACTGACCTGGAAACCAAGGTTTTTGGAATAAAACATCCACCAGCTTGACACGGAAGGAAAAGGATGAAGAAAGTAAGTTCTGAAAGACCACTGAAGGGTTGAAGGGACTGAATCAGGTCTTTCAGCAGCGCCTGGGTGCAAGAACTGTCATCGCGGCGTTAGTGCACAAATTCACACGGCATCAAGAACACCGAGAGAACTGTCATTGGTATCAAGAGTGGCAGCAGAGCCCTCAGTGAAAGGACATTTTGTGAGGATAGAGGTACTTTGTTATTTTCCTTTTGTATTGTCGTACCTAGGCCCCACTTGCAAAGGGGGGAAAGAGAAAAGATTGAAGATAGTCCCCTGATTTGTCAGATAAAAACCATATGGTGGAGGCTACAATTGAGCCATGGTTGATCACACTCCCCTCTAATCTGCAGCTGTTTTCTTTCTGATAGATAAATATGTGTTTAAATAATGCACCCTACCTAGCTCTGTCAATTTTTTTTTAATGTTCCCTTTGACAGCTGAATGTTTCCATTATGCCCAATAAACATCTTGGAGACTGACCCGTTCCTGCTTTAAATGCACATTAAGGCTGCGTTTCCTTCGTTTCACCTTCCAAAGGAACCACTGCAGCTGTTCATTATTTGCAGCACTTACTACAAGAGACTCATTTTCAGGAGATAATTTTTTTTTTTACTTTTTTTTTTCCCCCCCTTAGAACTTCATAAAAATGTTTTAGTTCCTGACCACAAAGCCGCCGTGAATAACTATTGCAGAGGAGTGCTGAGAGCTTTGATGGCAGAGTTGTTCTGCTGCAAAAAAAGGGCACAGGAGTCTGTCAATGGCACATTCTTTTCTTCCATGGTAATGGGAAGAGACGGCGTCGCATTGTGCCATATTGTAGTCGGGTTTTGAAGCCGAACTTACTACGTACCTGCAGCACAAAAAAAAGGAAAAAGGGGTAACCATGTCAACCATTGTCCGGCTGGCAACCAGTACACGGCACCGCTATCCTTCACCGGAGCTCGTCATACCTCGGTGGCTTGTTTATAACGAGGAGGTGAGGGCCCCGAGGCTCTTCCTGGCAGCATTGTGTGGAGGCAGTCAATAGCTGCTTCTAATTGCTGGATACGTTGGTCTTTCCGACCGCTTTTGTGTTTCCATGCAAGTCCCTGTACTTTCTTCCCCGGGTGAAGAATAGGGAGGGGAACAACATAATTGCTGGGAAATTAATGGCTACTTCAATAAGCTTCCCCTGTTTTTGTTTATATGAGTGGGAGAACGCGGGCCAAAGAAAAAAAGCTGGATTTATTATTTAAACTGAGGTGGCGCGTGGAGTGCTCAGTTTTTCCCAAGGACCCCGTTGTTTGCGTCCCTCCTGTTAAGTATTGTGTTAATTAGTGAATTATAGCAGATGCTGCAAGCCTTACCGTGCCCCCAGCCCCGCTCTGCTGGGCACACTCTGTGGCTGCAGTGAAGGACCCGTCACCAGAACGTGTACAGTACCTTCTAGGAAAGGTCCTAGAATCACGGAATGGTTTGAGTTGGAAGGGACCTTAAGGATCATCGAGTTCCAACCCCCAGCCATGGGTGGGGACACCTCCCACTAGAGCCCTGTTGAGTCCTATTGATTAGATAAAGGATAAAACCCCTTGAACTCGATGGAGATAAAATAAAAGGCTGTCTGTTGGGCTGCAGAAACAACAGAATAGTTTGCGCTTTCCTCAATTGGAAAACCATCTCTAATGGATTTAACGGCCCTTGAGCTGCAACACTGGGGGCACGTGTCAAGATTTTGAGACCTCTGAAGCCACTTCTAGTGTGTCTCCCCCTCCTCCAAAGCCTTTTGTCAATGTGGTCCTGATGATGGACTATATTTGGGCCGTATCATAAAGTAGAGCCAGGTATCTAAGCATTAAAGGAGCATCAGCCCTAGCCAAAAATCCAGTAGAAAGTTCATGGATTAGGCAATATTTTTGGATTTGGATTATGCAAATATTTTAAGTATATGCAGAGAATATTTAAGAACATCACAACGTCTATATCGATTGTGCTGGATGAGCAGCAAGGCCAGCTCTCCTGCTGTCAGGTCCTGAGAACTGGCTGAGAAAACAGCTGGAGCTGCCAGGGGTGGACAGGTTGTACCAGTCACACCATCAGGAGCCTTCCCTGCTCAGGCAAGGGGCACCAGGGCTGAAAGGCTGGAAGGAATAAGCTCAGAGAAGGGAGGCAGCAGGCAAACAGTGCCAGAAAGCGGTGAGAAACTATGACCAGAAACTCCATCGAAATATATAATTAACGTCGAAAACTCATCACTTGCTTTGCTGGAAGAATATAGCAATCAGCAAGCACAGGGGTGCATTAAGGTGTGGTAAATTGTGTGGTTGTTTCTAGATATATCTGATAGTAGGTGTTAAATTGGGAGACAAGTCTCAGGTGGGGTTATCTCAGAGACCAAAGGTCCAGAGGCAATTACCTGATGTTGGGCTACCAGCTCCAACTCCTCTTGTCTCTGTTTCCTTGTCTTTTTGATAGGAATAGTGATATCAGTCTTCATTAAACCCCTTGATGTAGGTATTTAACTCCCCGGGTTGCCTTGGGGGAGTTTTTTGACCTCTGTTTATTTATCTATAAAGTGAGGGTAATGATATCTGCTCATCTCAAAGCAGCAACACAAGACTTATCTGAATAATGACTGCAGAGCCCTTGGATGAAAGGTGCAGCACAAGGGCAAACCACCCGTGTTTGTTCTTGTTACTCCCGTGATTTGAGGTAGGAAATCAGGGGTTTCACTGGCAGCCTGAGAGCACGCTCTGTATGAAATTGTGCAAAGCCCTGATGGGTGAGCACCGATGGGACTGCTCTGTGCTCGCTCTGACTCAGGGCTTATTAGTGTCATTATCCATGTTTTACTTTGCGGACGATCCGTATGGAGTAGATATCGTATAGGGCTAGTCTGAATTATTTCTGATGGCCAAATGCAAACCATTCCACCAGTGTGAAGAGGATGGGTGATTGTTTCGCTCCTGAAATACCCAATAATCTCATGAACCCATTCCGTTAGTGGTTGAAAAACACTATTATGTATAATGTTAAAGGATATGGAGAAGCGGCCGGTGTTTTATTCTCTTTTTTACAGAGCTCAGATCATTGAGATAAATTGCCTTTCTTTTATTCCACATTCATCTTCATAAACCTATTGCTATCCCTCATTTGCTCCATCCTTGTTTCGGGGCAGAGGGAAGATGAAGAGTGTATCTTCAAGCGGCGTGCTCTGCGTTTCGGGGAGCCTGGCCGGTCCCCCTGGTGAGAATGAAAACCTTCTCAGAGAGATTTTGCTTTGCTTTGCTTTCCAGAGGCCCTGCAGGCAGGGCACGTTTGATCTGACCCTTCTGCTCATTGGAGGTTTTCCTGCTGCTCACGGATGGCAGTGAAAGCCCTCCACGTAGAGTGTGTTCTCAAGAGTGTGCTCCGTGCTCTTGAGAGAAACCTCGGTGCAATAGAAACCCAATGTCTTTTCCACAATCTTTTGTCTGTTCCCTGCAGCAATTACCGCAGGATCTTTTCTATATTTTTTTTTCCCAGCCTTCCTTTTTCTGTTTCTTCAACAGAGAAGTGCACAGATTGTGGCTGGAGTCACAATGTCACCTCTGTTCCCTTCGTAGTTTGGAAGGAAGAAAGGAGCAGAGGGGTCTGAACAACCTTTGGGGCAATGGCAACCACGTTGCACCACCAAGACTCTGCTCTCCCCAGGTTATCTCCGGCACCTACCCAGGTTTTGGGGCTCCAACTCTGCAAAGAGCTGTTCTCCTCGTGTTCTGGGATTTACTGGGATTGCTGGGTGCTGCCTCTGGAAGGAAGCCCAGCATGACCTGCTGAAACATCCATCTTTGCAAGTGCTGGCTTCTCTGAAGGCTTTGTTGATTTTGGATTAACCGTGCAAAAGTAAAGAGGGCTCTTAAAAGTAATAGTAGGCAAACCCTTTCCATGGAGGTTTGTAGCATCACCTTAAAATATGATGTTGAAGCCAAAACCACCTTTAAACCGGGAAGTTTGAGTTCTGTTGGGCTGTCTTGGGACACCGGGGAGCTGAATCACTTCCCTGGCCCCCGAAGGGTGTGTTTACATGGCTGGATTAGTTCAAATCAGGATGGCACTTTTGAGAAGGGTTTTGAGATCATTCTCCCTTAGCGCGCTTCAATTAACATCCCAGAGCACCCACAGCTGCTTTTGGAGATGGAGCTAAACTGGATCTGCTGTGAGAGTTTACGGGTCCAGACTGGAGCTGGTCTGATGTAAGTCCTCTGAAACGTGTGTTGTGGACGCTCTGTTCTTACCACCACCTCTTGTCCTCTGCAGATTTGCTCATCCTGGGCTGTGTCACTGACAAATATATACACAGCCGCCGCGGCCGCATGATGAGGGAAGTCATTTAGGGATAAAAGATCTGTATTCATGTATTTAGCTCGTGGAAAAATCTGTCCCTCAATCTGTGCATCAGTTGAGAGATCTTTTTCTTGTTTGCTATTTTCCTTTCTCCCACCCTTCATCTGTCGTGCCTGTCTGGAGCACAAGCTCTGCAGGGCAAGGGCTCTCGCGAAACGCGGGAGCATTGGTTTCCTCCGCGCGGTTTCAACTTTGGTCGAGCCCTCAAGGCACTGCAAATAAACAACAGATTTTGGGTGATGAGAGGCTTATTTTATCTCTTTGTATTTCTTCTCCCAATCTGTTTCACCCTTGTGTAATTAGGGGAGGGGGGGTCAGGTCACCATACCGCCTGGGTCTCAATGATGAACTGGACGTCGGGTGTTAATTCAAGGTGGCTGCAACTGGGAGAGACCCAGCAAAGGGAGACATCCCGTGTGGGAGGTGGTTGAGGATTGCAGCCCTGTGTTTCTCCACACTAGGAATGCATCAAAGCGATACCACGCTCCGAAAAAAGCTGTATGTCTTGCCTTTTCACTGATCCTTTCCGACACGCTGGCGTTACCTTTCCCAAACGGACCAAGTTTAAAAAATATGGGAGTAGCTGGAAACCCTCTGGCTCGTGCTTGGCCGGCTCTTGTCGACGTGAGCTGCAGGTATTTCTAACAGCAGCTCCTTTGCTTTTCAAAAATCTAGCTCACGGGGCAGATTTTCTTTTCCAGCAGGATTCTTTGAACCCGGTTCTTTCCTTTTACCCTCCATCCCTACTGCCGTGCTCCAGCGGAGAGAGGGGCCGAGTAGGCAACAAGGATTTTTTTTTTTTTTCTTATTACTGTTCGTGGCGTCAGAATAGGTCGGAGCCCGTTTTGTTTGGCTTTCCTGAAATGCCAGGGTCTGTAGAGTGCAGGCAGCCAGCCGGCTCCAAAGTCCACGTACTCGACAGCCCTCTCCTGGCTAGATTCTATAGTGCTCAGCTCCGTAAGCGAGGCACTTGGTTTCTGCTGGTCTGAATGTGTACCTCTTTTTTTTTTTTTTTTTTTTTTTATTGGGGGGGTTGTTTTTCAGAGCTCGGCTCAGGCTTCTGGTCCGATTTACACATCGTGATCTGTTTGCCAGTAATTACAGCTTTGGCTCTCTCCGGCTGTTGGAGAGGGGAGAGTGGGGATCTGGACACAGAGGGGTCCCAAAACCTCTCCATCCCGACCCTCTCAATCCCAACCCTCTCCATCCCGACCCTCTCCCCACAGCCACTCTGCTGGTTTTTAGGTGTGGGACTAAATTAAGACGACTCCCCACTTTCCATCTCCAGAGAGAAAAGGCAATTCGGGGCATCTGTCCTTTTCCTCTGCTCCTTAACCATCTTGACCATGTGGTTTCCCTGCCAATCCTCGCCGGGTTGACCACTAAACCTTAATTTCTGGCATTTCAGTCTCTTTTCTGTGTAGTTGCTGCACTCTCCTCTGAGGTTATCCAGGGGCTGTTTTGAGGATTTAACGTGTGGTTTGTCTGGGTTGTTTGTTTTGGTGGGTTTTTTGTTTGATTTTTTTTTTTTTTTTCTGAATGTCATCCAGACGTTCCTTTCTGCTTTAAAAGTGTCACTAAACTGCTGTTGCTCAATAATTATTTCCATTGTTTTTGCTTTCACGGAATAATTGAATTGATCCGCTTGGTTTTGTAGCAGCAAACATCGCTAAGCCAAGAATATTTTCTAACCCATCTTTCTTCCAGTTTTCTCAGGGATTCTGAGTATGTCTTTACTGATGATTTCCCTGCATATTACACAACTTGCCCAGAGGAATGAAAAAGTCGTTTGTTTTCCGTGGAGTATTAAAAAATAATGCTATCATTGTGAGATGCCCTTGCCTGCGATGCTGGACAGTCTTGCATTAATTTTCTGCTTGCTTGATCGCTGATATACAAAGATTCTATAGAACATGACTGCAGCATGAACCCCTGTTTGTTATTAATTTCCTAATGCTGTGTACTGCCGAGCCCCTGCCCTGCCTTTTCTCTCCCTCCCGTTTGCCATTTCAGGAGGCTGTGGAGAGAAGCGGTAACGATGCTGCTGCTGCTGCTGCATCCCTCCTCTGCGCCTCACAGCTCCCGCAGGAGCAATGGCAGGAGGTGGCTGCCCTGCCACAGCACGGGGAAGCTTTGGGAACACAGCTCGTATCCGAGCTTTTTAGGAGCTTTAATGGAAGTCCTCGTCTTACCCCGCAACGTCTTGTTTTGACGGAGGTGGGTGGGAGGTGAACTCCATGCTATACCTACTAGGTATGTCTTTATAACTGCGCAGCCTGGTGGCCTCTGAAGCTTGGGTAGATCTTCCCTGGAGCTGAAGGGTTGAGCAGCATCACCCCCGACACCCCGGTTGAGGAGCTGAACGTGCTCTGCCATCCCAGTTTGTGCCTTCAGTGGGTTTGGCAGAGGAGCTGGGTAAGACTTAATTCCCCATCACTTCTAAGCCAGGCTGTCCCCGGGGTCAGGGCAGGCTCCATCCTCTCTGCTGACCTAGAGCCACCTCCTTCAAGGAGCCCTGCCACCAGGTCCTCCAGCGTTGTCACCCACAACTAGGCCACCACCTGCCAATACTCCATCCTCATCCCTAAATTATTTTCCCTCCCTCAACCTAAAATAATCACTTCCCTCCTGCTCTGCCTTAACTTATGGTGCTGCAAGATGCAGGGACTGTTCCATAACCTTTCAGCGAAGATGGTGATTATATAAATCCTCGCCCCAATATGAGTCATATATTGGTACTTTTTGGAAACTGGGGGGCTGCAGTTTCCTCTCGGCGTGGGCGCACCGCTCCCATCAAGCGCTAATGGAAGTGACACACGCACATCAGGAGGAGAAGCTGTCCCTTCTGCTCCTGGATTAATGTTCTTGCCAGTACATTTGTGCCACCATAGACACCGATTTCTCTGCTAGGAGACAGTGGAGGCAATTAAAATCTTGTAATTTCTCATGAATAGAATCCCGCTGAGACATTCAGTATAATAGGAGCTCCCTCCCGTGTCCGAGAAGGTCTGTAGTGTCAGCGGGTTTCTTTCTTCTCTCCTTCCAGAGTGAATTTATCTCACTGTTTTCTCAGGAGATGTGAATAATTCCTTGAACTTGTGCTCAGTTTACGGTCATGATGCTTTGCTTGCTTCTCTTCTTTTGGTTTAAGACATTCCTGATCAACATCTCTGGGTGTTGATGGTCTGACAGACCTTCTGATCCCCACATCAGGTGAAACAACAGTAGCATGGGCACCTTTTTCTTTATTTTTTTTCTACCAGTTATTCTTTTCTTTGGCACCCATTTTCTGTAAAGGGTGACATTTCTTCAAATTATCTTGAGATGACTGGAAAAACCCACATGATCTGCTCCCTTAGGTCAGTGCCATAATGTTGAGCCTTGAATTGTAAATGATGACAGAGGAGAAGGACTCTGACATTTTATAGCTTGTTGGGGATGCAGGGGTTGGATACTATCTGTATATTTAATATTTTCATATTTAATGGAATTAGTGCCAATTATAAATGTGGTTCTACGCATTTTTTTAATCGAAACTGGGTTGAGACTGTCATCTGACTCCAGCCAAAGCCTTTTGGGTCTACTCTAACCAGATTAACATAGAAGGAAAACATTCCATTTCTTTTATTAGTCTGATGAGGCACCCAGTATCCCTTTCTTCTAGCACTGGTGGGGGTTTTAATCATAAGTCATCGTGTTGCCTTGCTTAAACCTACTCATGTCTTAAGGACAAAATATTGTGCAATTTAAGTCACATTTCTCCAGCATTTTGGGTCTCTTGATATACAGAATCCACGTACAACTTTAAATAGTATTTAAAAATCTTTAAAAAGGACATCAGTTTCTGGATAGCTCCTTTGCACTCTATAAATTCCAGGCAGAGCTAATGAAAAGGCGGTATTTTAATATGAGACAAAGACTTATTTCACTCATTCTCCAGTGCCTTCATTTGTCACTGTGGCAGCAGCAGCATCAGATGTTCATGTTAAATACTGTACTTATTTATTGTGAGTAATGGATGGAGCAGGTTGCCATCTTTAGGATCACTCCATGGAAAAACAACTCTACCTTTTCCTTTATTCTGGTCATTCTTTTTTGACGGATGCAATGTGCTTGGTTCCCCAAATCCTGCCCTGGACCTAGGGCCTGGGAGGATGCTTCAGGCTCTGAAATACCTTGGAAGGTCCAGGTCCATCGCGTTTCTGGCCTGAAATGCCAGCAATTTGGAAAGCGAGCTGGAGCTGGGAGAGTTGGGGGTCAAGAGAGTGCTCTGAGGGAGTTATTACTGGGCTGTTGACCTGTGCTCTGCTCTTTCTTCTTGATCCCTTGATCGCAAAGGTCCTCACCAGGACCTTTGACTTGTCCTGGTAGGTTAAGTACAAATGATCTATGCTCTGCGGCTCTTAATGCAGTGCAATGCATAGGGAGCAGAAACTCCTGGTGAGAATATAGCTTTTTTTTAAGCACCTAAATGCAACCTGAGGTGCCTTAAAAGAGACTACGTTTTTGAAAGTATGTGTATTTAGGCACCCAAGGAGATGGAGAGGTACCCAAAGGGATTCCTTCACATCTAGGGAGGTAACTACTGCACCGTGCCGTATCGCTTTTGAAAATCTAATCTTCTCTCCCTAAGCAATGTAAAAGCCTTTTTGAACCACCAGGCTTCCATTCCTATTGAATTCTATAGGAAATTATCCTAATGGCTCTGAAAGCAATATTAATGGCTTTCCAATTAGAATATCTAAATAGTTTGTTTATTTTATCGGCCTTCCGCGGCGGAAAATCAAAGTTTACCGAGAATTTCACTTTCAGCTTTTCATCAGTGGGCCTTTTTGTCAGGAACCAGATACTCCATAAAATAAGAAAAAAAAAAAAAAAGATAAAACGATTTAAAAGAAATATTTTGCCCAAGGAACAATAACAAAGCTTAGAAGACTTTCTTCTTTCTGGGAGTTTCCTTCAGGGAAACCTTTTCATTTAGAGATTGGAAGATCAAATCGTCCCATAGAGGGAGCAGTGGGGTGTGGATGATTTTTCTCCTGATCTCCAGAAAAGCACACTTACTTCGAGAGTCCATGGAGAGGTTCGGTTTTAAAGGGAAAGGCATTTGTGTGATTGGATAGAAGGATTAGGAAGTTATCTGTAGGGAAGGAAAAGAGAGCTTAAAACCCAGTTCCCAGTGTCAGCAGAACTGACAAGGTCGTGTTATAGAGGGGTTTAAAACGTGAAACACACTCTGCAAGGATGACTGGATAAATCATAAAACTCTGCCTTTATGGTATGCCCTTCTAGACGGTTTTAAAAGTTGGTGAATATTTTAATGCCACTTAAGAAATTACGAGATATATTTTAATTAACTCCATTTTATTCCAAATCAATCAATTTTGTAGAGTATTATATAGTGCCATATATCCATAAGTTGCTTGCTAAAGACACATAATTTGTTAGGTTAATATGCTTATAATCATGTCTAATACAATGATGTTTATTTAACTCCTCTAGTTATTAATTAACAGTTAACTTTTTATGAGCTACAGATAGACCTTTAGTAGGCCATGCTGGAGTGAGTGATGGTGGCACCGTCTTCTCCCTGGGCCTCCTGCCGTTTCTCTATGTTTCTCATACCAAGACCTCTCTTCTGACATGGAAATTTTGGGACCCCATATTCCCAGCCAGAAATACAAGGATTGAATAGGATCACTGACCCCACCTGTCAGTCATTTGCAGCATTTGGACTCCAATTTTCCCCTGGTACCATCTTTTTTTTTTTTACTAGGAGATGATCTCAGACCTGCCAAACACAACCGTTTATCTCCAGGTTAATTTTTGATAAAGAAAAGTTCCATATGGTGAAGAAGCCGTCCTGTGCCCAACCCCTACAGCCTTCAAAGGATTCCAGGTTGGGTTCTAAATCTTGATTTACTCTTCAGATCTGATTGCCAGAGTGGTTTTTGTCCTGGCTGCTCTCTGCTTGTTCTGCGAAACACCCAAAGCCAGGGCACGATTCCAGCCGGACCCATGGGACCCAGGTCTAAGTGGATGTAGGATGCTCATGAGGTCAGTTGGTAGGACTGTTAGGGTGGATGTAAGCGTAAGACAAGGCAAAAAAAAAAAAAAGACTGCAGAGAAGTGAATTAAAGGAGATACTGTGCTTTATTTAGAAGAAAAGCTCCCTTGGTAGAGCGCCAGGGCTTAAGATCATGCACACAAGTTTGTGTGTACAAGTGTGTAAGAGATTAGGACAAAATAGGACAGTATTAGCCATCCCTATGGAATGGGGGAACATCCCTTCTGTGGGCATTTAGCAATCCGACCTTGATTTCTGGGGGAAAACTGGCATAGAAACAGAGTTTGTGATTCTTGTGACGATGCTGATGATTTTGGGGCAGAGGGCTCAGTACCAAATCGCGTGGGACCTCGAGCTACTGAGCAAGGCTTCCTTCTTCTCCCTCTCGTCTCCAAGGCGAGCTGCAGAGCCCATTAATCTGATTTGGCAGGAAATAGATGGAGGAGGCAAAGGAGTGGGTTCTGTCTGGAGCGGGAAGGAGATTGAACACGAAATTGCAGGAAATTGGTGGTGGGAATTGCACCTGCAATTCAAGCTACCGAAAGACTCTGGCTCAGTGCTTCACACCGAATGGAGGCACACCAACCCCAGGCTAAGTTCCCAGGGGGAGCTGTACCTCTTAGGAAACCTGGGCTAATTAACAGCTTTGAAGACCTTTGCATAAAAATCAAGTTGACGGGGTTTTTTTCTGAAATGCTCAGATGTCACACAGACAACCTCAGTAATAACAGTGCTCATAAAACCCCCCGTTATCGCCTCACAACCGAGCACTCAGACTTCAGAGGTCGGGATGTTTTCATAAATGAGATCTTGATTATTTTTTTTTTTTGTCAGTACGAGGATTACCGTAGGAAACACGAATTTCGGAACAAAAGGCTTATTTTAAAAAGCAGCCAGCCAGGCGCTTTTGTGTTTGTTCCAACTGGAAACAGAAGAGAACACGTTCCCATTCATATTTCAGAAGTGACTTCAGTGGCTGCGTTTGTCCCTTTTGATGGGTTCAATAGGAAGGGTAGGATTGGGCAGTTTCCTGAGTGGGAATGGTTTTCTGAGCTGCCTCCAAAGGCGTGTTCCAGGGTTGTTATCCGTGAGTTTCCAGCAGCATGAAATCCGCCGAAATTGTTTATACCGGTTCTATCTGCCTAATGTGCCTAATCAGTCTATCTCCAAGGTAAGCTCTGTGCTTCACTAATCGTAACGCCGTGATAGTGTATCTTGCTTATTTTTACTCTAAATTATGATAGGGTTTGAAATGAACTCTGAATTTGATTTATCAACAGCCACGATGCTAATTCAGCAATGAAGTCATGGTGTTCTGAGACTAAATATTAGCGCTAATGAGAAAACATAGCTTCCATATTTTCTAACTCTTGAGTTTCCACCACATATGGACAACTTCTAAAGTTGCGTGTAATTTAATCATGTAATCATTAACGAGGCAACACATAAATCAGTTTACCTGGATTATAGAGTACCAGCAAATGTGAAACCGGATGATAATCAACTGCCAGAGAATATTCGTGCTTCGGTTTTGTTTCGTAGAAGGAAAATGTGTCTCATGCAGGCCAGCAGTGGTTGCCCCATCGCCCTTTCCATCGGGATGAATGGAGCACATCTTTAGTTTTAAAAACAGAGTGTTCCTCCTCTTTGAAAACAGGAACAACAGAGTTGAAGACACATGAACTGCGGTGTCTAAACAGGGAAAGGTACCCAGCCTGAGAGCGCTGAACCAGCCTGGTGCTCAGGAGCTACATCACTTCCATCAACGGGCTCCAGGGTTTAGGTTCTTGCCAAAGCAGTTACTTGTCTGAGGATGCTGTGACAGCCCGTGCCCTTATACCAGTCTCCTTTCAGGGAAAAATATAAACTGCACTCCATCCCACCACGGGCTTCCCCCCCAAAACTGTGCTGGGACTGTCAGTCCTTCCTTAGGTTACATTTCTGTCTGCTCGCTGATAATTCCTGTGCCATGAGTCTCTTAGACATCCACAGCCTTCCGTGTTTCTCCAGATGGGATTTCCTTCCCTGCAGGATAATGAACGGTGGGAGATCTTTCTTCGAAACTGAGCATAATAAAAAAAAACCCTCATAATATTTCCAACATGAAACAGATCTGTTCTGAAAACCTGCCTTTCTGAAATTTGATTTAATGGTTTACCAGGAAATTATTTCAACCCGGGACTGGTAATGATTAGATCTTGCTGAACCGTGAGTGACTCCGAGGGAGAGTTAATCTCCATCTGATCCTGAGCTGGTCTTCGCTGCAGTAAGTCTGCTGCTGTGAGCAGGGAAGAAGACACTTAAGTGGGAGTATGAAGAACTGGGTGATCTGTTAAACTCTCTCGGATGGTGTCATTCCTCGGAGTTCATATTGGGGCCAAATTTCAGGTTGTCTGAAGCACCCTTTCAGGAGGCAGCGCGAGCAATTAAGAGGGTATGAAGGTGTTTATCACACTGGGAGAGAAGGTAGAGAGAGAAAAGTATTTTAAAAATAAGGTCAATTGATATTCACCAGGGCCCCCATCCAATATTCCTTAAAGCTCACCGGGTTCAATGGCTACATGGTAAGGTTTCACCTGCACTCATATACATTTCAAGTCTCAGAATAAGGATTTTTATTGATGTTTCAGAAAAATTCTAGGTTTTAATAGCTGCACCCATGAGAAGCAGAAGTGCGACCTGAATTCTTCTAATTCAGTTTTTTTATTAGAACTTTCTTGTGTAACAGTCATCAGAAATGCATAGAATAAGTTGACTAATTTACCTCCCCGTATTTCTGCTGATAAAATCCAACACAGTGTTGAAAAAAAAAAAAAAAAAAAAAAGAAGCCAAACCACCTGAATTGGAATGTGGATACACGTGTTTGCATGTTGGGATGACTAAGGGTTTAACTGAACATCATTGGTGAACATCAGAGGGAAAAGGGGCAGGGAATGTTGAGAAATATCTTTAATGCCAGTCAGAATTTCACTGAATTTCAGGTAAACTCAAGTGAGTCCAACTTGTTTTGAAGGGAGTTGTTATTGGGCACCGAGGCTGTTGAGCTGGTATCTTCTCCAGTGGCAAGTCGATTGGGAAAGGGAAGATTTGCATTCTTAAATTGCCACCGCTAAATCTTTTATCTTCCTCCTGTAGCTGGGGATTTATGTAAATTTTGCTTGTAATAGAACCTTTGTTTGAAGTGTGCGCCTGCTAAGATGCAATGTTTATTACATTTAGAGTGAGGATCTACAGAGGTGTGGGCTTCAGAAGCCAATCCCGGCTAATTAATCCAGCCCATTAGCCCAAAACCTGCGTGAACCCTTACAGTGCTTATAAGACAATAAGCTCATTGTGTGATGGAGTTAGTGCTTTCTTCAGAGCCTGGATTCATTTGGTGACATTAATGAACTCTCTGCAATGCTGGAGAGGCAGGATGCTCCTTTATCGTAAGACATTAGAGCAGAAGACAGTCCTACTTGGTGCCAAACATGGGCTAAACCAGGAATGTCCATCACACTGACATCAGTGACTTTGGAGTGTCAGGCCCCCAACATCAGAAGGAGCTGTTGGAGCGGGGCCAGAGGAGGCCCCAGAGATGCTGGGAGGGCTGGAGCCCCTCTGCTGGGAGGGGGGGGCTGAGAGAGTTGGGGGGGTTCAGCCTGGAGAAGA
>JAOQGH010000015.1:1507122-1539098 GCA_025769975.1 Gallinago jamesoni | reverse complement strand
AGTGGCCTCTTCATGCAGCAGGGAGCCCAAATCCCAGCTCTTCCTTTACGTTGCCCTTGTTCGAACGAAGGATGCTGGTTCCCCATGGACGTGTGTGTGCCAGGGGTTTATTCCATGTGGTTCCTGATGCTTAGGATGGATGTGCTAAGACAGGATTTCCTTTACTTGGCTACTTATTTCTGTTGCAGAACAAAAGTGCTCCTTTCTTGTTTGACTTCTAAAATAGACTCCAAGTAGGAAGAGAGAACTTAGGTAGGTGCTGACCGTGGGGATGTTCAGTGCACGTGGGCAGCGTAGACAGGTTGTGTGTGTAGCTCATGATTCTCTAACTTCATGCCAGACTATCAAAAAGTGGCCAAAAAGTCAAGGAATGGGTTTAAACGTGTTTACAAACTCATCTTTGAACAAACCTACATCAGATCTTAGACTGCAGGATGATGGATCCCATGATGACTATTTCTTTTTTTGCTTACAATACTTAGATGCTGCTGCATATGTAAAACCAGAGATTATTTCAGAAAGACTGCCTAACATTGAGTATATTATTCAATAATCTATTCCATGATATTTTTAAAGATCCTTTGACCTTTTGGATTTTAAGAGCAGCTGTAACATTTCACACTGATCCATAACAGATGCTTTTTTTTTTTTTTTAATAAAATGAGTTGATAAATCAGCAAGGGTTACCACCCATAACTGTAATCTACCTTAAAGTACATCTATATGCCTCAAAGTTTGATGTGGAAGCTATCAAATTGTAGATTGCAATGCAGATACTGGTGCTGAGCATCATGAGTGCTCTTGGTGAAATTAGTTGGAGTGTGTAAAAAAAGTCAAGCACTACTTGTGGAGAGCAAGGGCATCCTGACCTTACTCCAGGAGGGAACAGATACGGTATCCCTAAAACTAACGTCTCTGCAGGCTCTCCTGCAGCGTTGTTGGTAGGACAAATTACTTCCTTCTGGCATCAGCTTGATTAAATACAGACCTGCCAGTTTCAAAAGCCCTATCTTGCTTGGTTTTGACCAGCAGTTGATATAATAATAAAGACAGGACAGGTAATGGCTCCTGTGTTTGGACCATGGCACCTTACTGGTGGCAGAATTCGCGTTAGTAGCCCGTTGCTTCTCCATTTATTGCCTCAACTTACGCGTTTGTGTGGCCAGTTGGTAAACTGGATGGCAAAATGGTCAGGAATGGGAGGGAGCAGCTACTCTTTGAGGGGAAGTAGAAAGCAGCAGCAGCACAACCTGGCACCGCAGCAGAATAGTTCAGCTTTAATATCGATAACCGCCTTCCTGCCTTGTGAATTCAAACAAGAAATAATGGGGAGTTTCAGCTGCTTTGCTACCGGTTAATGCCTAATATCACAGTATGAAAAATGAAGTTGACATAAACTGGTAGTTTCCAAATGATTTGTAAGTATCCAGTCTAATGACGGAGTTAGAGCTTTGTAAATATTTGCGGATAGGGACGTGGAATTAGCTCGTGTAATGCATGCAAGCAATGTAATTTTCAATTTACTTATCAATGTAAACATTAATTTAAACCTGATGCTACCGTTGGTTTACATAACTTTCCTTTCTGGGAAAGCGCTGAGATTGATAATTTGCATCCATCTTCAGGGCGAGGTGTGGGCACAGGTATCGCCCGCTGGGGTTGAGGGTTAAGATTTTCTGGCCGGCTTTGCAGAACCCTTCGCTGACTCGCGTGATCCCGGATGCGGGAATAATACATCAGTAGGTTGCTGGAAAGCAATGGGAATGGCAGCAGCGTAACCTACGGGAGAGGGCTTTAAAGGAGAGCTGGGGACACTGGGTTCTCTCCTCCGTCCGCTTTGGTCCGTGCGCGCTCATGGGGTCTTCTGCGCTGAGACGAGCCCGCAATTCAACCGCAGAAGGAAGGCCAGGACCTCTCCTGGTTTGCACCTCCAGTGCCTCACGCGATTCACCGCGTTGCTGAGTCTTTAGGCATTACTGTCGTACAAATAACATTAACCATTTTATTTTAATGCCTTGTTTTCTTAGGCAGAACCCCGCTCTTTCAGAAACGCTAAATCAGGCTCTTGCATCCCAGTGGAACAAGATTTGACATGTTATTCCAAATATTTTTTTTTCTTTCTGTAACGTGTGCTTTTTCTTCTGAGAACAGAAAGAAATCTTCCACAAAGCAAATCTTTTTGTCGCTTTCTGGTTTTCTCCCTTATTGTTTAGCAGATCGCAATCTTATACATAATGTATATGTGACTGAAATATTCAAGGTAGTTAACATTTACCATTGTTGCCAAGGGAAGTAATTCTCTTCCAAAGATACAACTTTAATATAAAAGAGTAATAGCTGATATTACAGTGCTCAGATACAAAAACTGATAATGGAGCCCTGTTGATATTTAATATCAGCTGGATTCAATGAATCTTGCATTACGATACTTTTTGAAGGTTGGATTTGTGGTTCTGTGATGAATAGCTAGAATAATTACATCCATATAAAATATAATGCCCGAGAACTGTATGTCATGAAAATACACCTCTGATAGACTGCTTTTCCATTTTAATAAAATTGAAGAAATTTTATATTTCTGGACTATGACTTAAATTTAACTTAATCTGGCAGAGAGGTTCAGTTTATCCAGAAGTTATTAATGCAGAAGAACAGAAGGGGTATTTTGGATAGCTGCTTAAATCAACATTCCCTCTGTGTATCTCGGTTAATATTCTCCCGGGGAAGAGAAAAAATTGCTCCTATCTGAATACGTTATCGTTTGGATTCCACGCTTTGAAGTCTTTCTGATTGGGTCTAACGGGGAGAGGTGAATTATCTCGTGTCTTGCTGCACGACGTAGACACCATCACACCAGTTCTCCTCTTGTTCCTTGCTGAGCTCCCCGTAGCTTTTGTTTTATGGCAGTAACTGGCATACTGGTGTCACGCTGAATCTCAGCCCCGTGAGATTGTACTCAATGTGAGTGCATCAAAACCTGCTGGAGGTGTTTTCACCACGTGGGTGGACTTTCTGGAGTTCGCACAGCAGCCAGGTATGAGGTGAAGGCTTTGGTGTCCTGCTGGTTGGGAGAAGCTTGGGCAAAAAGAAAACCAGAGCTAGGGAAAGGAGAAAAATAACCTTTTTCAAGGTATTTTGCAGTTAAAGTGAGAGGTGGAGGGTTTTAGCATTCCCATGTGAGGAGGCAGGAGAGCAGGAAAGCATCCGTCTGCCTGTGACAGAAGGGAGAGCCGGGGGAAGAGCCCGTCTCGGGGGACCAGCTGCTGCTGAAAGGCACTTGAGAGAGGAAAGCCGGCATCGGCGTGAAACATCTGTGCCGTGTATCAACCAAGGTGGGAAGGGGGGAAAGGAGCTGGCAGCGAATCAAGAGCGAGGCACCACTCTGGGATAAACAACCCTTCCTTTTTTGTGCCCCCTTTTATGTCCGTTTCTTGGTACAAGCGAGCGGGATGGCGAGGACGGCGGTGAGGAAGGGATGGGAGCGAGCTGAGCGTCAGGAGGTAGGACCTGCTGGCGAAGGAAGTGTTTCTGAGAGCAACAGGGCTGCAGCAGAAGATGGCTTGCAGGCTGCCAGCCGGCGTGTTGTCGAAGAGTGAAGTTCTTGCCACAGGCTTTGCAGCAGGTTTCTGAAAACATTCTGGGAATGTGCTCGGCAACACACTTTTCTGCTTGTCTAATCTAAGAAATCTATTTCTTTTCATGACCGTATATTTTTTTTTCCCCCTTTCCAAACAGCCAAGGATGTTTCCCCTTTGCTATTTCATCAAAGCTGGAAGAGGTCATTTGTCCCCGTCTTCAGATGTGAGGCTGTTCCTTGATCTTCAAATCCTTTCCCTCGAGTTGATGCTTATAAAGGTGTATGAGAGAGGTTCTCAGCAGGATTTTAGGAGCAGAGCAGCGGATTGCTCCCTGTTGCTGTTTGATCAGCAAGTCTCCCTCTATTCCCTAAAGTACTGGGGCAACAAGTGGTTGAGTCTTTGTAGTTTTGACAGCATCTTTTGTCTTAGAGACACTGAACTTGGAGCTTTGAAGTGCCTCTCCACAGAACCATAGTCCAGCTCTATATTTAACCATTAAGATGAGACCAAGAAGGGCCCAATACCCTTTAAAATTGCCTCTACTGAGACACTTGGGTATGATGTCCCCTTGCGCACAGTTCTCTGAAGACTCACAGCACTGAGTTTAAACACTGGTGAGATGGTTTCCATCCAGGATATATTAAATACCCCACCTTTGTTTGGAGCAGAGATGACTATGTCAGTTGCTCAAGTGGCATTACCTGTAGGGCAGGTCTGTTTGAAAAGCTTCACGTGCCTCTCTCCCACCCAACTCCTATTCTGCTTCTTGTTGGCACACAGGGACCTCACCATAAGGTGATTAATGAATCCAAGTGCGTATTTATTCTGGCACATTGTTCACCAGACCCTTGCAAGATCAGCACGGGATGACCAGGTGGGATTTTTTGTTTTCTTTCCCTACTCAGGTTTGGTTTTTTCATGGAGGGGTTGCTTTCATCCTTTATTTTTGTTTCCTGTGTTTTGACGGAGAGACGAGAGGGAAAACCTTGTTGTCGCTTTCCTGCTCCCACACCTCTGCAGATGAGGTGTTTGATGTGTCGGAGCCTCGGTGGAGCAGATGCTGTAGCACAAACATTGCAGAGCGGAGCTGGGTTCTCCTTCTGGAGGAGGGGAACTGCTCATCACAGAGCACTGGAGTGGCAGTTTGAGTCCTCCTGGGTTGTCCCAGTGACTTCTTTTGACTCTACTGGATGAGTCAAACAGAAATGGAAAGACATGAATTGTAGAGCATCTGTTGTCCACCCTGGCTTCCTGCATCGGCTGCTCCGTGTTTATCTGGTGGCTCCCCACTAGCACTAGTGAACGTGGAATTCACATTCCATAAATTCCCAGGCTGAGAAGCAGGGCAGAGGACTCTCTCAGAACTCAGCCCCGCTTCTCACAACACTATTATCCCAGTAAAAAAAAAAGCCTAAATCATTTTTCAAACATCATTACAACACTTGGAAGCTTTACCAGAGAGCTACAGGTACCGAAATTCCGGCTGTATTTTGCAAATTGAAAGTAGCTTCTAAGCCAGGTAGGTGGGCTTGGAAAGTATTGCTCTTTGTTTGTTTTTTTTTAGAGTTTTGGGGTTTTTTTGTTGTTTTTTTTTTTTATTTTATTGAAGTCTGTAGCTGTGTCTGTGGGTACAGATGGTCGTTTACCAGGAGGCGAAGGGTCATGTGTGTTGTCCAGCTGGTGCTCGCCGCGAGGTGTGCGCTGAGGTTGTGTGATGTGGTAGCAGGTACACCAACCGTCGGAAGGAATTTAGCGACTCGTCCATCTGTGATAAGAGCAGAGGATGAACCCCTACCTCGCAACACCATCGTTTTCCCACTGGGGAAACCAGCCACCATTTCTGGGTTTGGGGTTTGTTTAACCACTGGTTTTTTGTCTGAGCTTTCGTGGAGCCCCCTGTAAGGCACCGAAGGCGGTCTCGCATCCCTTAATCAAAGAGGCGGTGCTGCTCCTCTTTCTTTTCCTGTAGGAAGTTTTGAAGATTCTTCAGCACTTCTTAAGAGAGAAAAATCTTGAAGTTTTCTCCCATTGCTAATTGTATGGGCAAGAGGGGAATAAGAAATTAGCTGTTTCAGATTTGTCAATTTTAAAATGCTATTAAGCTGCTCCAGTTTAATTTTGGTTAAGAGCCGTTTCATTATTAATGCGGAGAGGAAGTCATCTCTAATGACCCTAGGGACATGCCAAAGTGCTTTAAGATCAGTTTGGGTAGTCAGAGATGTGTGAGTAATAAAACGTCTGCTCCGTGAAGCGCCTTTGCCCACCCTTGGCAAGGGATGCTGGCAAGGTGGTCTCCGCCACGTCGCTCCCTGATCGCTCCCGACCTGATGCCTCCTTGAAGAGCCCTCTCCAGATTTCCCTTTTAATCTCTCCTATTGCTTCTCTGATTTATTTTTTTTTTCCTTTCTCAGCACAGAAACCTCAGAAGTTAAGGCACCACAAGATGCAATATGACATAATCAATACAGTAACTTTTCAAGCTTGCCAAGGCTTTGAATTTTTTTTTTTTTAAGTGTCTTGCTATCTGTCAGCATGTGCTAATTGAGCCTACAGACCCATATGGCATCTGCTCTCTGGAGGAAAGCGTTTCAGTCGTCCTGTAGAGCACAGCAAAGAGCGGTTGATGTGTAGGGAAGCGTTTGCCTGTGAATATTGTGTTCTTGTAGGACAGACCTGGATTAGTACCCACAAAACATGTGCCTGAGTTCACGCCAGAGCTGGCGTTGGAGCCTTTGCTGTCGTTGCTGTGGTAGAGAAGAGCCCGAGGGCGCTGATACTGGGTGGGTTGAGTTCAGTATCGCACAAACTTAGAAATATTGGAGATCTCAGCTCTGAGGAGGGTGAGGCGCGTGACAGTGGGTGATGGCCAACAGGCACAAATGGACAGCCGGGGGAGATGAGGCAGCAGCTCTGTTAAACGTGAGGAATGGTGGTGGTAAGGCCTCATCTGGAGTATTGTGTCCAGTTGTGGGCTCCCCAGTTCTAGAAGGACAGGGAACTGCTGGAGAGGGGACAGCAGAGGGCTACAGAGATGATGAGGGGCCTGGAGCATCTCTCTGCTGAGGGAAGGCTGAGGGACTTGGGGCTTTTCAGTCTGGAGAAGAGAAGGCTGAGGGGGGATCCGATCAACACCTATAAATCCTTCAAGGGTGGGTGTCAGGAGGATGGGGCCAGTCTTTTCTCAGTGGTGCCCAGGGACAGGACAAGAGGAAATGGGCACAGATTTGAACATAGGAAGTTCCATCTAAACATGAGGAGGAACTTCTTTGCTGTGAGAGTAGTAGAGCCCTGGCAGAGGCTGCCCAGAGAGATGGTGGAGTCTCCTTCTCTGGAGACATTCAACCCCCCCTGGACACGTTTCTGTGGGACCTGCTCTGGGTGGCCCTGCTCTGTCAGGAGGTTGGACAGGGTGATCTCCAGAGGTCCCTTCCCACCCCATATCATCCTGTGACTCTATGCTTCAGCCGTTGCCCCCGAGCGAGGGAATGCCCCTGTCATGGCTCCATAACAGATGCATCTGCCTCACTTGACTTGTGAAGTAGACTGGGATTTCACATTTTCGTAACCTCTCGGTGTGCCGCTACACGTGCCCCGCTTGCCCTCCGCCAAAATCCTCGAAATGGGGTGCGAGCACTCGCTGGGGCCTGCGCCGGCCGCCTGCGAAGGGGTGAGTGTCACCCTTGGAATTAATTAAGCATCTGTCGCCGTGGGGAAGGTAGATGCTCTCTCGCATTCACAGATGGATAAACAGAAGGAGAATGGGTTGCCTGAAGCCACGCACTGAGAGGAAGCATTAAAAAAAAATAATAAAAAAATAGCTGTGTCTTTTGCTTTCCTGAGGAACCCAGACACAGTCAATCCCGTTATGTGTGTCTGTGTGGAACCGGGGCGCTTTAGAACCTGCTGACCAGTTCCAGCTAGATACGAAAAGAATACTGAAAGGTATAAAAATTCCAGCAAATTTGTGAAAGTGGGTGATGTGGAGCAGAAGGGCGCCTCGTGACAAGCTGAGCGTGAGGTGGGCAGCCGAAGGTTCGGAGTCAGTGGCGTTGACACACGGTGGTTCTCCATGTCCTGAGGCCTGCACGGCTTTCAGCGAGCGCTTGGGGCCTCTGGACACCCGGGAATGGAGGTGCAGCTTCCCTTGGAGCCCTGCCTGTGGTGGGCAAATGGCTGGAAACTGGGATTGAGTTTTGATGCAGCTTACAGGGTGTGACAGTGCATAAATCGTGGGCTGTCACTGTTCCTGTCTTGCTTTGCAGCCCTAATTTACTTACTTGAAATCAATATGGCTGGGGAGGTGAGGGAAAAGAGTTTCTCATGCAGGCCTAAGGACTGGGACAGTGATGGTCTCCCTGGACTGGGCACTGGGGAGGCCCCAACTTGAGGGCTGTGTCCAGTTTTGGGCCCCTCACCACAAAAAAAGACATTGAGGGGCTGAAGCGTGTCCAGAGAAGGGCAACGGAGCTGGTGAGGGGTCTGGAGCACAAGGAGAAGGGTCTGGAGAACTTCTGAGAGATGGGGGTGTTCAGCCTGGAGAAAAGGAGGCTGAGGGGAGACCTCCTGGCTCTTTCCAACTCCCTGAAAGGAGGGTGTAGCCAGGGGGGGTCGATCTCTTCTCCCAAGGAACAGGCCATGGGACAAGAGGAAACGGCCTCAAGTTGCCCCAGGGGAGGTTTAGGATGGATATTGGGGAAAATTCCTCCATGGAAAGGGTTGTGAAGCCTTGGAATGTGCTGCCCAGGGCAGTGGTGGAGTCACCATCCCTGGAGGGATTTAAAAGCCAGGCAGACATGGTGCTGGGGGACATGGGTCAGTGGGGGTTTGGGTTGAGGGTTGGACTCCATGATCTTAAGCATTTATTTTTTTTTTAACCAAGACGATTCTGTGACTTGGTTGGCATCTGGGTACAGGCACTGCGAACCATCCCCTTGCTTTGTGTCTTTCCATGCTCTCTATGTGCAGCCATGTCAGGAGGAAAAAAGGAGTGTCTGTGACTTGAAAAAGCAAAACCATGACATCCGTTGACAAATCTGGGAGGAAAGGGGTGGCAGCTGCTCCATTTTGTCCAGTAATGTTCACAATTATCTCCATATTTAACAGATTATATAACAACATGCAGACACCCCTCAAAGTTGTGGGGGTTTTTTGTGGGTGGTTTGGTTTGTGGTGGTTCTTTCCTTCCTGCCAGGTCTGTTGCTGACCTATTTTTACTTCACTGGATGCTGAATTATAGAGTATGGAACGTTGGTTATTTTGTGTGTGTGCAGGGAAGCTATTTGTGAGTCCAAGGTCTTCAGACTGATTTTTGAGGAATATTGATGACATAACCATAGAGATTTGACTCTTAAAATCAATGGGTTACACTAAAAAGAAGAGGTCAGACTGGACCAAGGTCTTTACTTGCTCCTTATACTGTACTGGGTATTATTTGGTGCTTATTGAGTGATACACAGAAATTATATGGACATGCCTAAAGCAACATGTTTGTATAAGAGTTGCTGTACTTCCAGTGAATCAAACTGTGCCTTCAGTCCTTAAGGTCTGTTTTGCTGAAGAAATGGCACTTATTAAAGTTTGTGTAACGACGTGCTTATGTTTGATGCTGTAACATGAAAGAGTAAGGATTATCGCCGGCTCGTGTTGCCTGAAAAGCACAGGCTTTTTGTTTGCTAAGCACAATGGAGATGTATGTGACCAGCAGCGTGCAGGAACCGCTGTGTTTGCTGAGATCCAACGTCCCTCTGATCTTTGATGTTGACCGGGGCCGATGCACAAACCTGCAAGAGGCAGGTGAAATGAAATAATCCAGCCCACACAACAGAGTTCTCTGTGACCAGCCTGAGAATAGCTTAACCCCCAAAGGCTAGGGCTTAATAATGTTATTTTATGATAACTTCAGATCTACTCAAAATCCATTTAGTTTTCCCATGTCCCATTATATTTTTTGCCGTGCCCGTTTCTGTAAGGGTGAGGTCTGCGCTTGTAGGTATTGTTCAAAATGAATGTACAGGCCTGTTAGTTTTCAGTGTCTCACAACTGTTGGAGTGGACTGCTGTGGTTTTTAGACGAGGTTTCCTACAGAAGTTGTGGGTTTTCTGTAATCCAATACGTTGTGAAGTGTTTGTATCGTTTGCTGGAAAAAATTGAGACAAAAAAAAAAAAACAAACCAGCTGCTGAAAAGGTACCGGCACATACACGTGTAAAATACAGGTCAGTAAAATGCACCCGCTGCTCCGTTTAATAGATGGTCATCTGAAAATCTGTTGATCCTTGTCTTGGAGCGATGAAGTCTTTTGAGACTCCTGCTACACAAATACTGATCTCCTTCGGAGGGTGGGAAGAGTCTGTCCATATCTACATTTGTATGGTTACGCATCCATGGAGAGAGTCTTGGTTTCCCTCCAGGGCTCAATCCTTCTACAAGGCACTTGAGGTGCTTGCTCAGTGGAGGGGCTTCAGTGCAGCCTTATCCTTTCAGTTTTTGTCAAGAACATTGATCCCAAGAGGTGCAAGGTCCTCAGTTCGATCCATGCTCTGGCTGACAGGACTACGTTGCTGTGATGTGGTGACTGAGGTGTGTTGTGGAGTTGGAGGCTGTCCATCTACCTGCTGCTCTTTCCTTGTCCTGCCACGTTCTGGGATGTACACTTCAGTTAGGTTTTTGATGTAAAATCGTTTAGGTTGGAAAAGACTTTTAAGATTATCAAGACCAACTGTTGGGTGAGCTTCAGCTGTGATGGGACCTACCTCTGCAGGCTTTCAAAAAAAGGAGGTTGGTGGAAAAAAGAGCAATTTTCTTACTGAAGCCAACAGGACTTTTGTTTTAGGATTATTATTCACAAAATCACCAGAAGCGATCACTTCTTGCTTCTGTGGAGTTGCCAACTCCTCTTCCATCTTCCATAATGCTAGAGCTTTTCTCTCTCCCCTCCCCTGTCTGAATAGCCGAGGAGTTTGTCGAAACCCTGCTGTTGGCTTCTTCCCTGGTCTCTTTTCTCCTGCACGTGTGCCGTCTATCTTAGATCTGACTTGGGTGCCCTTGACGTGGTTTAATCTATATGAATTCCCCCCGCAAAGTCGGTCTGATTGGCGTAGTGTTTCCTGACTCCCTTGGCTGACCCTCCCGTGTGCTTTGGAGTAAGCGAAGCCTCACGTCCCCCAGAAACAACTGTCAGGTTAATTAAGTTAGCGGGGACCTGTGTTTTGTCTGCAGGGGATGAGATACGCAGTGTGCTCCATGATTGTTTTCCAATTGTGTTATAAGCAGCCTCGTTTCAAGTTGTCAATTAACTCCTTCTCTAGGGCAGGTCTGAACAGACTTGGGTGCAGGAGCACAATTGACCATCTCTCCTTGGGAAGGAGCTACCTGAGACCCGGTGGGGATTTGAAGTGATGCTTCCAGCTGGTGGTGACAGAGGGAAACCCCCCAGGGCCAAAGCAGGCACCGCTGTTCTCACTGGCAGCTCTCTTCTGCTTGAAACTGAGCTAAGTTTCATCTGGGAAATTTGTGGGGTTTGGGGGATTTTTTTTAAGCATTACATCATTTTCCCCAGTTCATGCAGCAGGACTGCGCTTTTCAGCTGCTGCTGGCTTTAACTGGGGTAAATCTCCAAGGGAGGAGGGACACTCTCGTGCGTCAAGGTGAGACGTGGATTTTGGGGAGTAAAGAGCCAGGCTGAGCGCGTAACTACCACGGATTCCTTTGTGTTTGGGTTTAGGGAGAGCTCTGATCCTGGGAGGGCTGCACACATGAGAACTACCACGGGAGTCCAAGTGGTGATTCATTGGAGTTGACGTTTACTGCCTTGGGCTTGTGGTGTGTATCCTTCAGTGCGAAACAGAGGGGCTGAACGCTGCTTATCTCCTCTGTAGCATTTGCTACACCTGCCAGGGCACATCCAGATGTGGAACAGCCACGCTTAATGGGATATATAGGCAGCTGAAGTGCAGAGATGATAGGAAAAAAAATAAGCCCAAGCCCTAGAACTTTGCTTTGCTCTCTGAAATTTATTTAGGAAGGAAAATGATCATGACCAGATGTGTGTGGGAGCAGGGAGGAGATGCTGTAGGTTTGCAGAACTGATGGCAAAGAGAGTGGGCCTAATCAGATTAGAGTAACTTGGATGCCTCTGCGCAACAGTGGGTGTTTGCTTGCAGATAAAGCTTCACGGTGCTGCTTTAGGAAATATCCAGGGGCTTCGGATAGGAGCATCCTGACTGCCTTCAACGTGTTGGAGAAAGTTCAGTGGTACGCACACGGAGTCTTACCGTGCTTCAGCTTGGGCATGTCTTCGTTATACAACGGGCTGAAAGGCACTGGGATGGGAGTGGAGATGTTTGCCCGCCGTTCCGAGTGGGTGGAAGGTGGTAGACAGGGATCCTCAGGTGGGGAAAGGGGGAACCAAGTGCCTGGGGGAGAGGGAATGTGTTAAACTCAGAGTACGAATGTGGAACCGTGGCCTCAGCCTGGCTATAAATTACCACTTTGCAAAGCAATTTCAGGTTTGACTGTGTTCTCGCTTGTGATATATTTGCTAGGAACTGTAGGTGTTTCGCCTGTGATTCCTTGCGCTGTTCTTTGAGTCTCTTCCAGGGTTTGGAGAGGGTATTTGTCTGTTGTGTGTGCACATGTACGCTGCACGCCTCGGGCTCGGAGACCCAAGGAGGTAGGTTTTTTTGGAAACTTTTGTTGTTTTTTCAAAACCAAAGATTTCCAGGGAGAAGAACCCTGTTTATGACTTGGAAGCTTTTCTTGATAAAACTTACAGCCTGATGCAGGAGGCAGGCAGTCTCGCCGCAGACCAGGCGGTGGTAGTCGGAGTGTTCCCCGGGACTGGGAAGAGCTGGGTAACCCAGTTCCTGCTCCGCTCGCTTCCCACATCCCAGAGAGGAGTTTTAACTACCACACCATCAGACCCAGACGCGGGGTTGTTCTGACTAAGCTTGTTCCATATTGCATATGGAAAGGTTTACAAGGGCAGATCCCGCAGCTTTAGGAACAGGGCATTCCCTTGGGATCGCGGCGATTCCGCTTCGCCGCCTTGCACCATATCGAAGAGAATTTGAATTTAAATCGTTTCTCATTTAAGGTGGCTTCTAACCACTGAGAGGCTGCATCTTCTGGGTAGGGCTGTTGGTTGTTTTTTTAAAAAAACCCTTTCGTAAGGTCTTGTTTTGTTCTGCTGTGCCATGAAAACAAGTTGCAAACCCGACTTTTTTTCTTCTTTTCTTTTTTTTTTTTATGAGATGCGACTTGTTTTTTTTCCAGCCAGCCCACAGGGAAGAGGTTCAGCACCCCGAAGAGTCACACTGACATCCTCGCTGCCAGGAAGGCAGGCTATCAGTTTAAGTGACAGCTTTGTTTTGCATTTTAGCATCTCTCCAAGGATGACTGACTATCCTGGGGAGAAAGTGTCACCTCATTTGAAGCCTCCTTGTGTGTGGATGCAGGTAGGCGAGAGATGATATCTGAGCTATGAAGACATACCCTTTGCAGGAAAAATACCTGTTCTAGTCTGTAATCGAGCACGCTCTTATCCTTTGCTCGTGACCTAGGTTACTTCAAGTACCTTAAATAGTGGGGCACTTTATTTTTGAAAGGTCATGCTATTCATTTTATTTTAACAAAATCCCCTGTGTTAGGGACTGGCTGCGTTTGCAGTTGGACTGGAAGATCTTGGAAGGGGAATAGTGACAATAAACAGTTGTGGAAAGGCCAGGAGAAACAGCCCTTTCATGTTTTTCTTTTCTTGGGATGCAGACTTTCCTACTGCAGCTGTTACTGGGATGGCACATCTCATCACACCTCTAGACTGGCCTCATCTAGTCCCACTAGTCATGTCCCATCACGAATGGTCCTGAAAAACTTCCAAGTTGATTAATGGGAACACAAAAAAAAACAGCTTAGATTTTTGCTGTTGAATTTACAGCTGCACACATGTCCCTTGGCTGATTTGGGACAACAATATTCCAGTGTATTGTGAAGATGTTACAGTCCCCAGCCGCCTTCCCTGTTGTCAGATGCTGGCTTACTTAACATGCTAAGCTGAAAAATGGTTGTTTAGGAACTGATTCAGGAGGAGATGAGATGCCCCTGCTCTTCGGGGCTAAATACTTTAATCCACTGCCACATGGTGAGGGCAGGGATACAGTTTTAAGCTGGTAAACTGAAAGTTGATTACAGCGTCAGCTGGAGTGTGTTTTCTGGCCTGTTGATGTTGTATCTTGGTAATTTGGTGAATCTAAAGGAATAAAGTAAAGCTCAATTCTTTCTTGCTTTCTCTGCTGTCTGGTGGGTGACATCAGTGCTGCGTGGGGGTTTAAGACCGCTGCTGGGAGAGGTGCAAGGCTGTGGAGAACGGGGCATAGAGCATCACTGTCTGGTCATGGGCATCTTCCCATCCAGTTTGTTTCTGGGTTTGATAACGAGATTTCTGCCTCTGAGCAGTGCGCTTGAGCGAGCAGCTCTATCTCTGTAGAATTTTTCATTTCTTGTATCTTTCTCCAAGTGCTCTTTGTAGTCACTGAAGTCATTGAACGAGCAGGAAGAAGTCTTTTTGAAGGTGTATGAGAACGGCCAGAGAGATGGAACCAGCAGAAGGGATGAACTGATGCAGCAGTAAATGTTGCTGCAACAGCTTCTTACAGTACTTATTCAACAAAAAAAAATTAAAAATTAAACTTTTATACCAGAAATCTGACCCAGTTGCCACTGAAAGCAGTAGATTTTCTTGCTGAGTTTAATACAGCTTGTGTTAGGATCCAAGTATGTAGGTTCCGCTTAGGAACCCACAATTTGTAGGTAGAACAGAGGGAGCTGGAAAACCAAAGGTTTTTAAGCATATGAGTTCAGAAATGAAAGCACTTAAAACCTTCTGTGGTTTGAATTTTATATTATTTTTTTTTCCCTCCCTAAAGGTCAGTGGGTTTGGAAAAAAAAAAAAAGAAAAGCTTAAGAAATCAGAGAGGATCTTTGGTAACGTGCCGTTAGCTTGAATCCCCGGCTGGAGACAGGGCACGGAGACGCTGGCGCCTGTGAAGAGGAGCCAGATGCCTGAGACACTCGGGTACGTTGAGCAGCCGGCGGGCAGAGCGAACGCCTCGCAGCGAGAGGTAGCAGGAAAGAATTTTCATCAACAAAAGAGCCATGTTTTGTTTGCAATTGCAAAAAAAAAAAAAAAAAAAAATTAAAAAAAAATTAAAGCGCTTGTCAGGTTCACCTGAAGCACAGGAGGGGTGAGGACCCCCCACCCTGGAGTTGTCTGAAAGAAGAGGTGAATCTAATGACTCGGCTCACCAAGCTCCTGCAGCTCAGAATGGCTGGTGCCAGTAGAAGCAGATGGGTTTATGCTTAATTGTGGCTCAAATTAAGCACTTGTGTCCACGATTCAGGCTAAGATTGGAACGAGGTGCAGGGTTTGACTTGCAGGAATCGGAGAAGAACTGGGAGCAAACGATTTCCCTTCGGTTCTCAGATTCCCATCCCCACCTTCCTCTACCTCTGTGCTTTCCAGCTGCCGTGACAGGTTTGTTTGACAGAAACTATCCTTCAAATCCCAAAGCACAGAAAAGCGACTGGCGAGGCAGCAGCAGATGCCGAGATGTTGGTAGCATCTGCTGAAGGCAGGGCAGGGAAGAGGAGTTGGGTAGAGCATGTGTGATGTGGGTGCTCCCAAGATTAGCACGCCCTGCTGAGCATATGGAGAGCTTGAATAGCTTTTCTTTAGCACTTTAGTAAGCCGAGTTCACATTTGTCCAAATAAATGTGATGATTCTCCATGCTAAAACAGAAGTTTTTTTGGTTTGGGGTTGGTTTTTTTTTTCCCCCACCAGGCTAACAGGTCGTGATGGAAGGACAGTGAGCAGATTTGAACTTACCTTTCAATGGTAGGAAGGAAAAAAAATGTAACTTAAATGCTTGGCTGCTTGGTTTTGTGTTTTCTGGGGGAAGGGTAGAATCTGTTTTGAAATTATATAGGAAGTCTCAAAGTAAGGATGCCAGATGGATAAAATATTTTGATTTCTAGGACTCGTTTGAGACCTAGAAGTTCATAAATCAGGGGTTTGGTGCCCCCATTCTCCATTGAGCTTCCTCATAGCTTGGCTGGAACCTCTGCTTAAGGAGTGGCAAATATTTTCTCAAAACATTTTTGGGAGGAAACTTGAGAAATGTTGTGGGGTTTTTTTCTGCATTGTTCATTATGCTTTTTCAAAAACATTTGCCTGTCTACACTTTGATGTTAGAAAGTCCTCTATAAAGAAAGCGATGTAGATGAAACCCTCTGAAGTGGGGGCTGTGCACAAGTTGATTAGATTGGTCTCCAAAAGCCCGTCTGAAGTCAGTCGGATATTTATCAGCAGTAGAACCGCAGGAGTGAAAAGATAAACACCCACTTCTTTCTGGTTTTCCAGTAGTTTCAGAAGAGACACACAGTTGCTTTGGTTCAAAAAGTTTATTTTATCTTAACGTAGATCAAAATTTTTACATTTGTTACTGCTCTTTTTTACGTTACAACAAAAAATATCTGAATAATTAAAATTGAAATGTATAATTTTGAAATATCAAAATAAGACATCACACAGTTATGTTTCTTTGAACCTCCCAGCCCCCAACCCATTGCCAAAATCAAATTACTGAAATCGGTGTCACTTTGACCACTGAAATGAGTTTTTCAGTCCCCATTTGGCTCTCCTTTCCCTCCACCTTCGGCACCCAAAGGGACTGAAGGAAAATTTTGCTGTAGTCCTTCAGCATGGGTAAGATAGCATGATCCTTAAAATTTATTTATTTTTTAAAGCAGGGGGGAGAGGGAAGATCCTTCTCTTACAGAAGTGTGGTAGGAGACTTACACACCGTTCCCATCTAATTGAAGTTGTCTCTTCAGCCTCGTGCTCGGGGGAGAACTCACCTTTGTGGATGCTGCTGACACCTGAGGCCTGCCCTGCGCCGGGCTCGGTGTCACCCACCGAAGTCACCTCCTGCTAACTGGCACTCTTACTGGTACAGGGGACAGAAGAGAAACGAATGTGTCAGGGGGAATTGCCTTGGGGATGGGTGCTACCTCTCCTGTGAACACAGAGGATTTCTTTCTCCCGTGCTCTGTTCCTTCAGCCGTCGCTCTGGGATGCAGCAGCAGCACCGGCATCCCTAATGCAAAAAGACAGCTTGCACTGAAAGCCAATGCTCTGGAATGGCACCAGCTAAAAGTCAATTTTAGTTTTCCAGTGGAACTAACAAATAGGGTCCTTGGCTACCGAGAAATGCACGGAGAGCGTTCCTTGGAAACCTCCTCTGCTTTTTCTCTGCTTCCCTGCCCCGGCTTAAAAGAAAAGGTCGAAAACAATTTTAAAATCTTCCTCTGTTGTTTTATTTCTGTAGGAGATGCGTGGAGAGGAGGGGTATGCAGGGAGATCAGCAGCAGGATGTGTCACATAAGGCTTTGCATTGGTACTTTTTAGCAATATCCGGAGAAAGTGAGGAGCGTGGGGTCTGAACCACTGATGTCTTACCTGTCAGTCCCCAAGAGCTTGCCCTGGGGTTCTGGGGAGAGATATGCAAGCTCCCATGAAGCCACTGCCAGAAGCCCTTTCCTTCATCTAAACTGACGCCTGAGAGATTTAGGTGATTTTTTTTCCACAGCCATGGGGTGAGCAGAGTCCTCCCCGTATCCTACAGGTGGTCACCATGCGTATGCTGACAGTGTATGGAGGGGGTGATGCCTCCACATCGCATGGAAATTAGACCTGGGTTTTGAAACACCTTCCTGAGGAGGATCTGCCCTATTAGATCCCACACCTGCTACAACCAGAGGGGTTTTTTGCCTTGACCCAGTGTTTCATGTTGGCTTCCCAAATAAGCCACAAATCTCTGCGCCCGATACTGGTAAATAACACTTTTGTGATGGTTTAATTTTAGCCTGAGACAGAAACAAGCTTCTGCTAAAGTGGTAGCCAGTGATGGTAACACAGTCCTTATTTCCCTCTTTGCTTAAACCCTTGGGACGCTGTTGGGTTGTGGGTTTTTTTGATTTATTTTTTTTTTTTCTTTAAACTTCTGTCATTTCTGCAGAAAGTTTATACTCCAGCCAGCAGACTCTTGGCTGTGCTCTTCGGAGGTAATGCGTGCCCACGGAAAGCATCGGATGCGCTCAAACAATATTGGGAATGTTGTCAAGTTCAGTTCTGTCATCTCGCTGCCTCCACCTACGGGAATGCTTCAGTAAGCAGGCAGAAGCAATCTATTAATACACAGTGTGGAAAATTGGTGCCTGTTAACATATCA
Organism: Gallinago jamesoni; assembly: GCA_025769975.1. Classification (NCBI taxonomy): domain Eukaryota; kingdom Metazoa; phylum Chordata; class Aves; order Charadriiformes; family Scolopacidae; genus Gallinago; species Gallinago jamesoni. Next base: position 1,521,235 of record JAOQGH010000015.1, on the reverse strand, counting down.
TCTATATTTAACTCCGAGAGCCATGTTCGTCTTCGGTATGTAAGTTGGTTGACGTCAGCGGTCTTCTATAAATTAGGAATCAGTTTTTTCTAGTTTCAGGCCCGTTTTAGGTTTATATAAATTCAGAGTACTTTTACTACCTGTGTGTGTAATGGATTAAATGAAATATCGGGTAATATGCTCTTTTGTTGGCCTGTGAGTTGTCTGCTCCTATAAATAGTGGAGAGGGCTGAGCTGAAAACAGAGAGGGGACGTGTCGTGGTTCGTGTTGGGGTGAACAGCCTTTTGTGTTTGGACACTGGATTGAAGCTGAGCATCTGCAAATGTCTGCAATTTGAGAATGAATATCCACTCCATTTCTTTCTTCTATTTTGAGTTGAAATTCTATTGCAAACCACTCTGGTTCTTACAGAGCTGCCAATTTCAACAGAGGGACGTTTTCCAACAGCAGAAATTGTACCCTGAACATTGTTGACTTGCTCTTAGCATTACATGTCTTCTGTCTATGGCCATGGAAACGTTAAGAGCTCAGAGCTGTGACAAGCTTTCTGACAAGCAGATAGGAGACGTTGATCAAATCTGAATTTCCATATGGTCAATTATCTTTACTTTTTCCATTAAAATATGCACTCCAGGTACAAGCTCTATGCACCTCAAAGTGTTGAAGGCCAGGTTGGAGCATCCTGGTCTAGTGGTAGGTGTCCCTACCCATGGCAGGGGGTTGGAACTAGATCATCTTCTATGATTCTAAATCATCTTCTATGATTTTCTCTATGTATCTACAGTGCTAGTAGTTGTAAAAGGTTGCAGTTGCTATGCCTGTTCCTAACTGGGGGTAAATAGAACTTTAAAGCCACATTCTCCTTTCAGTCTTAAGGGCTTGATTTGCCAAATTGCTCAGCGTGTTGCTTGCACTTTGCATTTTGTCCACGAACAACGTTGTCAAAACGATTTGGTGCCAACATGCTGAGCTCTGCTGAAAATCTGGACTTTTATCTGTTCTTACACTGGTGGTGGTTACACGTCTTTGGAAGCAACTGTTAGAAAAAATATGTTGCCCATATTCCAGCAGCCTTAACACTCCTGTTACTGTAGAGGATGAACACATTTTCTATTTCCTAAGAGCTTAGTGAAGTTGTTCTTGTTTTGGTTGTGACATAGCAGTAAAAGACTCCTCATGGTACCATTGATTCTTTCCTCTCCAAGAGGTCATTTCTGGTCCTTTCTTTCCCACACTTGCAAATTATCACAGGACTAAGAGGATGCTGCTGCTGATACTTAATCTTTTTTTTGTTTTCTTCAAAGTGTATATTAAAAGTGATGGGAGCTAGAGCAGCCTTTGAAACTTAATTATAATTGAGAGGAACCACTGAATTTGGAAATTACTGAGCAACTTCAGGTAAAATTAACAAACGCTGTAAATAATTTATCCCCATTACCTACCCTCTGGTCAAGTATCTAGTAATTTTAATATTGTTTTATGATAATGCAGAGTTAAGGAGTACAAAAATATACAAGCAATGCATTTTTAGCACATATGGGGGTTTTCTATGCAGCCTGAGATTCTGAAATTGCCCATTCTGTTTAAGCCTATATGTAGCTGTAGGAAACCAAGGAGCTGAGCTGAGCCTGGAGAAGTGACTGTCATAAGCACGACAGAAATGTCCCCTCTCTGAGGGCTGTCTGTAACATGGGACATGGAAAAAAAGAGGAGACAGGAAAACAGAGAGGAGGGATGCGACTTGGAGAGGGTTTCCCAACTGATAGCAAGTAAATAAGTCAAAAGACTTTTGATTTCTGTGCTTAGCTGCTAAAACTTCAAATAACAAACCCCCAAAAACCAAACTACTTGTGAATTGCTGCACAGCTTTAAAAGTATTTAAAAAACTATGCTAAAGCCACCTCAAAACCCAGCTTTATTAATTGTGTTGTGCATGGGGTTTGTAGATTGGGAGCTTTAGACTGGTTTTATTTAAATACTGTAGCTTTCATGAAAGGTCCTTTGACAAAGTGGAATTTTTCCCTTGCCCGTACTTTATAAATGCACAGTGTAAGATATTGTAGATGTAGGGTAACGCTTTCAAAACCATCTCTAAGTTTCTTAAATGTTAATGTTTTGTTATCTCTAAGGGGAATTCAGACGGTTTTGAATACTTGAACCATGTATTCTCCTTTCATCCAGTGTTTATTTGCATCTCTGTAGTGAAAAGTCATCTTCTGAGGTGGGAGCGACCTAAATCATAGCTGCAGAGGTCGGGCTGAAGTCATGGTCTTCAGGAATTTTGAGTAGTGTGATATGAAAGCCCACTCTGTTCTGTGTTGAATCCTGGCTTGTGCTTAAACATCCTTGGACCAAGCAGTTGTGTAAACACGGCCAAGCATCACGTAGGTGACCCTAGTTAGACACGAGGGAATCGCCTTGTCTGGTTCTTCATCCTTAGCTTAATTCAACCTGGAAAGGTTTCTCTAGTTTATTCAGTGGAGGATCTGCTAATTTGTACATCTAAGTTCCTTTTCATGCTTTTTCATCCTTTGCCAGACCATGGGTGTTGTTCAGGCTTGTCGTTGGTAGGATAACACTCATCCCCAGTTCTGCTGTGGTCGGTCGGACTGTCTCCCTGACGACCCTTGCACTGAGCTTTGTAACGCAAGGAGAAGCTAAAAATAGAGCTGAGGGCACGGCTCGTGCTGCAGATGGCTTCTCTCTTGGACACTGCTAGAAGGGAAGGGGTTTTTGTCCCCTCCTGTGCTAGTCGTGGGGAGAACTTCTGTCAGAGCATGGACAGCAAAGGCAGCAGCAGATGGATTGAGTGTAACTCCTATTTATGAATGAACCTTTCTCCTGCCTCCCCGCCTTCGCGATCACTGACCACGGGGAGAGGAGCAAATGCCTCGCTACGGCCAAGATTAAAGTTAAACCTGCAAATAGGATCCTTTTGGTGAAATCCGTATTTGTAAACCTGGTACAGAGGTTTTTTTTTTCCTTCCCCGTTGCCTGCTTGTTCTCCTCCTGGACTTGTACCTAAAGTTTTAAAATCCGTCTCTATCGTACATCTCATCTCGGTATCGCGTTGCAAATAGAAGCAGTTTTCCGCGCTAGAAATCAGTGCCTGGGGTTGTAATCCCTGCTGTGTCAACCTGGGTGCCCTGTCACTCCCAGAGTAGGAGCTCTTGATCCTTCTCACTGAAGCTTGCAAGAAGCAAGTGTCTGGGAGCATTAACATTCAACGGAGAAGCTGCAGCGACGTGAAAAGAATAAAATGACTTCTTGCCTTCCCCAAAACCCTGAAAAGAGGGGGGATTCTTTCGGGGACAGTAAAACCAGTCCCAACACGGAAAAGCTCTGGTTTTGCTGGAGGAGATGAATTCATCTTGATGTTTGAGCCCTTCAACAGCGGTCCTCTCGCTGCGTAACCCATTCTGAATTTTCAGTCTTTGCGAGTTTGATGCTCCCATGACCTGATTTCCATAAATGCTGCCCATTTACGATGCACCTGGAGTTCAAGAGAAGTACGGGACAGCCTGTGCCTCCAAGGCCACATTCAGGAAATGTAAATTCTGCCTGATCTTTTCCCAGTGACAAGGCCTCGGGCTTTGGCAAAGCCTTGAGAAATATGTTGGTGCTTAAAGAAGGTACCAGGCAGAGAACTAATGGGAAATAAGACTCTGCACTTGGCTTTTAGTGGTTTTTTTAGGTGCCTGAATTAATAGCATGCGAGTATAAAGAGAGGTAGGGAAGGTGAGGGAATAAGGAATAGAGATGTTGTAGAGATGTTCATTGAATTATTGCCATGGCCTTCAAATCTGATTAGGGCCCGTGGACAATTAATGTGCTTTTTCTATGTCCCAACGTGCAGCATCTTTGAATTTGTTTACAAGATTGTTCTTCTTTATATTTTTTTTTTTGTGCAAAGCTCTGCTGTTGGAGGGCATATTTATGGGTCATGCTAACTTCTAGTCCTAACTTTCACTATTTGTGTGCCAGATTTTTTCCTCTTTTTTTCTGGTTGTGGAGTGGTAATTCAATTGCAGATGCTTTCAATGGGCCTCGTACTAAAAGGAGTCACTGCAACCCCTGAAATAAGTGTAGCCAGCTTTATCCTAGAATATTTCTTTCCCCCATGTGTCTTTGTGAGCACTAATTTCTATCTCAGGGAGGTTAGTTTTTTTTTTTTCTTGGAGCTTTTTCTTAACCTCCTGACCTGCCTCACAAAACTGGGTGCCGTGCAGCTGTTAAAGCCACAATAAATGAAACGGAGCCGAGGTCCAGAACAACTGAGCTTTTCCTTCCGTTACAAGAGCGTGTTCAAAGCTACCCAAGAAAGAAGATGTGACTGTCTGACTTGGATGAAAAGGCTCGGCCAGGGTCCTTGAAGAGGTCACTATAGAGAGAACCTAAAAGTCAAGGTTATGAAAGGGAGTCACAGCTCAGAAGTCGGCGCTTCAGAGAGCGAGCGCGTGTCACGCCCATGGGTAGACTATCTATGGCTTTGTACTCATCCTCAGACCCGTCCAGAGAAACTGTGGAGGTCCACAACAAGGAGAACCTGCCTGACCTTGGGAGCCTTGGAGGGCAGAAGATGTTTGTGGTGGCTACAGTAATAAGACTTAGCCTATTGTCAGATCCTTCTCATCGACAGCGGGTGGCATGTGCTCTCAGGGCTCTTGACTAAGGATCAGGTAGTACCACCAGAGCAAAGGTTGGTGAGACCATTGTCACTTTGTAGGACTTTTTTTTTTTTTTTTTTTTTCTTCTTCATCCAAAGTTGCAGTGAGCTCAAAGCTTTTTGATGCCATAGAGGCTGAATGTTGGATCTGATGCATCGGAAGCAACTTGCTGCCAAGCTACTTGAAACATTTGGACAGCTTTTCTTTAATCCAAAAAAATGCAGCTTTCACTTGAACCTGCATCAGGATGGAATTTCAGATCAAAAACGAGACCAGCAGTGTCCTCTAGTCAAATTAATGTAGGATTAGGAAGTTACAGGGCAGTCGTGTTAATATAAGGCTAAATTGTCTTTTAGGTATTGCCCTCAACAGCATCCTCTCCAGAAAGACCACAGTAATGAGAGAGAAAAGGAGATGTTTATCTCAAAGGACTGGTTCACCTTGACTTGGTTGTGCTTTGCGTGTTTTGGCGGAAGCACAGCTGTTAAGCATTAGTTTTATATTTAGTGTTTGTGCACTCCATTTGTTTGTGCAGCCAGTTGTGCTTCAGCTCAGGCTTCACTTCTTGCTGATGCGTTCCTTGAAGCTCGAGTCTGACTTTTAGAATTTTTATGAGGTTGCCATGTCACAGCACTACAGCAACAACCGGAGGAGGAACGGCCTTTGGAGGAAATGCTGAGATCAGTCCCCAGCACTTGACCAAGGCACTGACAGAGGACGGTGTCAGCAGAAGGTAGTATTTTATGAAAATACTTCTTGTGACCTCTCTAACGGTCGTTATATTTTGTGGCAGAATTGCCTCTAAAATGACTTCTTAAGTCTGAGAGCCAGCATACTTCCCCAGTGATGTCCTCTGGCTATAAATAGACTCGGTGAACTCTTAAATTAATAAGGCTGGTGATCCCCATAGGCACTTTGTGCTTCTCCTGGACGTGAGGTGCTCGGGGCATAAATTCACACTTGGTTTCTCTTGATTTCCAGGAGTGAGGGGGTTCAGTTCTAGTTTCATGTGGATCTGAACAGTCTATATTGTACCCTTTGCACGACCGCAAAGGAACGCGGTGGAGATAAGTGCAGGGAAACATCCATGTCTCCAAATCTCTTGTGGAGATTAATGATGGTCAAAAGCTCACGAACTCCACTTTGAAAACTTGATTTGTGGGAACAGATGTGTAAGGTAGCGTTTTTTTTTTTCCTTGGGTGTCTTCTGGAAATAATAGTTTAGGAGCCACTAAGGTAAAAGGCAGCCAAACAAAAATTTGACAGTGTTCAGTTTCTTTAAAATTCCTCTGTATTTTCAGTGGCGTTCAGCCTGCTCTGTTAGTGAACTTGTAAGGGGATACTTAAAAGGCTGGTTTCAGTTAACCCAGGCTATTATTCTGACTTCCTTTCCACCATAAACTTTTGAGAGGTGTCCATATTTCAGTGGTGGATTGCATCGTGTGGAGCTGTGGGCATGTAATCCGGTCTATAACACAGTAGATGCACTTGGTGCGTTGTTCTGTAAAACATTGAGGGGGTTTTGGAAGGAGGAAAAAGAAAAAAAAAAAACTAGGGAGTTGCTAAGCAAACTTCTTCTGCTTTTAGTAAAACCAGCGCTTGGTTAAATTTATGGTTTAAAAAAGTAAATGGAATTGCTCTGGATTTACATTGATGTAACAGTGCAAACTGGTCCATTATCGGCTCTTCCTTATGGACACGGTCCTTAGGGAAAAAAATGAGGTAGGTGCAGTTCGTGACAGCGCCGGCGGGAGCCAAATCTGAGCTGAAGAGACTCAAATTCAGCCTACAGGTAGGAATGATGATTTCCCACTTATTTCTCTTTCAAACTTGAAAGCATCTGCGGACTATCCTGCAGTGGTCTTTTAAAACTCAACAGCAGGTTTTAGGAAAAAATTAAAAAAAAAAAAGGAAAAAGGAAGTTTTGGGGTGTTTCATTTTCCCACAGCGTGTTATTCGATGGTGGAACTCTTTTCTGTGGGGTGTCTCGGAGGGCAAAATTTCAGATGAGTTCAGAGAGAAAATAAGATATGCCTAAAAGAACAGCCCCTAGGGACCAATAAACAAAAGCCGATAATGTAAGTTCTTCTGGCTTGGAAAAATCTACAAATTGCTGTTTATGTGGAAATTGGAGGAGTATATTAAATGAAGGATCAGTAGTTGTCTATTTACTAAGCCAAAATCAGAGGAGTGATCTGGGCATCTCTAGACCTTCAGCCTGGCCCACGACAGCCATTCCTCTATTCTGCTGCCGCGAACGGGGGTAATGGAAATGTCTCATGAAAAATAGAAGACTCTGAGCAAAATCCTTGTTTAGGAAATGCTAAATGTTTTTCATGTAAGGGAAAGGTGGAAGGAAATGATTTTGTAATTTTTTTTTCACATTATCTGAAGGAAACTTCTTGTGTTTGTTGAAGTCAGTGTTAAGTTTGGACTGGGTGAAATGCTATTGCATCTTGTGAAATATTCTCATTTGGGGAATGGAGGTGTCTGATCTTTACTCTTTTTCTCCAAAACTTTCAGTCAAGACAACTTTTTCCTATATCTTTGAGCTTCTATTGAGCTGGGAAGGGAGATAAGAGGGTGGGATGCATTTTTATTTTGTTCTTTGCTTTTTTTTTTTTTTGCCTTTTTTTTTTGGAGAAGACACAGTGACAGATATCTTTCCAAATGACAGTCCTCCCTCAATCTTAATACTGCAGCTCCCTCAATCTTGATACGGTAGCAGGATCAGAACAGGAGCGTAACTGTAACACAGCTTCATAAAAACATGAGCTGGAATGGAGATTTGATTTATTTATCCTTGTGAGAGTCGCAAGACCGATCTCTGGGGTTCCAAACTTCCTGGCGTTATTCCCTCCTACAGCCATCAGCTTTTCACTGTTGCTGAACAAACTTATTTATTTTAATACTTAACGATATTGATGATAGCAGAGCTCCGTGTCCTTGGAAAATAAGGAGCAAAAAGCAGAATTTTGGTTTGTAGGTGTTCCTGGTGGTATTGTTTTGTGCTCCCCTCGTTACCTGTGCAATTGAACAGCTGACAAGTAGGTTCTGGAAGGATGAAGTGGTTCCTTTCGTAATAACTTTAATGCATCTTAATTAGAAATGGAAGCGATACGCCTGTTGTAAAGTGACTTTTCTGCAAAAGATTTCCATTTTAAAGTAAGTTATTTCCTTGTGACAATTTCTTGCTCTTTCTGTCCCTAATATACTGAACGGTGAGATTAAAGCACGGGGATCATCAGAATTGTCTCCATTTATTCGGCTTCTATGAGACTGATTTAACTTAATAACTCTCATGTAGCCAACTTGGGTAACACAATAAATATCTGCTTTACTGAACTACTGTTATTTCAGACCATTTATTTTCATTAACCCATCACTCACTTTTATGTTTCACCTCCTACCAATGTTGCCCTGGAAATGAATTCCCATTTTGCAGGTTGCTCGCTGCTGTTGAAATCATCAGCAAAACTGCCTTTACACCAGGTAGTACAGGATGAGCTCCTCTTGGCACCCTTTTGATTTTCATTATTCCATCCCTCTTTTCATTACTGCAGCCCCACACAGCTTTTTAGTTCACTTGTAAATAATGAAAATGGAAAAAAACGTGTGAATTGCTGAGTACCTTCACCTCCCAGGGAAGCTCTGTGTAGGATGGGACCGAGTCTTAGCTTAGACACTGATGTGAATCTGATTTCTGTAGCTCAAAAGGCAAGATGTCAGCAATATAAGAGAGGATTTTATAGTATTTTGTGAGCTGGGGTGATGGAAGGAGGAATTAGTTGGGAATTTCTTTCTATGTTTATGGTCCTCATTAAGAAATCATATCCGTGGCTGGTATAAATACGTTGTGGCTTCATGGATTTTCAATAGAGCGACTCCCGTGTTCTTCTACCTGAGATGTGGTCAACTTGCTCCTGTTTCAGAAACTTGTACCTCGTTATTCACTGTCATAGTTGAACGAGCAATTCTCTTTCCATTGAAGAATTGTCTGTGTGAGGAACAAGTGAATTTTTCAACAGGTGGAGTCTGATGGGAAGCAGATCCCTGCCAGTAGACTCAACTGAGTCGGGTGGATGGTACATTTATTGCATGGGATGGAACCAGCTTGTGAGGTTTGAACATCCTTCTGAGCATTCTGTTTCCTAGTTCAGCACAGCAATCTGTTCAAAACAAGCTAATTTTAGTTCTTATGTGATGGAAGCGAGCCATTTTGTTCATCTTAATTCCAAATTTCACATTTGTGTGATGTGGAAGTTTGGGATTGACCTGTCAGAAATCTCGCAGTATGGAAAATGCACAAATTGGTAAGATGCTTGGGGGGCTGTGAGCTTGGTCTTTATTTAGTGGTAACTGGGTGGACGTCCACAGCGTTATGTTTTGGTTTGTTTAAAAACGTATTGGAACCGAGGGATTGGCACTGGCTTTGAAGGAGCGCGGAATTGTTTGCACTGACTGTGCTATTTGACAGCAATAGGAATAACTGGGTGACTCGATGGTCGTATTCACCAAAAAAGGATCTTTTTTCTCTCGTTAGCCATAGGTGGAGTAGATTAACCTGCCTAAGCTGGAGCTGGTGTCTCTGAATACTTCTCCCGACAACGCAGGGGATGCTGTGAAAGCTAAATGAGGTCGTTGTGAAGAGGTGGGGATGCTCATGAAGCAGTTGGCTGTGTCATCTGATGTCTGCTGGGCAGCAATTTCTGCTGGCAGTGGCAAGGAATATGGGAGGTTGATGGTTTTTTTCAGGCGCAGGCATTTCATGAGGATGCGGTGCATCCTGTCACCTCCCTCCTGCTTCATCCTACCATTGATGGTGGAGACTTGTTTTCTGACCGGCTTTTGAGGTGTGAAGAGTCCTACTGCTGAAGAGACTGCAAGTAGGACTGGGATCCCAGGTCTAGCATTTCAGTAGATAGGTATTCCTAACCAGTAATGATTTTTAAAAGGAAAAAATAGTCCCCCTAAAATATATATACCTTTTTGTCTCCTCCCCTGCCCACGTGCACACACTTGTGTGCCTACCACACAGAAGGTGACATGGCATTTCAGTTGCCACGGAGGGGTCATCGAGTCAAAGCACACGTTGCAGCAGCTCCCCTCGCAGTTTAAAAGCATCAGGCTGGAAATACAAACTGTAAAGGAGGAGGAGGGGGAAAAAGTTTGATTTGTATCAAATGGACGCAACTTGGACCTCTTTGAAATTCCACTCAAGTATAATGGACACCTTTGTGCGAGGTTGTTGGAAGGCTCTTCCGACTTGTTGACGGAAGAAAGTCTATGAACGGTAAATTTTAGAAAGCTCTTGAAATTTTGAGCAGTGTTTTTCTTTTCTGAGCACATGTCTTTACTGCTTGTTTCCGTGTTGCATTTTTCCCTCTAACGGCCTCAGTAATGAATCCTGTAGATGGCTCTGGAATTTGCAGCGTGACCTGAGCTTGGGTTGTTTTGAAGCTGTTGGGTACTTCCAGATTCTTTTATAACCACTGGGACGTGAAGATGCTTCACGCTTGTGAAAGGCAGGGGGGGGATTGTGTTGAAACCTGGTTTAAGATCTTCTCTTCAGTCTGGTGTCTAATTAGATTCCCTGAAGATGACTTCAAGTGGCAGGTGACCCAGTAAAGGTCAAATCAGTTGAGTAAAGAATAAAGAGGCTGATAAATTCTCTGAGAGGTGCACTGCTCTTCAGAAGATCAAACTTGTTACCCTGAAGGCAATTGAACAAATTGAAAATAAATTGAAAATAGAAAAATATGGCAAAATAAGGCTTTCGTTTTAATCCATGGAACGAGTTCTGTAGGAATATCATTTATTCTTCAATTAGCAAAAGTCTATATGATATTGAAGTTCTGTAAAACGTTGTGTTCGAGGCTGGTATAAATTTGATGGAGGCTGAATGCTCGGACTTGCGTTATGTGGTTACTTCATAATTCTTTCTGGTCTAAGAAAACAAAAAAAGTCAATTGTGTAGGATCAAGTATCCTTAAAAATAATGAAAGGTTGTGCGTAAAGAAACATTTCATGAATTATTACCTGAAATGTTTTTATGCCTTATTCCCCAGGTTAAATTCGGTGAGGAGCTGAAACACCTCCGTGTGACTCAGCTGGCAGCTCAGAGGAATTCCAATGTATTCGTTTGCAGGAGACTTTTTGGTAGCTCAGTTTACAAACCCATAAAAAAAGATACCTGATTTGAGCTCGGGAATAGAGTATTTTCTGGGAGATGGAGTATAATTAAAGCACTTCAGATTGGGTGCTTGAGCATGGAGGCCCCTGAAGTCTTCTGTTTCTGGGATCCACAGAAAAGTTCCCCTGAAACTGGAAAGTTAAACAAACTTTTCGGTGAAGACATAATTAATGGATTATTTCTGGTGGGTGTCCCAGTTTGATAAGTTGAGCATTAACCTGTATGGAGTCTGGATCCACATTACTTATAGTCAAAGTACTGGAGCATTGGTTGTCTCTGAAAAAAGTCTTCTTTTTAGGTGTGTGGGCTGGGATTCAGCAACTTTTCCAGTCCTTAGGCAAAGATGAGTCTTCCCTTGAATATTTTATACCGTGTTCATTTGTTGCTTGTCAAGGATTCTTGAGGGAGTTGGCTCTTGCACTGAAGTGTGGCTGGGTAGTTTGAATCGTGACTTTTTGGCTTTATTAGGCTTTGGGGGTGAAAAAGCAGGGTGGATGCAGAAGAGACTAGGTTTATTTGGTTCTCCAAGAGGTGCTGGTGGCTGCGATGGTCAGTGTCTGGCTGCAGTGGCAGGTCAGGTCTCTATTTCCCAAAGGGGTTTTGTTAGCGAATACACTTTGTGATCAAAATTGGGGTGAGGGATTTTCTTTTCTCACTGGAAACTGAACCCAAATGACTCTGCAGGCGCAGCAGCAGATTTTAACGAGGGGATTTTGTGTCTCACAGGTGACACAGAAATGCCAAGGGGGGTGTTAGGACTTTGTTTCTCGCTGTTTGGAAGCGGAGGGGTGAGGCGCAGGAAGCCCCCGGTGAAGCCTTCAGCATTTATCAGTTGCAGCAGAATCCAAGGTCAGAAATGCCCAAAGAGTGCTGATTTGGATTAGATGCGATGGATGAAAAAGTTTGTCTTTGGGTTAAGCTGCCGCCTCTCTGGGCCAACAGAAATAACCGGTAATAAATGTATTTCTTGATGCCTTCAAGCCCTCTGCAAAAGCTGTGGGGCCAGGGCCATCCAGACAATTTCCAGGAATACCTGGCACCACCTGCGGTGCCGAGGTCTCCTCGGGATCCGGTGCTTATTATCCATCACCCTTTGTTCTGTCTCCTTTCTCTCCCTTTCTTTCCTTGCCCTGTTTTTCTCCGTGTACGATGCCACTTCTTCTCCACCCTCATTACAGGCTGGGGCTGAGCGACGCCGGGAGCAGCCGGGGTGAGGGTGCAGAGAGGAGGGAGGTGGTGGATCATCTCAGAACTTAGAGAAAAAGCTGGAGTCTGTCCTGGCGATTTGCATGAAACTCTTATTTTCCACCACGTTACAGAAAAGACCTGTTTCTTCTTTTGCCAGCCGACCGCTGTAAAAATAGTAGCGAGGGGGTCCTGCTGATTCCACCTAAACCTTTGTTATTCATTTGTAGGATTGTGATACGATGCTGTTCCTGATAGTGGCTGAACCGAGAAGAATATATAGCATTTAATCTTTGTTAAAAGCAACACAATTCTCTGAGAATTTTTTCCCCCTCTGCGGGATGCATTAAGCTACCTTAGATCAAAACTTCTTTTAAATGTTTGCTGTAGCAGAGGTAGCTGTTTCCCTTTCATCCCAGCTGAGGCTTTTGTTATTCCAGGCACTGTCTAAGTCTGCTCCTGCCCTTAGGAACTTAATTTAATATTTTTTTTTCTTTTTTTGTCGTCGTAAATATGCAAACAGTATTTTGCCCATATTAAAAGCGGGGAATGAAGTAGCGATAGACAAAATGATGTGTCATAAGTCAAGCAATAGCTGTGGAGCTTGGTCCTTTAAGCCCCATGAGAGACCAGAGTCCTGGAGAGAAGAAGAACCGTGGGGGGGAGAGGAGGTCACGTCAAGGTTTGTCTCTTCTGGGTATTTATCGAAGGAGATTTTAAATTTGGAGTTTTATTTCGGTCAGTGCTGTTTTCTGTACCGACGTCGACTAAATGGGTTGTTGTATTCTATCAGGAAAACACATCGTTGTCGTTGTCCAAATGATTCTCAACAATCAATATTATCTTTTCTGGGGGGAATAATAATAACACTTTGTGAATGTCTGGAGTTAAAGTGATTTTCAGCGCTTATCTACACTTTGTTTTCTCTTATCCCGAAGTAAATTCATTCACTCTTTACTAGTGTACCAAATTGATCCATAAACATTTCATTACCAGAAAACGTGTTGCTACTTCCATCAAGTATTTTATTTCTATGATGTTAATTGCATCCAGAGCTGAACACGGGGATGACAGATAATGAAACCAAAGCTGCTCTTAACAGACAAAAATTGGAAACTGCATTTTCTTCCTACTTTGTTCTTTTTTAAAGCGTTTTTTTTTTTTCTGCATATCGTAGCGATCCTCTGCGTCACTTTTCAGCCCAATGAATCTTGTATAATTTTTTCTGCTAAACAGCACAGGTCAGCCATGGGAGGGGGGATTATTGCCATCCCGAGGAGTTTATTTTTATGGGTCTCCCTCGGGCAGACAAGGAAGAGGAGCTTTGATCTCCCACCTCTTCAGGCACGTGTCCTTAATACAAAGGTTTGGATAAAGAGGAGCGATCACTGCCACTGCTGCCACATCTTCCAAAGAAAATGACATCCACTGTGGCATCTCAAGGAGAGAGCATGTCTCCAGAGGTGCGTGGTGGGTTTGCTGTAGGAACTTCCAGGCAGAGAAATGCTTCCTTATTATACTTTTTTGAACTTGAATGTCCCTCTCAGACCAGAGGCCCTGCGAAGTCTTGAAACCCGTCCTGACGGCATTACCTGCTCCATGGAGGAGCTGAGCAGGGGATGCAGGGTCACGGTTGTGGTTCCAAATGTGCTGGAGTGACATAATGGAGATGCCACCTTCAGGTAGGAAGGAAGGAAGGAGGTCGGATAACGCTCAGCCCACCCTTAAGTTCCACTCCTTTTAGGTGCAGCACTCAGAATTAATCTCTGTGGACACCAAGGGCTTGGTGAAGGTCTGAAGATGGCCAAAGGTGGTGTGTAATGAAGCAGATAATTTCCAATATCTGAAGGGGGTTACAGGAGAGCTGGGGAGGGACTCTTAGTCAGGCAGTGTAGCGACAGGACAAGGCGTAACGGTTTTAAATTGGAAGAGGAGAGATTTAGATTAGACACCAGAAAGAAATCCTTTCCTGTGAGGGTGGTGAGACACTGGAACAGGTTGCCCAGAGAAGCTGTGGCTGCCCCATCCCCGGAGGGGTTCAAGGCCAGGTTGGATGGGGCTTGGAGC
>JAOQGH010000015.1:1461665-1486606 GCA_025769975.1 Gallinago jamesoni | reverse complement strand
CAACCTGGGCCAGGCTCTCACCACCCTCACCCCAAACAAGTTCTTCCCCACATCTCAGCTCCATCTCCCCTCTTCCAGTTACTGGTCAGTCACTAATTGCAGTTTACCCTGGGTAGGACAGATCCTCTCCTGCACCTGAAATGTGGGAGCACTTCCCTGCTGCAAAGGGTCTGTGACCTACCCCAGCGCTTGTTGCAAAGACCATCTGTTTCCAGCTCTTTTTTTTTGATCCTTTACCCAGCTTTGAATAGTTTGCAGGTGTTTTAGTCGGCATGTGGCACGCTCCCAAACGAACGGGCTGCGTCGCTACGGCTTTGTCTTGCTTTTCTGCCCGGGCTCCGCTCCTGGTTGTCTCCTGGGGATTGATGCTGCTTGGTGACAAAGGGAGGGAGGCGACAGGGAATAGGAATGGTTTATTAACTGATTGAGAAAGAATTCTAGGGGTAGATAGTTATCGCTGAAGATAAGGTTCTTGAACAAAAAGCTGGTATTAATGGAAGTGGTGTCAGCTGAATGCATAAGGGAGGAGTGACGAGCTGGAGAGCCTTGTAGCTGGTGGAAGGATAATGGAATAGATGCAAGAGATGTTTTACTTCCAAGTTTTAGTCAAGGGTTTTCAAAATGTATTGCTAGCAAATCTATAGTGAGGATTTTCTTGTAACGCGTGTGATGGTGAGTCCTAGAGGATCTACAAGAGCTGAGGTGGGGATGCTTGACCCAGGGTAGGGAAAAAGGGTCTCTGTTCTCAATGGGAACTTAGATTGACTCTTCCAGCAGAGCCAAACGGGGTGGATACTGGCCTCTTGTGTATCCACAGCAGCTCAGTTCCCAGTAGAACTTCTACTGGGAATCAGCGCAAGTAGGAACAGAATGAGGCTCCTTGATTTTTGTAAAACAATGAGTTTAGTGGTGGAATAGTGTTCAGCCCTCCTCCTCCTCCCAACTCCCCCAGACAATCAGACGCTATTCCTCACTGCTGCTTTCTGAAATCGGAAAAGTACAGATGGTATCACATTGTTTGGAGGCCACCACAGATAAGCTGTGATGAAAATTCTTCGTTACTAGTGATTTCTAGCTCAGTTCTTCTACTTTTAAATATGTTTATTCAGTGAAGGAGAAAGAAACCATGGGGCTTTTTCATTTTAATTTAGAAACCTCACTGGCTCTCTGCTGTTGCCATTTAAAACGTAGTTATGGTCAGAAAAATGATGCTATGAAAAATAAATGACCTAGGGAATGCCATAAATTTTGCTTGCGCTCTCCAAGACTCCCAGATCAAATTTTCTCTGCTCTCAGATCCAAAAGATGTCTGTGTGGGTTGCCAGTACTGCGGACGATGGGAAATTGCACTGGAAACTGTTCTCTCAGCCTTTCCTTGGGTCTGTGCTGCTCCTGAATTCGTGCCGGCAGGACCAGCCAGGTTGCTATGGCAGTCGGACCCGTAGTCCTGCATCCCATTTCTAATAGCAACAAGCACCAGGGGTTTTTGCAAAAGGGTGCAGGAAGCAGCTCAGAAAGGAGCTGTGTGGTACCTGTTGATGTTAAGTGTCTTTTGGGCCTTTCAGTAGCTTGGTTTTCCATCTTCATTGGACTTTGCAAGGAACCCGAACTGTTAATTTTACCGGAGAAGACATGAGATGAAGTTTGCCCGTGGTCCTCTCCCGGGGGGTGGTGTGAGAACACAAACCAGTTGAGCAAACCGGTATCACACGCTTGTGAGTACTGTGAGAACCCACTGAAATGGCTGGTGGAGTGCTTTGCTGGCGCAGGAGCTGTGGATGCAGGGAATGACCATTTTTGGGGGAGAGCCGAGCGGGATGCGTGACCTGGGTTAAGCGGAACCGGCGGCGTCTGTTCCTCGTGCCGCTCTCCTGCCCAGACCTCCCACGCCGGCTCCACGGGGACCCTGTCCAGGTAATTCCTTTCCCGATTCCTACTTAAGTTTGACATCGGCGTAGGCTTTTCAGCAGGGAATCCTGAGGGCCCTGCCCCATTGACCTTACAAGAGCAACTGGAAGGTCCCCACCGCCTTCCACGGCCAGCGCTGCTCTTTAACCGCATCAGGCTTTATACTGTAAAGGCACAGACTGTCTGTTCAACGGGTTTGCTCTCTTTGTGGGGATTTTTTCCCTTTTTTCATTACAGAATCGTATGAGGTTGGAAGGGACCTCTGGAGATCATCTAGTCCAACCGCCCCCCCCTGGAGCCAGGTCTACCTAGAGCACGTTGCTCAGGAACTTGAGCAGGCGGGTTTTGAATGTCTCCAGAGGAGACCCCACCACCTCTCTGGGTAGCCTCTTCCAGGGCTCTGCCACCCTCAAAGTAAAGTTCCTCCTTGTGTTTAGGTGGAACTTCTTATACCCAAGTTTGTGCCCGTTTCCTCTTGTCCTGTCCCTGGGCACCACTGAGAAAAGACCAGCCCCGTCCTCCTGACACCCACCCTTGAAGGATTTGTAAGCGTTGATCAGAACATCGAGCATTTCTCAGACTTGCCTTTATCACTGCTAGAGAGAACAGGCAGTATTAAATTGAAGAAGCAGGGGAGGTGCTGGGGTCTTCTTCTCTGGAGACATCCAAACCCCACCTGGACATGTTCCCGTGGGACCTGCTCTGACAGGGCGTTGGACTGGTTGATCTCCAGAGGTTCCTTCCATCCCCTTGTGATTCTGTGAAAAGTTATGGGGACGATGTAGCTGTGGCTGCATGTTGGGACTTTGGTCCAAATCAGTAGCCTGAATAACACGTTGTGCCCAGCTAGGAAAGGTGTAGCCAGGAAGCCCCACTACATGGGCATCTCTGCTTTTATTGAGCTTCTGCTTCACTCAGGCCCCCAAAAATACTGACCTCTGTGTGGTTTTTATACACCAAACCTCCCCTGTGATAGCCCTTCTGCCCCCTCCCAGCAGACTACAGAATTTAGGGTGAGGGCTCTGGTTGTGCTCTGCTCTGATAAGAAAATTGTTATGGTTTTCAGCATTAAAGGAAGGAAGGAACGTGCAAGAGCTGCCGTCGCTAACCAGGTGCCCAGGCGGATACAGGGAAAATATAACTCACCAAAGTGACACGAGAAGCTCCGTTATTTTCCCGGAGTGGATCTGCTTTGCCACCAGAGGCCAGGAACTCAGCTGGAGGAAACTGGGATGGCTTCACTTTTTTCTCTTTTCTCTTTTTTTAATTGTGTTCTGGAGCGTTGTGCACGGTGACAGGCTGGTGCCCGCTCTCCACGGGCTGCCTCTTGGTCCTCCCCCTTTACCCGACAAAAAAATACCGACAGTCAGGTCGGAGCACCTTAAATATTTGGGGGGAGGTTTTTTGGTTCCTTTTTCTGAGGCTGCCTCCTTGTATTATACAGTAGAACATGAAAATTCTTGTTCTATTCATGCGTTAAGAATGGATCACTCTATTTTGTTACCAAATAACAGAGGAGAGTGAAGCAGCTGTGACAACTTAAGCATTGAAAAATCATAAATCATCTTCCCTTTCCCCTGTCCCCCAGAAATCATGAAAAATAAATGTGCAGCCCTTCAGGAGACATTTTTACGCTTTTCATTCTTTAGAGCTGGGAGGCTTAAAAATGTGGGGCTTTTGACATCATCACATGACTTAAGAATTGGGGATTTTAATAAATAATAGGTGCAATTAAAAAGGCAAGAGATAAGGCTAAAGAGGCTTTAAAAATAAAATACTCTCCCAATCCTGTTGCTCCGCAGACAGACACAAACGTTCATAAGCATCTACTCAATTTGGGATAGAAGTGGCAATAATACGTAGGCTTTAGCTGATAAATGTATCAGGTTTTCACAAGAACTGCACTTAGTTGGGCAGGCAAAAATACCTTTGTGCTATTTAACCTACTCTGCTCTTCAGCTGCGGATGTTCTGGGTTAATTAGCGCTGGAGCCACATTAGTTGAAAGCTTCTATCTACTAATTGTCTCTTCCAGCCGATAAATCATATCTTCCTAATTTCTCTCTGTTTTCTTTCATCCCGTGAACCCTGCTACAACTGGAAAAGGATATTCTTGGCCGCAGAAAATTTTTCTTTGTGTTGATTTCAGGGCTCGCAGATGTGGGGGCTCCGGCGTTGGCGTCTCCCCAGGGCTCAGACTGGGGGAACCATCGCCGCTGCCGGGCGATGCCGTTGACTTTTACTGTGCTGTTTATTTTCTTTTGGGGAAAACTCATTTATGTCGTGTACTAAAAAAACAAACAAACAAACAAACAAACCTCCCGGAGTCTTTCTTGCCACTTCTGGGATGTCAAAACACAGGATCCTTGGCTCAGTGAACACCAGGTCTGACCTGCTGCGGTATTTCATCCTTCCTTCCCCCCACCCCAGCTCCCAGCTGATGTTTTCAGAGCAGCCATCTGGGTGACTGAGCTGATGCACACAAAGGGGCTCCTTCAGAGCAAGGTCTGGGCTGAATTTGAGGTGGAATTAAGTTGATTTGTTCCATCCAGAAGTCTCTGGGAATAGCAAACGTGAACAAGGATAGAATCATAGAATCATCTAGATTGGAAGGGTCCTTTGAGATCATCTAGTCCAACCATCAACCGAACTCTGATTTAAAAAAAAAAAAAAAAAAAAAAGAAAAGAAAACCATACAAAAAATACCCCCCACATCACTAAACCATGTCTCTACACACGATGTCAACCCATCAACCTCCAGGAATGGTGCCACAACCACTGCCCTGGGCAGCCCATTCCAAGGCTTGATAACCCTTTCAGTGTCAAAATATCCAATCTGAACCTCCCCTGGTGCAACTTGAGGCCATTTCTCCTTGTCCCATCGCCTGTTCCTTGGGAGAAGAGACCAACAGTCGACCAACACCCCCAGGTCCTTTTCTGCCAGGCAGCTCCAGCCACTCTGCCCCCAGCCTGTAGCGTTCATGGGGTTGGTGGGACCCAAGTGCAGGACCCAGCACTTGGCCTTGTTGAACCTCATCCTGTTGGTCTCAGTCCATCCATCCTGCCTGTCCAGATCTCCCCTCCAGCAGGATAGCAGCTAGAGCAGGCACCTAAGTTTCACTGTGAGGTGTTAAGGAGCAAATGTTGGCTCTTTTTGTTTCACCTCTTTATGGAATCCGGGGACTCTTCCCACACAAGCTTTTTCCTTAATATAACCTCCTTGAGCAGCCCTTAGAAGTTAAATGTCTTATCACTTCCATATCGCTGCCCAAAAATAACTCGCGCGCTTTGGTTTGAAGAGATTTTTAACCTTTTTCCTTAAGGTTAATCAGGCCCATTAGCAGAAGTTAATTAGAGTAATTAGGTTGGTTAGCGTGTTCTCCTTAGTCTTTGCTAAAACTGGGAATTTAAGGACCACAGTAAATCTACTGAGATAATGAGAGTGTTCTGCTCTTGTTTATTCCCTCATATTCTGGAGGGGTGATCAGTTTTCCTCTGAATGATTCTTTCTCAGATGATTTTGTCATAAATATTGTAAGTAGCCACAGACTGTTCTTTGCTGACTTACTTATTGCATTAAACTTTCATCCTTTTCATTACACCCTCTCTTAGAGAACTGGTGCCCTTAAAAATGTGGTGGTGAAAACAGAAGGATTTTTTTTTTATCCCCCCTGAGGGAATTACATTGCGCTCAGTCCGAGGAAGATGTTTAAAGATCTTCTGTGCCATTGCTTCTGTTTAGTCTTACGGCTTGTCTTTAGCTATTCTGACATCTACTTTTTGAGCTGTTATGTTTTGGCTACCAGCTATTTTCTCATATACTCATACTCCAGCCTCTGACATCACCGGACAGCCAGGCTGGATACACTTCAGCTCATATCTTGTCTCGGATAAGGGACTGTACGCTGGAAAAACTAGATTTTTCTTTTATTCTTTTTTCCTTTAGACAACAGAAATCTTATTTCCCACCTGTGGTTTCCATATCCAGTACAGCAGGGAGATGGGAAACATTAAACATTCCCATACCTTCTCTCTGAAGGTTTTTTTTCTTAGTCTGACCTTGAAACTTCTCCCATCTCGTTTCCTCATTAACTCCTTGAGTCTGCTTTGCGCTGATACTTGGTGAGACTTCCAGAGTTTACATTCCCCTGATGAGAAAGCTGTTGGCCTTCAGCTCTCCGTCGATATCTGGCCCATGGCCGTAATCTGGGTTTACTGGAGCTTTGTCAGGATAGTAGCAGATCATTGAATAACTCCTTTTTGGCAGATTTTTTTTCCCTATTTTTTTCCATAGCTTGCCTCAATAGGACTGATTAAGTACTGGAGGGTTATGCAATTTGTCTGCATTTTGCCCGGCTCTAGGCAGGGTCTGTGCCAAGTGCTGAAGTCGGTGTATTCACATATTCAGTCTTTCATTCCCTAAATTTCCCTACTTTTAGTATCTGAGCACATAATTCCTTCCCTTTTGCTTTGCCCCAGCCAGAGAGGTGTCACTGTGGGGTGAAAGGTAATTTCAAAAATGCAGATACTTTTTTTTTTTTCTTTTTTCTTTTTTTTTTTTTTTAAGATGTGAGAAACACCTCTGGTTAAATCTCAAGAGAAATTCATGGTGTGGGAGGCTAGGGTTACTTGAAGTGAATTGGAAAAAGATGCAAAGCTGGGGCTGATAACGCTTGCGGATGTGCAGCTCATGCATACCAAAATATGCCCTTAACTACTTCCCATGGTGTTGCTCCGCTGCTCCCAAGTTCATGGCAGCAGGGAAGTGAAACCTGGTAATTTAAATTTGCATTGCAGTACGTAGGAGAGGTGAGTCCCTTCCTTCTTGAAAGATCTTCAGAGTCTAAATAGGAAACCTAGACAAAGCAGCAGCTGAAAATGGGATGCTGATTCCATTTTGTAGATTAGTTAAATACTTGCGAGCCGCTGCAGAGATCTTTTCAAGGCTCAAAGCTGGGAGGTTGCCATCCAATTTTCAGACTGTCCTCAATTAGCTTTACCGCTTATCAGTCTACGAGTCTCTGGCTTGAGTAGGAATTGAACGTTCGTCTCCTGGTGATTGCGTGTTGGCGCTTCTGGACCGGTGTCTTCCACCTTTTACCTGGGTTTTTCCTGACTCGGGTGAGAAATAACCACTTTTGCTGTAAAAAGGCTGCTGATGAATTTGCTGTGCTTGGGTACCGACCTGCCTTCCATCACGCCTGGCTCCACCGAGCGCCTGTCTCCGGAGAGGCTACGGGCAGAAGGCTACAATTTGAGAAATCAGCCTTAGAAAGGAGGCTCAGACGGGGCGGTGGACTTTATACGCCCTCTCTTTGATTCCTAATAGGCAACTTTGGGAGGGGATCAAGGAAAAGCTCTACAAAAATCACACAAGTTGTTAATAGGGTACTTGTTACTGACTTTAATCCTTGACTTTTCCCTCCCCTTTGATCCATCGTTGGCTGTTGGGGGGAGGACTTTGCAGGTACAAGAAGTGGCCCAAGGGCAGTGAGTGTGGGGCAGGAGATGGAGACGTGTGTGAGACCTGAAATGTCTTTGGAAGAGTCTGGCTGAACCCTGGCAGCCCACGCAGCTACTGGGAAGTGCCCGGCGACGAAGCTTTTGAGTCCCACAAACTTTCCTCTGTTCCCTGCTCTACCTGGAAAAGACTGGCTTTTGTGTAAATCTCTAATCTGATTGCTCATTAACCGCCGTATTAGAACATCTGCCAACTTGCACTGCAGACGGTCTGCCCTATTTATGACTTCCATCACAGAAACACATAAAGACCTTTATTCTGGAGAGATCCTGTGCCAGGGAATGTAAAAAACATCCGTCCCGCGTAGCAAAGCCCTAGTCAAAGGTTTTCCTCAGAAAGAAGGGCCAGCCTAGAGGTTGGGAATGTAACTTCAGAGGCTCTCAAAGGAGGAGGAACTGGATGAAATTTGAGTTCAGAGATGATGGTCCTCCCTGGTCTTAAAATCTTGAAATTTCCTAAAGTTTTTCCCCTCGCTACAGCTTAAGTTACTGAAATACAGTGTTAACAGCAAAAAAATTCTTGTATATTTATTTATATAAAACGTTGTGTAGAGCTGACAGTGCCCTACAATGCAAAGCGAGTGTGGTTTTCCCACCTTTAAGTGTAGGAAAAATAAAAACAAATGGGGGGACAGCAGACCTTGCTCAAGGTCACATGGAAGATGGAGATCTAAATCCAAGTATTTAATCCAGGTTTGAGTCTTTTATTGAACCTGTTTTCTCTCCAGGTAAAGCTCAGCTTGATAAAAGATGTAGAGCTGGGTTCATCCCCTCAGCAGCCTTTGAAACCATAAGAGAGTGGTGAAACTTTCCCCCAAACTATATGAATATTCAGTGAAAGTACCAATATTCAGGAGTTAAATCCAGGAGGAATAATAATTGAGTCAAGGATAAAGGGACAAAGTTAGTAAATCGCAATCGTTATTCAGGGATAATATTTCTTACTGTCCAAAGAGAATATTAAACTACTGCCTAGGAAAAAAAAAATCACTAAGCAGAAAAAAGTTATTAAGAAAAGATAATGGAAGGAAGGGAATATTATGCTGATTCTCCAAACAGTTATGAATGAATATAGATACACTGTCTGTGATAAAAGAAACACATTTCCCCAAAGACAATTGGAAAAAAACAGTCATTGCTAAACACTGATCTGTCTTTCAAATACTGAGTACCAAAATAACCCACCTTTTCAAGTTTTCTGTTGATAACTCCTAATGAGAATTTTTGAGTCATGAAAACAGTTAGAGATTTCAGTCTTGTCGGATAGGAGCAATAAATCAAAAAGATGGGACAGGCAGCCACTTCAGGAGAAGTCCTGGAATCAGTCATTTAGCACATTATAAAAAAAAAAAAAAAAAGTAGAAAAGAAAAACCTGTCTTCTGTATAGTGTCTATAATAGATCAAATGTTTCTATTTTATAACAGTAATCAACCAAATTGTGGAAGCAGCTCCTTTGCAAAAAAGCAGAGGAATTAGAAAATCAAACGGTCTCTTAACACCGCCGTCTGTTTGCCGTAAGTCAATTGACTTGCATTACCGGAATGAATTTTTAAAAAAAAAAAACAAAACAAAAAGACCCTCCAAAAAACCCCAGTTATCCCTTCGAATTCAACCCCCCCGTGTAGAATTTTGCATGGGGTTGAGTGTCGTGCTTGTAACTCGGGTGAGTCCCTTAGAGCAAGTAACTGGTTTATGGTGGTAACTGCTGGAAAACACCCAGGCAGAGGGAGCGACGTGGTCCTGGGCTGCCTCTCTGTGTTCCTCCTGTCCCCATGGGTCCCCACCACGATTGATGTCAGCCAGTAGCGCTGAAACCAGTCAGGGAGGGATGTAAAGAGGTGATAACGTTGGGAAAAGTTGAGAAGAGGGAACAGGGCTGTAAAGAAGGTCATAAGAAAGTCACGCCCAAGAGCCTTCAGAGGTGGTAGATACTCCTGGTGTGGAGGGGTAGCGTTGGTCAGATTTGAACCTCTAGTTGAAGGTGGGGAAAGACCTCTCCTAAACTTCTGCTGAGGTTTCCTACAGAAAAAAAAAAAAAAAGGGGGGGGGGGGAATAATTTGAGTTTCTTTGCTGCATCCTTGTGATGAGGGAAGAATGACCACAGGAGGGTTTGTTTATGTGGGAAGAAGGACTTGTCTAATATCCCACCTCAGCTATTACCCCCTTGGTTTTGAGATTTGATTGAAACCTGAAGGCTTTTTTGGTATTTACTGTCTATTTCTAGCAGATAGACATTGGTTTAAATGTGCAGGCTCGTTGATTTTTTATTTTTTTTTAATTTTTTTTTTGGAAGGTTTAAAAAAACCTGAGGAGCGAAGAACTCGTGACATTAGTGTCATTACATCTGCAAGTAGTGCATTGGGTGGGTGTGAATGGGCTAGCCCCCCCCTTTAAAATCACACGGAGACCTGTCTCTTTGCTTCTGCAGCAAAATACTCGTGCAAATAACGGTGTGTTGGGAAACGTGCTGCTGCACAGACACAGCCCTGTAGGTATCAGGCTGGGGGAGGAAGCTTGAATGCATAGTTACTATATAAAATTCTTCGAAAATAGCATCGTATTTTAGATTATCGCTGCTCTGCTGTCAGCCTGACACCTGGCTGAGATCAACCACTTCTTAATTTCAGTTTAGGATTAAATCTGGACTGTCTCTGGCAGCGGTGAGTGATGGTAATAAATCATGCCTTTGCCCTAGGGCAGCACTATAATGACTTAGACTTGTGGAGTAACAGCGGCTGTTCATCTGCTCTGCCCTTGGGGAATTGAGTGTCGCCAGGAAAAAGGCAAAAATGTGTCTGTAATCTCTTTTCCTGACCCTTTTGGACCAACTGGGTAGCTAATTAGATGGTTCATAGGGTACGGCCCTCGACAGGGTGTAGGAACCGATAGGAAGCTTTCTCTTTTCCCTGGATGCTCCGCATGGCTCTGAGCCATCACGTTCCTTTCTCTTATTCTACCCGGGATATGTAAAAACTGGTAGCATCCTGTCGATGAAAAACCAGGATAAAAGAAGAATCACCTATTTTATAATTCCAGTGTAAAGCTCATGTTGGTTTTTTTTGTTGTTTTAATTAATTATTTCCTTTTGTGCACTGCTTCTTTACTGATTAATTCTTGCAGCAAAGGGGGGATCTCTTGCCAAAGATGCCAGCCCAAAGGACAGCATTCCCACTGCTTCCCATCAAACGGGGTTGTGCAGATTGCTTGCTTGCTGCAAGACCCTTTGCAGATTTTAGGTTTCGAGGCCCCATGCCAGCCCTTGGGATGCTGTTCATGCTCCTTGCACGAGGCCTTTTGGATTGCTCTGGTAGCATTTTGGGATGTATGCTGATAGACTCGATTCCTCTGATACTTCAGAATTCCAGTTTAGTTGTTTATTTTCTGGTGCCTGGGCTGGTTTTTTATCGGCGTTTTAACCATTCGTGCGTTGGGTTTGGTTGGGTTGGCTTGAAGGCATGAAGTCCTGCTGAGAGGGCGTAGGGAAGGGTTAACTGGGAAGTGTTTAGCTCTTCTGCTGGAAGGACTGGGATGATTTACAGGTAGACATGCGTTTTAAAACTGGCCCGGCTCTCTCAGCCCGCTGTGTGAGCTGATCTCCAGCCTGTCGAACAGTCCCATCATCGAGGCCAAATCTCCTCGGCGTCCAAGAAACCCAGGGCTCCAGATGGTCTTCTTCCTTCTCCATCTCCTCGATCTCAATGGTACGGCAGCAAAACCCATTCCAGGTGGCAGCCTTTCTGCATGTGTAGCTTCCAACCCCTAACTTAACTAGATGTGTGGTAGGTGTAATGCAAGGTTCGTTACTTGCAAAGCTTGATTGACGTGATTTCCGCGGCGATGGCATCCCCATCCGTCCTTCGGTGGAGCCGCAACGATCGCGGTAACTTACAGTGATGTGTTGACGTGAGGTTGGGAAGTGGTTACCTAGGACAATTTTCCTCTCGAGCTATTTTTACCTGCGCTCTTTTCTGCCTATTTAAAGATTTAGGCTACCCTAATTTCCATTAAAAAGAAATCTGGAAGTTAAAGGAACAAGCGGGTCTTCATTATGGTGAGAATGAGGGGAGTTTGTTAACTTTGGCTGCGTTTGGATTACACTTCTTTGTTTTGCTTCGAAGGAACGTGCCCTGTGGAGGGACATGCAGAAAAAAAATATAAAACCATGACTTTTTAAAAGGCAATTTTAAAATTCATATCTACCAGAGCTGCCTCTTTGGCACAGTCTGTAGTAACTTGTGTTTTGAATGACCCGAGACGAAATACGGTGTGGTTGGTCTTGTGTTTGTGGCAGAGACCCTGCAAAGGAGGAGTACCACGTGGCTCAACGTTCTCTCCATGGAGCCATGAGCTGCTCTTGGGTTAGGTGTTTAATTAGCGTTACCCATCACAGACTGGTGGATTTACACATCGCAGGAATTCCATGCTTAGGTTCGGAATGACCCTTTTTTACAACACTCCACCTAGAGAAGTTTTAAAACCTAATAAAGCAGATGCTTGGCTGTATAAACGGGATCTAACTTAGCATTAGTTGAGCGTCTGGTGCCTTTCCTCCCCGCAACCTGTTGAGAAGGAAACTTTAGGGAGCAATTTATGCTCATCCCTTCTGCTGCTGGCAAACGGGGCGCCCGGGGCAAAGCCTCCAGCTGAATGGGCCTGACAGCGAGCGGCGAAAGCGGGGGGTCTTGGCTTCATCAGCTGGGGTCAGAGCGATCAAAGGTGACACCGATGTATGTCGGAAACTCAGATCCAGGATTTTCTGGGACCAGTGCACAGCAAGAGTTTACTTCAGTGAGGACCTGGGGTCTCCGTTCCTGTATCACCCAAATACTGACGACTGTCGGCGACCTCAGGTTTCGCTTCTTTTGGGGTATCTTTTGCTTTTTGGGTGTGTTGGTGCAGAAGCTTGGGGCAGGGTGGGATTGCAACCGAAGCCAACGCGCCCGGATTTCGTTCTGCTGGTTATCTGGCAGACGCAGAGGGTTGTTATTGCTTTCAGGAATTAAGTAATCCTAAAGGTTAAGCCTGCGGGGTGTTCTCAGCCCTGCAAGAATTAATATGGTGACATTTAGCTGCTATTAAAAAAAGTTTTCTTTTTTTTTCCCCTCCCCACTCCCACACCCCCCACCCTTGCTTTTTCACTTGACAAACTGAGTGGTTTGCTTTGCCTGCTGGTGCAGCAGTGGCTATTGAAAATAAACCAGCAGATCCCACAACTGTCACTGTCATTTCTTAGGCTAACGCGGAGACAGATGATGGTTCTCTCTGCCACCACAGCACGGCCACAACTGGCCACGCTGGCTTTTTCATGGCCACTGCGTTAAGTCTTCGGTATAGCGTCCTCTCCCCTCAAACACAGAGAGCCGGGACCCTCAGCAGATGCCAGCTGGCCGATCTCCACTGAGGATGTTAGTTTTGTATTTTTCACTAATTTGGGATTTCTCACCGCTTTGCATCCCTTGCCCGTTGGGGAGTCTCTGTTTGGTTCCTCAAACAGAACCGGTCCCTGCTGTCAGCTTTGTGTGTGGAAACTGGACGTGGTTTCATTGATTTATTGTGTTTCTTAATGGACAGAAGGGAGGGGAAGAATGGAATATAATCAATAGATATTTTAGAGGGGTGTCCAGCCGTCGTTTTGCTACTCCAATTAGAGCTGGTCCTGTGCTTTCTGTTGGTTTGTTGGAGGAGAATAACTTTCTACATGTTTGGCTTTTTAAAAAACCAATGGCTTTACCTACGGCATTTGCTTCCTCTTCAAAGTGCCTCATTCAAGTGGGTTTTTAAGAAGTTCCCTGCCTTTTCTCCAGTCCAACTGGCTGAAGTAGAATGCAGCCACCAGCTCAGTGCGAGAACATTAGAAATGAGAGAGCAACCCTGGGTCTGGGCTTGTTCCAAAGCCCAGTCAAATCTTTTCCCATTGGCTCTACTAGGCTTTGGATGATGATTTTTCTTTTTCTCCTCCTTTTTTCCTCCCCTTTTTCCATTTTTTTTTTTTTTTCTTCCAGAACCATCGAGTACACATCTATTAACATTATTTATACTTTGTGTAAAAATGAGTCCGTCCATCAGAATAAATAACCACTCTCTTAAATTATAACAAAAAATAGCTGAGTTAACACCCATTTTCCTACCCTGTAAGTGGATGACTATTTTAGGACAGCATAAAAGCAGATTAATAGACTTTGTTTGCCATCGTATTATTTAGAACCCCAAAAGATATTTCTGTTTTTAATTAAGTATTGGGAACAAACAGACATTTTGAACCCAAGTGATGATCTACTTTGTGCAGTTTCCTATAGGTAGCATAAAATTATTAAAAGAGGGTCTTTCTTCCATTTAAATTTATATAAAACCATTTCAGTTCTGTCAAGTCATATGTAAAATAAACAAGCTGTACAATACTCAGGGTAGGAATTTGGTGACACTGTGCAGTGGCTGCCTTTTGTGGAACTGCTTTTAAGACGTGCAGTTTACCCCTGCAAAAAGATCCCATCCAACAAAGTGCCCCAAACATATGGCTGTGTTTTAAAAGAACTAATAATACCCTTGATTTCAGTTGGCCCCCCAGCTACGCAAGGAGAATTAAGATTTGAGATGGATCCCTATTGGCACTGGGGTACCAGAGGGGAAGGTGTTAGCAATGTCTTTGTCAGCCCCTTTTTGGCAAATATCTATGTTGCTTTTATACCATATTTTTTTTTTTTTGAATTGTCATAGCTTATTTCATCTTATTATCTAAATCAAGTCTCTGGAGAGTAGCTTATCCCGGCTTTGATCCATTATGTTGTTTACTCTTGTTTCACAAACCATTAGGGATGCTCAAGGATGTGAAATAAGATATCCATCAGGCTAAATCTTATGAGCCATTTGCTGCAGAGGCAGTTTTGTCCTGGTCACAGCGGCAGGTTCCCCGTGTCCTGATGGAGCCCTTGTTGTGCAGCAAGAGCTCTGCTCTCCCCCCGCCGCGTACCGGGACCTGCCTGATGTGTGAAGCTCCTGGGGATCAACCACGTAAGAGCCAGATATGTCCTTTGTCCTTCAGAAAAAAAAAACAAAAAAAAAAAACAAAACCCAACCCTTTGCTGTGAACTATTCTCTCTTCCTTCTGACTTCTCCTGGCATCCAAAATATCCATCTCCGGGTAAGAACTCCACCTGCCTTCCGTGCCAAAAATGCGTTATAAAGCACTAGCCCCAAAGCATAATCTAATTATTCAAATGTTGTGAGCAAATGTGTGAATCGGGGCTTCTCTCGATTGCTTTTGGAGAGATGCATCAGACACAAGAAATGGCAGTAATGACTTGTGGCTAAAACATAAGCTGGATGGGAATATTTTACTTAGTTTGTATTAGCAATAGCTGCTGAAGATGGGTCATTTTAAGCAGCTTTTTTAGTGGAAGCTTGAATTTGTCCCACAAATGGGAAGAAAATAAAGCAGTGATGTGTCCCTCCCCGTTACACATGCACGCGCCGTTATTTCTTCTTGTTTTCCAAACGTTGAGGCAGGTTAAGAAATATGCAGGAATGAATTTTTTTAATCTTCATATTTTGTGCATTTAGGTGAGTTTGCTCTTCAGTTGCCTGGAAATATCTGAAGGGTTAGGGGGCTGGAGGAGGGGGGGGGCTGGAGGAGATGGGTACTTTCGGATCTGTGGAAGTCAAAGACAAACTGAAGTGCTCATCCTTAGATCCCCGTAGACGAAGAGGGCTCTCAAGGAATTTTCCGTGCCAGGTATTCTTTGGTA
This sequence comes from Gallinago jamesoni, assembly GCA_025769975.1. NCBI lineage: Eukaryota > Metazoa > Chordata > Aves > Charadriiformes > Scolopacidae > Gallinago > Gallinago jamesoni. The sequence continues at coordinate 1,471,435 of JAOQGH010000015.1, read as the reverse complement.
TTTCCAGGTATTCTTTGGGGGTTGAGGAGCATTTAAACCCCAGCTTAGCAGTCTTTCTCCCTCATTATTTCTGGCCTCATTGGGTATAAGGGCATCTTTGGGGTATAAGGGCAACTTTGCTCTCTGGAAGCTCTACCTTTTTTGCTCTCTGGAAGCTCCACCTGAGCACTCTCCCTCCGCAGCAGTTTTGCCTACAGACCTGGAGCCCCAAGCAGCTCCTCTGAGCTTTGCCAAATCTCTCCTTCAGGCTCTGCAGGCTGTTTCATCTCTGGTGTGAAATCGGGGGGTCCCCCTGACGTGTTGGGCCAGCGCTGATAGGCAGGAGCTCCAAATTGGATTTCTTTCCTGCCAGGATATTCAGAATATACTAAAAAGCAGAAACTACAGCAAATACACGTCTATGGGAGGGGTGTGCTTATTAGTTATCTTTTTGTGTTCTTTTCCCCTTCTGAAAGCAGAGCATTATTTAAAGTGTAAGCCCACAAAGCCCTCGTAAGTCACTCGTCAGTGTTTTGAACCAGGGAAGGCCATAGGCTTTAGCTGTTGTGAGAATTCGTACGGCATTCACTAAGCTCCCAAAGTCCTAAGCCAGCTCTTTCCCAAAACATTTGCAACCAAACTGCTCCCTACAGCACTCGTGAATTCAATGCCATAAATTGTTACAAGTGCTATAATGTAATTTGTAAATGATGTTGATTTACTCATTCCAAAGCCTTTTGAAGTAAATAGATTGTGTTAATTTCCTCCAACTAGCTGTACATTCAGAATAACCATTGAAACACTCCATTTAAATATATATTCAATTAAACTAATGATGTTTTAGAGCATCCTAAATCACAACGTGTCGCAAGGACAGCTGTCCATATCCTTTATTTAGGTTTACGTGCCGCACTGCTACGCATTTTGCTGGTTTATTTTTCTTGGAAATATTAGTGTAAATGATGGGGTTGCCTGCGTGGAGCCAGCCCCAGAGCGGCGATTCACGGAGGAGAAAAGGGGGGGAGGAAGCCAAGGCCGTGGTTAAAATGGAAAGCTGTTCAGGTGTGATGCTGGGGTGGAAAGCTTCGTGCCATCGCGGTGGTGTAAAGAGACTCCAGGGTAAAGGAGAACCGGGCCCTGGAACATCCGATGTCATTATGCAAATTGATATTAAAAAAAAAAAAAAAAAGAAAAGCTTTTAATTGGGAATGCTAAACAGCGTTTTAATAATTCCAGGTCATTAATCTGTGTGGGAGTCAGTTCTACCAGAAGACTCATTATGGGCTAGGAAATAGAAACACACCGAGCCCTTTTCTGCAAGGTGTTTGCAGGTGTTGCCCTTGTTTCCTATGAAGTGTTTACTGGGATGGGATTTTCCCACAGCCCCACAGTCACGAGCTTTCCTTCTCTGCTCTGAAATCAGTTTCTAATGAGTTGTCTTCCCAGTAAATAAATTTCCAAGTAAAACTAACTTCCAAGGTAATGATTTCTGGTTTGAACCCACCGTGAACTCCTATAAACTCTCAACATCATTGTCACCTCTTAATTTTAATAATTGCTGCTTCTGTTTGCCACTGAACCTTCTGAGGTTCTTCCATTCGGTGTAGAAATGCACTAATGTTCAGCTTGTTAGGATACGAGACCCCTCATTAACTCAGAGTATTAAATGAAACAGTTGAGTTAGTAACCAAATCGACAAAGAAGCAGCTGACTCTCTCTATGATTAGGGACTTTGTCATCTCGTTCATGGATTAATTATATGGTCCATTATACTGAAATGTGGTTTTGATATTGAGACTAGTTTTGTTCTTGAGTTTTTGTACTCGCCAGCTGCTTTAATGTTCTTTATCTTTCTGTGAACAAGCTCCAAATTATAGATTTCTTAACTTGAAGGACAAATTTAGAACTTCGTTTCGAATGTATGTTATTCAAAACAAGTTCAAGGATAAATGTAGATAGAACAATCTTCAGAGGGGTAAGTCTGGTGTCTGGTAGAGCTCTTCTCTGCTGTGATATGTCCACAAAAGCAAACAAACAAACAAAAACACCCAGGAAAATCGGTTTCGATGCTGCACACACTTCCAAGGAACAGATGTTCTTCTGGGAGGAAAAGCCATGGAGAGAAAGTAATGATTAACTCTCTTGTAAGTGCTCCGAGGTCAGCCTGCTCTACTGAACACGCTCCCAGCCCTTCCAGTTATTTATATTTGTATTCTGAAAATTAATTGGATTGTCATTTTGAACCCTGATTTCAGACAAACATCTCAATGTGTTGGCGTTGTAGAAGCGTGGTGAGAAACAGCCCTTGGCACAGGAACTTTATAATCAAACTGGATAAAAGATAAGAAAGAATGGCAGAAAATTCACGCGTGTTCTATGGAGGGGAGGGATCCAGAACGGGGAATTAAATATCTTGGAGATGAAACGAGAAGTTCCTGGCAGATCCTGGTTGTAGACCAACGGGGCTGAAGGGGAGTTGAGCCAAAGAGGTGAATTTCATTCCAAGAGGAGAAATCGTAAATGTAAATTCACGGTAGTGAGGTTTGCAGCTCCCTGCATGACAACAGCTTCCACGAGCAGAATTAGGGGTGACAGTACCGAAGGGAAAAAAATAAAGAAAGTAAATATTTTGACACAGAAAGGAAGATGGCAGGAAATTACTGGTTTCAAAGCCTCTGTTTTTACTAACAATTGATTTTGACTACAGGAAATGGGCAGCCCTGTGCAGGATGAAGTTTGCTCTGAATGAGGAAACCACTTGGAGTCTCTTTGTGTTCATCTCATTAATTCTCTTTCTGCCTGTTAACTTACAAGCAACACTTTCTAGAGAGGGTGGAAGAGTCAGCAGAGGGGAGGAAAAAAGTAAAATTCAATAGACTCTGAAAGCCTGCGGGAGAAGAAATTAATTGTGTAGCAGCAAGAGGGATGTTTGAAGGCTTTTCTTTTGCAGGTAGCAGCCAACAGAGTTCTGGGCTGAAAGCCTCATCCGGCTTTTAATCCAGGAAATTAATGGAAAAACTCTTTGGCTTGAGATGAGAGAATGGAGTTCTGCAAGGGAAAATGTTGGAGATGGATTGCGTGATCAAACTCTGCGGCAGCTTCTTTCCTTCATGATTCTTCTGGATTATAAACCGTGTTTTAGAGACCTTCACAAGTCCCTGGGATGTGTTGGGTAAACATAAGACCCAAATACAGCTAGTGCTCTGTGCTCTTCTGGAGTTGACTGGGATGGGATGGTCCTGGTTTATTCTCCTGGCAGGAGGAGGTACGTGGACCCTCATAACTGCATATTTTCCTGTTGTATCGCCCTTGGTCTGACTGTGGTTTGGGCTTGGAGGCCATCCTGGCAGAGCAGCTGTTGTAGTAGGAGCAGATTAGTTGGAATCGTTGGTGCTGAAGCTCCATAACTGCATTATATGTGATTCGGGAGAAGGTCACCTCAGATAACACGTAGTGTGGCCTCTGTTGGGCCACCCTTTTCACAACCAACAGGATTTGGGGGTTGCAGGGTGAAAAGAATGTGATACTTGCTGGAAGGTATCAGAGCAGGGCTTGGGAGATGGCTTGGAAGGTCACAGCCCCATTAAGTGTTGAAAAGTCTTTGAACAGAGCTTCCAGAGCTAAACTGGAAGAAAGCTACTTTGCTCCTGCCAAAACCGCTCTGTGGACTCAACAACATGCTGTAAATGAAAACAATTGGGAATTGCTTCAAAATCCATTCTGCTCCTCCAAACCAAACTGCTGGTGTTGAAACAATCAAAAATGTTCTACAGTTTAGGGAAAGCAAAGCGTGATTTGTTTGTCCATTGTGGGGAGAAAGCTGCGGCGTGGCCAGCCTGTCCAGACTTGGAGGTGGCATCATGTTAGGGTTCTACTTCCCCTTTCAGGAGGGCTTGTTGCCCCTTGTCCTGTCCCCGGGCACCACAGAGAAGAGTCTGGCCCCATCCTCTTGCCCCCCACCCTTTAGCTGTTGCTCAGCATCAATGAGATCCCCTCTCGGTCTGCTCTTCAGCTCAACAGCCCCAGGTCCTTCAGCCTTTCCTCACCAGAGAGATGCTCCTGTCCCCCGTGATCCTCACAGCCTCCACTGGACTCTCTCCAGCAGTTCCCTGTCCTTCTGGAACTGGGGAACCCAGAACTGGTCCCAGTGCTCCAGATGGGGCTTCCCCAGGGCGGAGCAGAGGGGCAGGATGACCTCCCTCAGCCTATAGCCACGTTCTTGTTAATGTTCCTCAGGAGACTCTTGGCCTTCTTGGCCACAAGGGCCCATTGCTGGCTCACGGGCATCCTGTTGTCCCCCAGGACTCCCAGGTCTTTTTCCTCAGAGCTGCTCTCCAGCAGGTCACCCCCAACCTGTATTGGTGAGTGTGGTTATTCCTCCCAGGGTGCAGGACCCTACACTTGCCCTTGAACTTCATGAGGTTCCTCTCCACCCAGCTCTCCATCCTGTCCAGCCCTTTATTTTAGAGAGGGGCTTTGGGGGCCTAATGGTCTCCCAGGCCATAAAGTACTAAAGTAACAGTAATGAGGAGAGTTGTGTAAGTACCCAGATAAACTCCACTGGATTGGGGCAGTGAATGAAATTTCAGTTTTTGATGAGGGCTGTGACACTTCAAAGACAGCGATAAGGAACAAGCACTTGAAAATGAGGTATGTGTTTATCTACAGCAGCTGCCTAACTAAGGGAATGGGAAAATTAAATTTGTCCCATAATTATCTTTTGTACAAACAGGCAGTGTCCCTCCAGCCAGGCAGCTTCTAAAAAGCCTATAATTATTGCATATAATAACTACCAACATTAATCTTAGCTGTTGCTTGTACAAAAATTATAAATTACTGCACCAAATCCTATTACTGCAAATATTAAAAGTTACTAGACGTTTATTTGAACCTTGATTTTTTTTTTTCTTGTAACTTTGTGTTAATTTTCTCCATATTTCAAAACTCCAGCAATCGCTATAATAGAGGTTTGATAGTTTAAAAAATTCATTACTCGGAGATTGGACTAATATGAAAAAAAGAAAAGGTCTGGGAGCCAGGGAGGAATGTGAATATTACTCAGATTTGGCCAGCTCCAGGACTGTTTGTTTTTATGCAGAGGGTGTTTTCCAGCAGTCGCTGGGTCTTGCTGCTGTTAGTAAAATACTTGCAGTGGAGCATTTGAGCCCATAAACCATCCCATTCTTCCCTTTCCACTTGAGCTCGGTCCTGCAGGAGCACCGACTGCTCTCGGGGGGAGCACTGAAGTCACGGAATATTCAAGTTGGAATGGACCCATAAGGATCATTGAGTCCAACTCCAGAGGGGCTGTAGAGCTCTGCTGGAGCTATACTGGGACAATGGGAAGGAGGCAGAGCTACGCTCAGTTATTATTTGGTCTTTACATATAGTGATGTAATTTTCAAGGCTTCCATTCAAATATAGCTGGGTCAAGGTTCAAATGAGCATTTATCCATTTTGTTAATCTTAGATCACAGGGTGCTTGTGAAGACTTGAAGTTTTTGAGATTCTTACATGCAAGAGGGCTCCTTTCTTGGGGACCTCACAAGACCATCTTTTGCACACTCGCAGGTTGGAGCAGTGATGGGCAGGTTAGGTAGCCATTGAACCGAAAATATTATATGTTGCACCATATTTTCAGATCTTGGCCCAGAAACCATGATACCCTTTTCTTTTTTACTCTTGTGCTGAAAACCAGGAGAAAAGGCTGGCTATCCAGTCACTTAAGTCATTAAGAATTTAAAACATAAGACAGTGTTCTTTTTTGGATTGTGCTGGTACAGAAATAGAAACTTCTGAAATTTTTCTCTAAGGTATTTATAGTATTCTCTCTGTTCTCTCTAAATAATCTCCTACGACCTGTTTTTCCTTTCTAGTTCTCAATTTTTGGGGGCCTCTTTGGGTAGGGTTTTGATAATTTTTATTTTTGTTAATTGAAGTTCAGGTTTTAGCTAATCAGGTGTCTCTAATATGTCACACTCAACGAGGCAGCCATCTCCTGCACTCACAGGGGGACATGGATGGCAAAGACTTTAAAATGCTGCAGGACCGTAATGGACATGCAGATACATGAGGCACTTAAAGGAAAGTGAAAAAATAATTGCCTCTGAGCAGTTGATGTGGAGGATAAGTTGAGGCAACTGTGCAGCAGCATCTTCTAAAATGGATTCTCTTTGGCTGTGTACAGGAAAAGCACAGCTCTGTATGTCTGAATCATAGAATCATAGAGTTGTCTGGGTTTGAGGGCACCTTTCAGATCATCTTAGTCCAACCATCAACCTAACTCTGATAGAAACCATCACTAAACCATGTCTCTAAGCACTGTGTCAACCCAGCTTTTAAATCCCTCCAGGGATGGTGCTTCAACCACTGCCTTGGGCAGCCCATTCCAAGGCTTGATAACCCTTTCAGTGACAAAATTTCTCCTAATCTCCAATCTGAACCTCCCCTGATGCAATTTGAGGCTGTTTCCTCTTGTCCCATCACCTGTTCCTTGGGAGAAGAGACTGACTCCCCCCTGGTTACCCCCTCCTTTCAGGGAGTTGGAGAGAGCCAGAAGGTCTCCCCTCAGCCTCCTTTTCTCCAGGCTGGACAACCCCATCTTGCCGTGATGTTGTAAAACCAGAATATGGGTCATACAACCTCACTCTGAAGAGAGTGGAAGGTGGTGGCACTGAACAGTTTTGCCCGTAGATGCATTTTCCTCAGACTCAAGGCTTTATGTTGCTTTGAACCATTGTCTCTGTGCATCTCCTCTGCACGAGCGACCACAACAGCTAAATGACCTCTGCGGAGCTTCTGGGGCGTTTCTGGTTCAGGGTGAGAACTCGGTTTTGGTTGATGTTCTGGGTTAGCGCCGTCCATGGGGTGTTACGTGGAAAGGGGGGACACTTCTCGGGGAAATTCAGGTCTCTGTGCCTGGGGTCAGTGGTCAGCAGTACAAGAGATGCTGCCGTTCCTTGCAGAATATGTTTTTTAGGGAACAAGCATTCTTTCTAATATTGTTATGGAGGGAGAAGCCAAGACATGAAGTAGCTGACTTGGGATCACGCAGCAAGAGCTTGGGGACCCAGCTGTGAAGCCCTGACTCTTCTGGGGCAGGGATTTTGAATCCCATAGGAAACACACACTTCTATAATTTTACTCCCACTTGCTGGTTGTTTTTGCAGCAGCTTTTTAGGGCGTTTGATCCAGTTTGCCACCAGGGAGGGCATGGAGGGACCGTGTGTGTGCGTGTGGCGGCGGTGCCGGCTGTGGGGACGCCTGGCTGTGCCCAGGCTCGGGGACAGGCTGCTGAGGGGCTGCCTTCCCCACTGCTCGGGCTTCAGGGAGGCTTTTTCTCCCTGAAACCATGTTGAGACAGTAAACGAGTGAGAAATCTTTCCGAGGCGGTGGAAAGCCTGATTTTAAATCAGCAAATGGTGTTATTCCAGATGTCCTTATTTAGACCGCGGCAATAGCATCTTTCTATTCTGAGCAGCGACTTCTGTGTCCTCTCCAGTTTTCCCTTTAAAAAGAATGATGAGGGTTCAATTTAGAGCTTTTTCCGTGGATTGTTGATCATTAATTTATCTGTATCAGGGCATAAGGAATTTCTGTTGGAACTGAACCCTGCTAACCATGTCTCATCCTCTGAGCTGTTATGACTAATTCTTTTCTTAAAATGGAATCATTCAGACCGCTTCAAAGGCACCATATATCTTCCTATATTTAATAATAATCATCTGCTTAAGGCAAACATATTTTTTTTTTGCCACTCAGACTGGTTTTTAAGTAAATGTGCTCTGTTCCACCCGATGCCAGATTCCGATCTTGCACAGCTGTGTGGTTGGTGGAACTGCTTATTTCAGTGTACTTAGTCCAGATTATCTCAAATAACAGCTATCTGGCTTCTGATTTCTGTAGTCCACAGCTCAGGGTGATTGCAGGCAGAATTCCCAGGTCCTGAAGACCTACAGAAATCGTTAATGAAATAGCCACTGAACCAGTTAATGTGTATAACTGCGGAAGGAAAGTCATTTTGGCAGGGCAAGGGGATATTTAATGTCCCCGAGAAGCAGACACCGAGAGCTCTCTTAGAAAGATGTTCTGTGTCTAATTTTCTACGTAGTTTGTTGCATCGCAGCTTTCTGTGCTCTTGATTCAACCCAGAGAAATCGAGAGTCAAATTCTTCCCTCTTTTATCTGCATTCTTTGCTTTAAAGCGATGAGGATCTCGGACCCGGGGCAGAGCTGCATCTTTTGCTTGCCTGGAGAGTAATATTCCTCCATTAGAACAAAAAGCCCCCGTGCTGACTCGGTAGCATTCAGCACCCTTTTTTACTTTAACACGAATTTACTCCATAAAATGCAGCAAAGAATAAGGGTTGTAAGTTTAAACTTTATTCAGGGCTGTAACTCTTTTCCTGCGATCTTCTATAACTTCACTAGTCAGGATGGGTCCCTTCTCTGGACGAGGGAGCTGCATGTGTCCGTGCACTTCTCACGTGGGTTCCTGTCTCACAGAAAATTTTATCTTCAACACACACCACCACGCTGAATATCCAGGCTGGGATGAATTCCTTTCATCTCATATATGCATTTTTGAGCAGCATTAGGAGACCGGGAACCTCCTGACTTGATTAGCTTCAGGGCAGTGACAGCTAAATGGTTTGGGTTGACTAAGATCGCATTCATGTTTTATGGCCCAGGCTACAGAAAGTGGAAGGTCGCGGTGTCCCATGAGATGTTGGAGGGGGGGTTTGTTGTATTTTACTGCTGTAGCATCCTATGGAAGGATGGGGTCTCGCCCTTCCAGGTGAGCTCTCCTTGTCTTGACTGATACAAACGATGTGTTTCTCTCAAATTCAGTGATTCAAAAAGCGAAAAAAATCCCCAAGATTTATTTCTTGGATGAAGACCCGCACCTATTGCTAAGGAAACATGTCTAATACTGATCAGGATTTATTCCTGGATAGCGTTTTGCCATATTTTCTTGCCTCCCAGTGTTCGGAGGGGGTGGATGGGAGGCTAGGAATAGTCCTGCCACGTAAGCAAAGAGACAGCAGCCTTATTCAGACCAAACTCAATCCTCTTGGAGTCAGAAATGGCTGTATTAACTTCGATGTGGTTGATTTATTTTTTTTTCCTCGCGTAGTCATTTGAGCCCGTGCGAAGTTAGTGCTAAGTGAATGTAAAATTCTGCCAAATCACAGTAATAGCCTTTCATCCACTTAGGTGTCACTTCGCACATGCCTTACTCTGCGTGGCTCTAAGTAGTGGGAAATTGGGCCCATTAGGGGTAGTAGGATACATTTCAAACTCCGGAAAGTTTTAAAAAAAATTTCAGTCTTAAGGACTTGCGTGAGGCGGAGGGTGTAGTCCGTATCCAGTTGTGTACAGGGATGCTTTTGACTGGAGAAAAGGCAAGCTGAGCTTTGTTTTTGGCTGTGATATGTACTTGCCTTTTGAAATCATTCAAAGGCTGGGTTTGAAGCGGACTTTTGTGAGTGTGTTGATCAGAAAGAGGCCTATAACCCCTCTGCCACCTTTAAAAATGCCTTTTGTAATGCATTGGTGAGGTCCCACCTCGAGGGCTGTGTCCAGTTTTTGGCCTCTCACTCCAATAAGGGCCTTGAGGGGATGGAGTGTGTCCAGAGAAGGGCAACGGAGCTGGTGAGGGGTCTGGAGCACAAGAGAACAGTCTGGAGACCTTCTGAGGGAGCTGGGGGTGTCCAGCCTGGAGAAAAGGAGGCTGAGGGGAGACCTTCTTGCTCTCTCCAACTCCCTGAAAGGAGGGTGTAGCCGGGGGG